>CAKNXH010001718.1:153989-191960 GCA_932178445.1 Andricus quercusramuli
AGAGAGGTGTACAAGATCCCGAAAAAACTAGAGTTGAAAGAAGATACTGACAATATCATCCGCTTCAAGGAGTTTTGCGACAGCCTCATAAAATCTGAGGAAGAGTGCCCATCAGTCACTGCCGAAGAGGTGAAAAAAGCACTCAGAGGCACGAAGAACTTTTCCGGTGCTGGACCAGATTGTATCAAGAACTTTTGGTGGAAGAAGTTTACTTCTATACACCAACATTTGGTCCGCATATTCGCCTCATATTTAAAATCGGAGACGCCCATTCCGCAGTGGCTGGCGTTAGGACGCACTATACTCCTACCGAAAAAAGGCAACTTGTACAGACCAGAGAATTACAGGCCAATAACTTGTTTAAACACACTGTATAAAATCTTTACAGCTGTCCTAAACAACAGGATCGCTGTCGCCCATCAGCGCGTCCTGTCAATGGCCTGGATTGACTACCGAAAAGCTTTCGATTCAACCTCATAGACTTATCATCTGTCTGTTGGAAAGCTTGAAGGTACATCCACACATAGTGAGATGCATAGAGAGATTGATGCCTCTTTGGAAAACTAGATTTACCATCTCATCTAGGAATCATCGTCTGACGACGAACAAGGTCGCCTTCCAGAGGGGCGTCTTTCAAGGGGATAGTATGAGCCCTTTGCTTTTTTGCATCACACTTCTGCCTCTATCTCTCGCACTACGAAATTCTCCTGGATACCTCTGTGGCGACACTAATCAGCGTGAGCATAAGGTCACTCATGTATTTTATATGGATGACCTGAAGATCTATGCCGCTGGTAAAAGCAAACTTCACACTGCTATAGATATCGTCAAGAACTACACAGGAGAGATTGGGATGGACTTTGGTTTGGACAAGTGTGCCAAAATTCATTTGAAGAAAGGAAAGATTACTGGCGTCCCCAAGGACCCTGAGCTTGTGGATATAAGTGTTATTAGACATCCTAACACTGGAAAGAGACCTATCCATACCTGGGCGTGCCTCAAAGCCGCATTCAGTCTCTCCGAAGCAGATACAAGCATTTTCTTAGACAGATTTGGTCTTCCAATCTGTCGGCGTTGAACAAGGTATCTGCGACTAACATGCTTGCCGTCCCGGTTCTACTCTACTCGTTTGGGGTGGTTCAATGGACGAAGAACGAGCTTAAGGCCCTTGATGTCACCACGCGTAAGATCATGCATATGCATAAAATCTTGCATATCAATTCGTCAGTTCCGCGATTATACATTTCACGCCGTCAAGACGGACGCGGACTTCTCAATCTCCAATGTCTGCATAACCGAATTGTTTTAAGTACAGCTTACATCGCTGCGAATGGCAGAGATCCTCTCCTAAAGATGGTCAGAAACCACGAGATGATTGGCGAAGGAGCGTTCCTTTACAAAGCCGCGGAGCAAGCTGCCGAGACCCTTGGCCTGAATGTCAACATCAGAAGTGAGAAAAGTGCGTTACTCCATCTAGATGCTTCACGTCTAAAAGCCGAAGTAAAGAAAGCAGAGGTAAGTAAATTTCACCAAGAGCTAATCGACAAGCATATGCACGGAAACTTTCACAGAAATGTAGAAAAAAAGTCTTTTTCAAAGGAGCAAACTTTTGCTTTCCGCAAATCATCAGGGCTCAATTCAGGTACAGAGGGCTTTATTTTCGCATGCCAGGCCGGTGTAATCTCCACCTTAGCATACCGCGCCCGCATTTTATGTCAAGAAGTTCTCAGTGATAGGTGCAGAGCGTGTCATGCACACGCTGAGTACCTAGAACACATACTATCGGGTTGTCCGACCAACGCAGGAACAACGTATATCTATAGACATAATGCGGCCCTAAGAGTACTTTATTAGCACCTTTGTCGCTCTTACGGTGTTAGTCGCGACCCTGCCCTGCCAAACGCTCCAAGGGATATGTCAATTGTCCGAAACGAGAAGTGCCAGATTTTCTGGAACTACGATTTTCGGGCAGCCTGACATTGTTCTCCAAGACTTCGAGAAACGAACGATATTCGTGATCGAATTCTCGGCTCCGTCCGGATACAACATCACTGCAAAGGAGAAAGAAAAAGAGGAGAGGTATCAAGACCTTAAAAGAGAGCTGCAACGACTGTACTGTGTGTAGAATTCGACACTTCAAGAGAAGAGGTTGCATATATGATGTCCAGTTGGAGATACCTCCCGTCAGTAATATTTTTGTTTATGAATAGTTGCCTTTCTTCAGTATGGCTTGTTCTTCAAATACGGAAACGAGTGAGATTATGGTCTTACCTTCTAAGGGTACGCAAACAGATTTCGGAAATGAGAAAAGAGACGTCTACTCCAAATGGATCAAGATTCCGCAAAACAATATTGCACTACCTTCCTAGTAGTAGGTGCAACTCTGGAGGCCAAAACAAAAAATTTTCCCTATGCAGAAACCATACTTAAGGTTTCAGTATGCAAATGTGCATGTACCCAATTCCCAGAAGAAAAAACCGTTTCACTCTTCAACAAACTCATGAGATCCCTTCAAAATCGTCCCTGTTCTCCCCTTTAACTGATCGCAGTTCATAAGTTTCTTGAATGTTCTGAGGAAAGCATTCGCTTTTGTAAACACTAACGCGTATTTCTACCTAAGAGTAAATCAAAACATTTCCTCAAGAAAGAAATAGATGTAAAGCGCCCTAAAAATGTTGGTCAAATCAACCATGCAAATATATTAAGTTGGGATATGCAATTTTTCTTCTTTATATAACCTTAATCTCAAACCAACTCCCACCTTTAATTTTTTCAAAATGAATAAAATTTCCGCCTTGCGCTTTATTTTTATTTTTTAACCTACCAAGAAACTTTTTTTTCAAATGAATGAACTTTCGCCTGGCTAAAAATTTATTCACGGGGGGGGGGGGGGTATTGTAACGTGCATACGCATCCCATCTTCATAACGTGCAAATGAAACTCACGTCATGAATTTAGGTATAGTTTTCGTTTTTACACTATAGCATAGCATCTCTAGCGCGACGAACACTGCACAAGGCAGGCGGTAGTGGGACCCCTATCCATCGAGCAGAGTGGGGATTTCCAACCAATAGCGGCATAGCACGCTCAACGCGCACTGAGCGAGAGTTCGCTGAGAGACGGCTCTCAGATCTTTCGTTACGTCGGTCTCGACGCTCCTATGGACGAGGTCGTCTTTGTTATGCGCTCCAGAGGAGAGTGTTCTACGTTAGGAAGTGAGGTACCTGTCACGCAATTAGGTATTTTCACTTTAACCATCAGCTCATTTCACTTCGATGAGTGCTGAGGGGAAACAGTGGATCAAATGCATGGAACAAAACCTTATTTTTGTAATATCTTCGTAATGAATAATAATTATGAACATTTTATTATTTGATTATATAGTTAAAAAAAATAGAAACTATTTTTCAAATACATTTATATAGATAAAATGAGTTTTTACGAAGATATTAACAAAATAGGGCAAAAAAGGAGCGAGTCCCATGCATTTGATCCATTGTTTGCCCCTCAGCAGTTAACGAAGTGAAGTTCGCTGATGATTGATGTGAAAATACCTAATGGATTCTTGAATTCAAACTAACTTCTCTCCGTTTATCATTTAAAATTTTAAGTGCAGTGTTATGTTTTAGTGGTTTGATTTGTTTTAACATCCCTAATGGATGCACTATATGGTAATATTTTAAAACATTGTTTTATTTTCAATCTGAACTAGAAAATAATAGTAGTTAGGTGCTTCATAACCAAATTAAGCTTTCCCTGTGATTGGTTGGCCCGTCACCTGGCTCGCCGAAAATTTGGATATAAAGCATTTCAAAAGCTATCGGAATTTACATCATACTTTCTTTTCGCAATGTTCGTTTGCATGCATTGTGGCTCGTAAGGTGATTTGAATGACGGTAACACTTGTTTTTCCAGATGCAATTTTGTGGCTGGGTATTTGATAATTAAATTGGAAGCTTTCCTTGAGATTGGTTCGTCCGTCTCCCGGCTCGCACAAGATTTCTTTGTCAAATATTTCGGAGCTACTGGAATCCATTGTGTTTTTTCTTTCGACAACGTTCGTTCGCGCGCATTGTGGCTTGTGAGAGCTATTTGATGAAAGTACTACAATTGTGCTTTTACACTTTCAATAAAGTAAATTTCATCTATTTTAAACTTTTTGGATCAATATAAAAATAAAGCCAAGGTCCTCAACCACTATGTAAAAAGTATCCTCATCTAGCAATTCATAAAATAATTATAAAATGTTACATTATGTACTTCACAACCAATCATAGGTTTAGAGCACCGATTTTGCTGGCAAATGCAATGATTGTAAGACTGAGCATTGTCAGAAAAATAAATTAAATTTCTTCATCGTGTTTAAAAAGATAATGATTTTCAAAAATCAAGTCATTCTTCTCTTTTAAAGGAATCCAAGCCACGGACGCTCATCATATCATATTATTTCAATATGATAATTCGTGAGTGAATTATATATTTTTCTTATGTATTCAAATCCTCACGGGTTTTCATGGTTGGTAACGTTCTATTCTTATGGCGACCCCTTTGTGTAACCCAAACAAAAATATATGCATTTCGCTATCTTATAGTCTTGAAATAATACATCTTCATAGTATTTTGGGAGTATACTTACTTCCTTATAAAAAGAAATAGGTATATAATAACAAGATGTGCGCCGAAGAAAGGGGGCTTACTCTGGAAAAATCGAAATCGAGGTTTTTACACCTTTCGATAGGTTTTGAGTTGCTCTTTTTAATGAAACTATCGAAAAAAATTTCCGAGTGTTATTATTGCTAATAATTGAGTTGATAGGTACCCGAGAAATCGTGCTTTCGCTCGAGAGCTCGAGATCCCGTGAAACACCTCCCACCACTCACCACTACATCTCCGCGTTTCATCTTTACCCCGTCCGTGAGCAACGCCGCTATATGCGTGAGAATGTAATGGTAAGCGGAGAGAGAAGATTTCGTGGTCTTCCGTCTCTTCTAAAAGTCGCGTCTATCGGGTCGACTTCGACCGCTCGTCCTGAAAAATCTCGCTTTCCAGAGTAAGCCCCCTTTCTTCGGCGCACCTCACATATTATTCAATAGTGCCAGTATTTTGATATTTTTGCTTTTACTCTTCATATTCAGAGGAAAAAGCACTTTCGGAATCATCATCATTCTTATCATCATCATCAGTATCATTATCTTCACCCTTCTTGTTTTCTCCTTCATTATCATCATTTGTATCATCTCTACTGCTGACTGTCACGGATGGAGGACTAGCATTTTCACCAAACTCTTCTTCTACTATCACATTAATACAAGAATCTGAATTTTAAGAATAACTGAATTTCATTTTCAACTTAACTTAAGTAAGTCAATTAATTTCAACCACAAATAGATCTTAAATACCGTGTCTCTGTCTAAAATATGTAGTAATACAAGGAACAACTGACAGTTATCTTGAATTTCGAATGATTTCCAGTCGTTCGATCTGAAATTCATTTGCACTAGCAGAAATGTGTGCGCGAACTGCGATGCGCGAACACTTAGAAGAAATGTCGATTGAAGTGTGGATGTCTGTAATTTGGATAGCGTATATTTAAGTCGTTTGTGAAACGTTTTCACTTAATAACAAAAAACTACTTAAAAAATTGTAGATATCCAGAAATTATGAAAAGCCAGTGTTAATCGATGCCTGCTTAAATCTATGTGTTGGTCATGTGCGTCGTTTGGGAACAGTTTGTCATGAGTTGAACCTGTGACAAATTTCAAGGAATACATTGTCATGGAGGTGAAGAAAAGTTTAAGTTCTTACGGGAAATAAATTGCGTTACCTCATTTTGATCATTTTAATCGTATTTTATAAGTAGGATATGTCATGATCTCCAAAAATATTAAGTGAAGGTTTGACGGGATGTCAACCATATTTTTGTCCTAAATTAAACTAAAAAATTCATTTTACGTGCATAAAGCGATTGACTTTCAACCAAGCAAGTAACTGGAAGTTATATTTCAATCCTCAGTTGACTTTCAACCGGCGAATGATCCTTTTGGTTACATCCGAAAGTCAACCTACTTCTTTTAACTGATATTCAGATTCTTGTATTACTGCATACCTTCTGCTTCTTAACATATGAATTTATTTCATGTTTAGCATTCTGAGGAATGCTTACCACTTTCTTCAATGGCAAGTATCGCAGTGAACATGTTTTTAAATGTCAAATTTCTTTACTAGCCTCATCAGCCTGCTGACTTCTATTTTGCATAATTATCCCTACAGCCTCAGGTATCTATGCATTTTTTTCATTTGATTTCTCATCATACATAAGATTCTTTGCTATGCAAGAGCATTTCTCATATCTTTTCAAATTGTCAAGTCGTGAATAAATTTTTAGACAATTGTAAACAGACAAGTGTAAAAACTGCGAGACTTGCCATTGAAGAAAGTGGTACGCATTCCTCAGAATGTTGAACATGAAATAAAACCATATGTTGATGATAATGAAGAAGAAGACAAGAAGGGCGAAGATGATGATACTGATGATGATGATTCCGAAAGTGATTTTTCCTCTGAATATGAAGTAGAAGCAAAAGAAACAGCAAAAATTTCAAGATATTGGGACGATCCAAGTATATTGGTAGATCGATTGTGGTTACTTTTGCAATCACAAGCAGCTGGAAATAGAAATAATGCACACGCGATCGTTCCAATTATTAATGAAATAACAGATCCTGGCATCATTGAATAATATGTTTAGTAGCTGATGTTAATACTTTAACAGTTAGCTTAATCTTTTTTCAACTGTGGAATAAACATTTGTTATATTTTGTTATATCTCCGGTTCATAATATTTCAATATCTTCTTCTCCTCCTCATCGTTATTAAACTTCATTAACTTGAATACTTGTAGCTCATACAAACAGCAGACTTTAAGATCTTTAGTACGTTAGTCGGCATTATTGAATTAGATTGCTTTGAAAACTAAAATGTAATATATGTGCAAAGAAGTATTTTACATATGATATTCGGCACCGGTAGTGTACTACTCTTCTATAAGCACCTACATATGAGGCTGGATCCCTGAGTATATATGCATGACCTATGAGACGGTGTTACTCCAACAATTATTTAGCTTCATTTTAAATATTTGATAATATATAAATTTTTAGGAAAAAAATATAAGTCTATAAAGATTGATAAGAGTAATCTTACTGAAATTACTTGGCTACCGAACGGATTTCAGAAGACTTGCAATATCTGAAATGATGCAGTATGATGAGAGAGAGAGAGAGAGACGATAACACTGAACAAAAATTTTGTGTTATCTACTCTGGACATGAATCCTTTTTTAACAATGACCTCTTGAAAAATCAAAGTGTTCACGCCATTCTGATTGAGAATTTTTAAAAACTGTGTCTTTCATGCTTGCTACGAATCTATGCATATGCTTGAAAATGATCAAAATGAAACCGTTGCAGTACTGTTTAAAAATACTTAAAAATTGAGGGACTTTTAAATTACAAACTAACTTAAATTTCACGTACTTATAACTTAAAGTCATTTTCATACATTTATAATTAAAAAGTTATTATGAAAATCCACTTTATTATATTTTTATATGTTAGAATAGCGTTTTCAATTTACTTTTATACATAAATTATAGAGTTTTCTCCATATTATAATCCACAGATATTTCAAATTGAAACTTCTACAGAATAATATAGATACAATTCAAAATCTCGACCTAACGTATAAGTTACTTTATATGTATTTAATTTTAGACCTTCAAAAGGATTTCAGGATAACTATTTCACCTGCAAAGTTAAAAAAAATTACATGCGTCCTAAACTACGACCCAAGACAGATTTAGGTACAAACATCTTCGGTTAACGTTGACTGAAACTGAAATCTCACATGAAGCAAATAACGACTCACGTACATGTAGGAGTATAAAAATTTATTCTCTCTTATATGTAATGCCATGCAAAAGTTTCCAGACATCTATTATCCAATAGGTTGAACAAGTACCCTAGTTTCAATGATATTAAACTGTAATTTTTTTCGATTTTTGCATTAGAGGTGATAAAAGTACCCGTTTTATGTGCAAAAATAAAAGGCAGTATGTTTTAATTTTATTAGAAGTTGTTTGAAAGCACATCAAATTTTAATGTTTCCGAAAAATATCACTAAGTTCAGAAAAAACAATTTTTTGAAGCATTCCTTTTAGTGGTTGAAATAAAGCAAGCCTCCGGTTTTTGATACACGACACAACGTGTGTGTCAGAGGCTTTCGTTATATTTTCGAGCCATGGTTTCATTCGACTCAGGCGTTAGAGTTAGGCGTTAGAGTTAGAGTCAAACCTGGATTTAGCGTCGGTTTGCGGGCTGACGGCCGCGTTCAATCCAGGCTCTCCGTACTATCTTGTCTCTCTCTTGTTTTGTCTCTTCCCTGTTTCTCTCTCTGTTTTGTCATGCCTGACTGAACACCCCCCCCTCCCCCCAGGTCCTCTCACACATCCCCGCTGCGCAGCAAGAATTTTCAGAAGCTGATAATGTTAGGTTTTTTCGAAACAAATTTTTACTGATTTTAAATTGGAATATGAAACCAAATGAAGTTACTTCTGAAATGAAAAGGGGAGTTTTATGGCGTATATCAAAAAGTTTGAACTAAAGGGTAATTATGAGAAACCAGAAAAAACGTAAGTATAAACATGGTTTTGAAAAAGGTTACACTGAAAATTAGGTGATGGAAATTTTCACAATTATTCAAATACTTATTCAGTACTACGACTGTCCCGAAGAATAAGTCACTAACAAAGTTTTCCGTATACAGAGTGTATCATCTATATTTTACTTTCCTAAAGTGTCGTATCTCTATGTATTTTTAAATGGAGATACGACACTCTAGCAAAGCATAATGTAGTTGATACGCTCTGTTTTCGGAAAAATTGGTTAGTGACTTATTCTTCGGGACAGTCGACTAGTGACATACAGGATGTCCATGTCAGGGCTTACCGAAAATTATGCAACCCGTCTTACACGCCGAAGCTATTCTTATGGCCGTGTATAGCGGGTTGCATACTTTTTGGCAAGCCCTGGTGTGGACACTCTGTATATCCTTAAAGACTAGCAGGATACAAGCTTAATGCTTGTTGGACATATCATCAACCTTATTGTCTTCTTACAATGGTTGCAACCATCGAGCTATTGAAAATAAACCAAACGAAGTTACCACTGGAGAGAAACGCAAATTTTATTGTAAATACCGAAAAAGTTTACACTAAATAGTAATCATAAGGGACCAAAAAATTTAAAACGAGAGAAAACGTATGTTTTGGCAAGTATGAACATAGGTTGAAGAAAAGATTACACTCCAAATTGGATAACCGAAATGTTAATATTTATAATAGGAGCAGTATAAAATGGTTGGGATTCAATGACTCTCATGATATTTGCATTGAAAAACTTATTATTTAGTTCACGGAAAAATGAAAATTTGACTGTCTCACAGTATTTTTTTTTTGGTTAAATTATGAAAACCGATTCAATGTGAAGACATGATGGAACCAAAAAGAAAAAATCTCCTTGACAATGAATTTCGAAAATTTTAATTCTGATGATGTACGAAATTAAAGTTTTATAAGAATTGTTTCTTTGCGTTAGCAAATCTGAATTGCTGCACAACTAAGATAGTTTTCAAAATGTACTCATAGGGATTGTTCATCAGGAATTGTTTATTATTATATGGAATATAATGCAATAAGCATTCAATATAAGGTATATCATACACCGCTGAAAACGCAACATTGGTTCCTTACATCTGATTTTAGTGAACAAGAAGTGCATCAAGATCTCTAAAATCAACACGGCTAAACAAGCCTAGGTATTATTATGTTTTAGATAGTGACGTAGATTTTCAAAGCACAAACTCTAGAAATGCTTTAGCATTAAATGGAAGAGCTCTCAATCACATTTCTTATCCTGCGTTAACGCCCGAAACTCGATACGGGGATACATAATGTAAGATCCTGAATATACGACCTACCATAAGAAATGGTTGATTTATTAAGGCTTCTTTCATATATAACTATACTTCTCAATTAAGTTTTGAATATTTATTTGTTTTAATTTTAATAATATCATCTTTGTTATCTTCAAGTTATTGAAGGTTCTACATTATAATCGACGTGTCTATAGACACACGTAAAATTTATTTATCACAATTGAACAGTACAGTTTGATAACGCCCTCAAAAATCATCTCTAAGCTTAGCACGGACACGAACCACTACAGCAGCAGAATCTTCTGAATATTTGTCAGGTGGTCAACTGAAGAAAATATATATATACGTCACCTCAACAAATGCTAAGAACTATTTCTAAAAACGATACAACGTAAATTTATAATATCAAGGAAAGAGGCGCTCTGTCGCCGTGCCGGACGCCATTCTTGGAAAAATGTCGCACGAAATTAAAAAACAAGTGACAAGTGTTACACATCATGTTATAAAATACCATGGATGCCTGAGCAGACCGAAATTAAGCTTACTCAGATAATCAAAGCCAAGTTTTATCTAATATGCCATTTACTTGTTATTTAAATAATCAAAGATAAGCTCCCATACTTATGACGTAGTTCTGAAATTTTTAAGCTATTCGCTTGCAGGCAATATTAAAGGCAATACCGCCAAGGGATTTGTTATCAGAAATATCAAAGAGATGACGTCAGATGAGTGATACATTATACTTCTGGAATGTAGTTATTGAAGACCGAGCATCGTTACACTTACGTTGTGCAATTCTATGAAAAATATATAACGTTGACAATTCGTTTGTCGGCAAATATCAAAGGGTGCACCGCTAAGGAATTTGTTATCGAAAAATCAAACTCGCTTCTCAAAAAAATGATTCTAAAATTTGAAAAATAATATTCCATTGAAATAATCACATTCTCTGAAATGTAAAAGCTGATATTATGCCATGATTAATTTATTAATTCAAATACCATCCATATTAACCTCGAACCTTCGAAATTTGACACTGACATGAATCACGTTTCTTAGTAAACACAAATCAAAAAATGCTAAAATAGCAATACATATTTTTATATTCGAACCAACTGTGCTACCCGGTAGTGAGACACGAACCTGTCAAGAAAGGGATAAGAGTGAAATTAACGCGATTGGCATAAAACCTCTGCGCACAATAAATGGGAAAACTCTGACGAGCAGAGTGAGAAACGAGATAATCCTTAAAGAATGTGGTACCGATGAGAGACTAGTTGACATATGTGAAAGGAATTCATTAGGATGGTTTGGACATGCTGAAAGAAGGAAAGATGAACGACTGACCAAACAAGTGTATACGGGTGAAATAAATGGCAGAATGTTCAGATGCAGTCCGTCGAAATAATGGTTAGAATGATTAAATGAGACTTTATGAAAAGAGGGACAATAGAGTAAATGACACCAGGAATAAAAGACCTTGGACAATCATGGTCCCAAGCGAGGAACCTTACATAAACCCCTTGTGAAGCTCTTCACTTGGGGTGATCCCTAGAATGGTTTGATGGTATACAAAAAAAAAAAGAAGCGTAGGGATATGGCGACCCCTTCGCCCGAGAGCTCCGGCTCTTGCAGTCAACCACGTTGCTTTGGGCAAACTCCCCAATGCAACGAATTATGCGGTTACGACACCAGTATCGCGCAGTGCCACACACAATAGGCCTCTCTCGGATGGAGGCCATGGTTCAGTTGGGAGTGGCAATAAGAACGAACCGAAGCGCCGACCAGGCAATGGTCCCGGACAAACGCGAACACATCGATTTAAATGTGCGAGAGTTGGTTTATTCCACTCAACGAATGGCGATTCAACCACAATAAGTACAGTGTACTCAGGCATATACGTATTTATATACGTATATGCTTGGGTACATGCATATCGATCTTTGGTTTATTATTTAAAAAATAGAAAACGGAATCTATAAAAATCTGATATCGATACGGAAGTCAACCTGAAATGATTAAGCAGGGATGGCATGAGGATAGGTTATACGGGGGTGGTTATTAATATCACAACGACCATTAAAATTATATGTGACACAATTTCCGATATTTATTCATCAATTAAAAGAAAAACAACAGGTAAACTATGGGGCGACCACGTGGTCGATGGCGAATATTCGTACGCGAGGCCATTAGATCCGGAGCGGGAAGATGCATCGAAACTCGAGAAAAATTCACGCAAGCAGAAAAAAAAGGAACCCTACGCACTGACTCGACTACCGCATTAAAACAAATTAAATTAACGAGAGAACACTTAAAGAGGGGTCAAGCGAGGCAATGGTTGGATCGGTGCTAATCACATAAGCCAATTCCGGATCCTCCATTGCATCGCTCGCTGAGATAAAAAAAAGTTTACCTTAGACATTTTTCTTCCACGGTGGTTTATCAAAACTTCTCTAAGTCCAATAAATATACAACAAAAGAGTGAATCCAAAGTAGTGGCAAAAATCGCACGATCCAAAAATCAGTGGAGATCGTTTGGGACTTATTCCTAAATATATATATATATATATATATATATATATATATATATATATATCCCTTCGTGGCACGTGTTGCCAATCGAAGACCAAGAACGTAAGTGACAGATTTCATGCGACACACCAAGACCTTGAACTCGAAGGGTGCTCGCATGAAGGCGCGTTCACAAACATTAATTCACTGCGCAACTAATGGGGAAGCTATGAACTACAAATGATCGTCGACTACGGTATGACTGCTTTCAGTGACAATTCGGAAAATATTTAACATAAATCTAATAGGTACAATTAAGACTACGATATTCTACACTAAATCCTGAAGCCTACATCGGAGATCGACGTCTACCGAGTCTCAAACTACAGCGCGCCTAGTGGCGGAAGTGTGAACTTAAAGAGTTTCTAAACTCCTCGAGCTACAAGAATTAGGGCGGCAAATTCAAAATTACGATGGGATCAAATGTGAAGTATCAACCAAAATTTTCGCGGCATTTCCTGTACTTCACAGCCATTATTGAACTAAATATAAAAACAAATCAAAATCTAATAATTAGCAACATGTAATGTTACTAAATTCTTAACTAAATGATATTTTGATTTAGCTCAAAGAATTAAACAAATAAAAAGGTCAATTTGCACCTAAAACTCCTGCTCGAGAAGATTTAGACTTGTTCTGAACGATTTGGTTCCACTGCATGTGACAATTGACCTAACCACGACCAGACGGGAGTGCGCATGCGCGTAGAAAAATCTTTCATTAGTGCTTAAACAATTAGTCGCAAATAAAAACATACATACATACATATGCGCGTCTGTGTATAATCAAGACAATATCATTCCTAGTAAAACCTGAAAATGGTGCGACGATACATGGTTACGGAGTATTACCGAGTTTTACATGATTTAGTTTTCGGTAATAGTTTCTTCATGATGGCTGCAATCCATGGTTGAAAGCTTCGTTCGATAGTCGGTTCGACGACCAATGAGCTCCCGTTCACCAGGTTTCCGATCATCTTATTAAGGTTTGAGGGTCATGACGTCACATGTCCTGATGATATGGCGTTTAAATGGCGTCCCCTGGTTACTGATAAGTTGAGTTCAGTAACACCAGAGTCGTGGTTGCTCGTGTGACATCACGCCCCCGTGACATGGCGTTAGAGAGTGGCAAAAGATGACGGCATCTAGCGAGAATCCGACTGGCCCAACCATAGTGGTGGCACTCCCATGTATAGTTTTGAAGGCATTATGTTTTTGTGTCCGGGGGAACCGCTAGGTGGCGCTAAGAGTCAGCACAATGAAATGCGCATGTGCAACCATGATATTTTGAAATATTTCGAAATCTTGAAATTGAAAATTAGTCGAAGTGTCAAATTGAATGTGTTCGGTTAACCTCCCAGTGGGCACAAAACCATGAAAATCCCAAGAACGTCCTTGGGACGTTCCTAGGAGTCGAATGTCAGGCCAATCAACGTCTCTAAGACGTCCAATGTCCTTAAGATGTCCTAAATACGTCTAAAAGCCATGGAAAATTCTCGGGACATCTTTCGTACTGACATTGGACGTCTTAAGACGTCTTTAAGAGTTACATTGTTGTTTTCATATTTCGAAGCAGTAAAAAATAAATTAAAAAGGATATGAATAAAAGTCTGTTTGAGAGATTAGGAAGTTTTTTCTTCAAGCAAAGTTTATCGTTTATAAAAATTTCTTCGTTAGAGAAATGAGAAATATTATTCTAAAATATAATCTCAAATGAAAGCCAATTATTTCTTTACATCACAGCCAATCATACTTCTAGTATTTAACTATGAATTTTACGTATGAACAATCTTTTTAAATTTATGAATTTTGATTATTTTGAAAGCTTATTTGCACGAAATTAAGTGAATTTCAATATTTGCGAGAATTTGGGGAAAGCAGAGTTTAGAAACCATTTCTGTCAGGGATTTGTAGGTTTATTTACTTATAGTGTCCGGGGGAACCGTTAGATGGCGCTGATTTTGAACCCAACTCTTCAAAACGATACATGGGAGTGCCACCACTATGGGCATAACGTTGACTCTGAGCAGGAAGCGGTAACCATGGTGATAGTTAGGTAGTTACCGATGGTTGTTGTACGTTCCGAAATAACTGTTCGGATGTGTCGGAACCCTGGCAATTCTTTTGAAGTAACGATTCAACCCTGATAGACCAGTGAGGATAACAGCCAGATGCGGTACTCATTATACGGGTTGTTTGTGGCCCCCCATCTTGGATTGAAGCCGGTAACCATGGGAACGTGGGATGCTTGAACTATGGTTGGTGATAGGTATGTTGGAAACTCCTAGTAAACATCTGATCGGACGACCCGTCCCTGGCTCCTGTAGTTGTTGTCTTTGATATTGGTTTTGACAGATGGAGGTTAGGTAACATGAAAGCAGAATTTACGGAGTAAATAATCTAAATGAACAATTTCTGACGAGTGCTCCCGGTCGAGGTGACTTCCGCTCTTGCTCTCGATGGAATCAAAATCTTAAAAAAAAACATCTAATACGGATATCACTTTGAAGTGACAGGTTAGTCAAACTTTACCCTGTCACAACACCCCCCTGCTTAAACGGAAGCTCGAGGTTCTCCTTTGATAACCCGGCAAGCGACAACGATTCTCAAGATCTCTCACGGGACCAAGAGCCTCGGTTGACCCCTCCAAGAGCACTCATCGATTCTCAAGTAGCAAAATAAAGCAATAACGGAATGTCAAGCCACAACCAAAAGGAATTAATAAAATTATTTTAGTCATCTTATAAGCCATAATCAAAAAAAATAATAGTTAGCGAAATCATAGGCAAAAGGGGAAAATAATAATAGTTAGCGAAATCATAAGCTATAAAATCATAAGCCATAACCAATAATAATATTAGAGCTGGGTAGAAGGTGGGACAGGATAATTCCGCGAAGTGTAGGGTGGTTAGGGGATGTTGGGCTGAGGCTGGGACGAACTGATGACCTGGGGTAGTTCTAGGCGTGATACATAACAACAGCAACAACAACATTTGTGAATCAATTACCTTATTTTTGGCCGGAACGCGGTTCTTCCTAGCTCGACAGGTCTCGTCTCCATTTAGTATTTAAATTAAGGGTAGGTTAAATGAGAAGTTGTAGCATACTTTGTAATATTTTAAAGCAAAATTCTTTATTTTCGTAGAAAAAAAAGTGTGGAAGGAAACATCCTGCTTGAAGAGGAAGCCTTCAGTTTAAGGATCAAAATCCTTTAGATCACAATTTAATAATACATTAACGAACAATTAGGTCGTAGGTGGACCAGCCAAACATCGAAATGATCAAAATTAACAGACATACCCTGTGTATTTTGTCCGGAATACTGACGAACAATATTTTTCTAGATAGTACGCGTTATTTTATAAATCAAGCCGCCATAAATTATCGCCACATCACCATCAAATAACGAAAGAAATTTTTCTTTTTTTTTTCTTTGTTTGGCAAGTTTCTCAGATCCAAGTACTCATACAGTGTTTAGTTTAATTTAAATGATAAACATAAAGGCATATTAAACCGCTACTTATTAATTCTGTATGCGATTTCGTAAAAAAAAATCTTTCTTCAATTACGAAATACTCTTTTAATGCTTACTGTTCATGCATTACGAAATTCTTTTCATAAATCTAGGTTACATTGGCTGGTGGCTAATATCCATGATATTTTTCGTTTTTAAATATGAATTGTAAAATTGCATTGTAAATACATTTTCCTCTCAATTCTCGTAATTGTTGTCGCTTTATTCTCATACTTTTGTGATTAAACTAGAAGAGATTAGACATCCATCGAGTGGCAATCGTGCGTTAAGGCATTCCCGCGTCTTAAATACTAGCAAATTAGACGAGTTTCCCATTGGAAATATGAGCTATCGTACAGTAATGATACGGATAGAATAAAAATAATGATTCTTAGAGAGAAGGAAAAAAAAAGTAAAAATGTAAAAAAAAAATTACAGTGCGATTACAGGTTACGTTATCCGTACTTGCCCATTACTGTCGATCTTATTAAAAGGCCAATGACAGAGAACTCGGTAATTTTAAAGTCGGAGCGCGGTGGTTGGGGTCCTATCGCCGTGACGAGCGCAGCCCGTACCTGTGAGCGGCCTCGTGGATCTTCACGAGCTGTTCCTGTAACTCGGGTCCCTCGCGGAGTTAGGTAGTTACCGGTGGTTGTTGTACGTTCCGAAATAACTGTTCGAATGTGTCGGAACCCTGGCAATTCTTTTGAAGTAACGAGACAACCCTGATAGACCAGTGGGGATAACAGCCAGATGCAGTACTCATTAGACGGGTTAATAAATTTAAATTTAAAATTTAGAATTTAAAGATTTTTCGGGTTTCAATCGTGTGCGAAACTATGAATGTTGCCGACGTTTCGTGAACATTGCTGTTCACTTCTTCAGGGCTGACCTGAAACTGAAGTTTCAGGTTATGTTGTTCTTATATATGTATTCTCTACGATGCCTGTGATTGGCCAGAGTGCCCCATGGTGGGGACTGCTTGAACTTGATGGGCCAATCAAGTCTTTTTTAAAAAACCCGGTAGGACGGAAAGCCAAATCGGATTGGTATTATATCCATTGTCCCTATTGATGTTATTAGGGTTTTTCAAGATTTCGATTGCTTCTCTATGTTTTCTTGGAAATTTATTGTACGTTTTGGCGATGACGGTTGTTTTGTCAAGTAAAATACTATGTCCTGTTTCGATATGATGCTCAGCTACTACTGATTGTGTGAAATGTTTTAGCCTAACTTTACTCTCATGTTCCTTTACACGTTGACTTACCGCCCTCCCGGATTCTCCAATATAGACTTTACCACAAGTACAAGGGATTTGATATACTCCCGGATCACTGAAAGGTTCCTTTTTATCTTCAGGGTTGTTTAGAAGTTGTCCTATTTTTGCAGGTGGTTTAAATATAGTTTGGATGTTGTGTTTGTTGAGAATTCTTCCTATTTGTTCCGTGATACCTTGAATGTAGGGTAGGATGGTGGTTGTTTTTCTCTCTCTTTCTTCAGTTGGTTGTGTTGACTTGTTTTCTTGAGTGTATTTCCTTATTGCTTCATTAATTTGTTTGTTTGTGTAATCGTTTTGTATTAGGATTTGTTTAACATTTTGTAATTCCTTTTGTAAGTTATCTTTATCTGTTATGGAGACAGCTCTGTATACAAGGGAATTTATGACCGATTGCTTTTGAGATGGGTGGTGGTGGGAGGTGGCATGCAGGTATCTGTTTGTATGCGTGGGTTTTCTGTAAACTTCATGTCCTAATGTGTTATCACATCTTTTATAAACTAGTACGTCCAAGAAAGGTAATTTTCCGTTTTGTTCAATTTCCATAGTGAACTTGATATTAGGGTGTATTTGATTGATGAAATCGAAAAATTGGTTTAGTTCGTCTAGTCCCTGTCTCCAGATGAAAAAAGTGTCGTCAGCGTAACGGCACCAGAATTCCGGTTTAAGCTTGGATTTGTTAAAGATTTTAGTTTCTAAATTTTCCATGAAAATGTTGGCTATTACAGGTGATATTGGAGATCCCATTGCTGCTCCTGAGGTTTGTTCGTAAAATTGGTTATTGAAAGAGAAATAGGTATTAGTGAGACAGTGTTCTATTAAAGGTGTGAGATTGGTGGGGAAGTTTGCAAATGATTTAATAATTTCAATTGTATCAGAGATTGGTACTTTTGTAAAGAGAGATACTACGTCGAAACTTACTAGGATGTCTTGGGGTTGAATGTGAATTTGTTGTATTTCACTGATGAAGTCAAAAGAGTTTTGGATGTGTGTGATAGAGTTTCCTGTGAAAGGCTTAAGTTTTTTGGCGAGAAAGCGTGCTAGGTTGTAAGTTGGAGTGTTTATTGCGCTGACGATAGGTCTGAGTGGGATGTTGTTTTTGTGAATTTTTGGAAGTCCGTAAAGTTTTGGAGGGACAGAATTAGTAGGTTTTAATTTAGATATTGTATCGCTGTCAAGATTTGAGTTTTTTAGGAGGCTTTGTGTTTTTCTGGTTATTGTTTTTGTGGGGTCTTTTTTAAGTTTTTTATATGTATCGCCAGTAAGAAGGTCCAAGATTTTGTTGCTATAGTCTTCTTTATTCATAATTACTGTTGTGTTGCCTTTCTCTGCGGGCAATATTATGATGTCTTTATTCTGATTGAGTTCTTTAATAGCTGTTTTTTCTGGTTTCGTTAAGTTTGAGGAAGGAAGTTGGGCTCCGCGTAAAATGTTGGCTGTCCTACGTCGTATGTCATTTGCTTTTTCGGGTGGAAGGGTGTATATTGTGGATTCCAAATTACTGATGATTTCTTCTTTTGGGATTTTGGAGGGAGCGGCTGCAAAATTATGTCCTTTAGATATGGCTGAAATCATTTCGTTGCTGAGATGATGGTTAGAGATGTTTTTTACTTTATTAGTTAATGGTGCGTGGTTTACTGGAAGTAATTTGTCACACGATTGAAACCCGGAAAATCTTTAAATTTTAAATTCTAAATTTTAAATTTAAATTTATTATAATGAATCATCGTGAAAGTATCAAATCTATTATTATACGGGTTGTTTGTGGCCCGCCATCTTGGATTGGAGCCGGTAACCATGGGAACGTGGAATGTTTGGACTATGGTTGGTGATAGGTACGTTGGAAACTCCTAGTAGACATCTGATCGGACGACCCGTCCCTTGCTCCTGCAGTTGTTGTCTTTGATCTCGGTTTTGACAGATGGAGGTTAGGTAACATAAAAGCAGAATTTACGGAGTAAATAATCTAAACGAACATTTTCTGACGAGTGCTCCCGGCCGAGGTGACTTCCGCTCTTGGTCTCGATGGATTCAAAATCTTAAAAGAAAAACATCTAATACGGATATCACTTTGAAGTGACAGGTAAGTCAAACTTTACCCTGTCACAAACGGTAGGACCAACACAGGAGGGACCTTCTCACAACGGAGCCTTGAACGGCGAGTTAAGTGGATTCAAGAAAATTCCACCCTTTCTACTAATCCTTTCCGTCTGTTCAATAAAGCGTCACGTGTAGTTGAAAATCCGCTAAATGAAGACGCTTCTGATATACCACTCTTTCGTAACTTTTGCCAAAGGCAAAGGTTACAAGGTCCAGAGGAAGACGAAGTGAAGAAAGTTATCGCTAGAACTGAGAACTTTTCAGCGCCAGGGCCAGATAACATCAAGAACTTTTGGTGGAAGAAGTTTACTTCTACGCACCAGCATCTAGCTCGTATATTTACTTCTTTCTAAAACGGAGAACAACCCGTCCCGCAGTGGCTAGTGGAAGGACGCACGGTGTTGATCCCTAAGACCGGAGATTTGTCAAGTCCAAAGAACTACAGGCCCATAGCTTGTTTAAACACCAGCTACAAGCTATTCACTGACATCCTCAAAGAGAGGATATTAACATCTATCAAGCCGGTATGGAGTGTAATAGTTGAACAACGTGGATGCAAGAGAGGGCTGGCAGGTTTCAGAAAGAACCTATTAATAGACAGGTGTATTACCCAGGAATCGATCAGGTATCGACGCAATCTGTCCATGGCTTGGATTGACTACCTAAAGGCATTCGATAACACGAACCATGAGCTACTTATTAAGGTCCTTGAATGCATGGAGGCAAATCCAAAAATAGTGAGATGCATAAAAGAGCTTATGCTCTTGTGGTGGACAAGATTTGTCATAACATCTGACAAAAGACAGATGACTACAAGCTGTATCACATATAAGAGGGGGGTCTTTCAAGGAGACTCTCTAAGTCCGATACTTTTCTGCATCTCCCTCTTGCCTCTATCTATTGTGCTCTGAGGCAAAAAAGTTCTGGATACCTATGTGGCCAGCTGAACAAAAGAGGTTATAAGGTCAACCACCTTTTATACATGGACGACCTCAAACTATTTGCTTCCTCAAAAAAGGACCTTAACATCCTTGTAGAGTCGGTAAATAGGTATTATAAAGCGATTGGATTGATCTTTGGACTGGACAAGTGTGCCTGCGTCCACCTACACCAAGGAAAACTAGAAACTGCATCATCCCGTGACGATTAGGATGTTCAACTCATAGGCGGAAATACCATTCAACATCTTGGTATTGGAGAAACATATACATATCTTGGAATACCGTGAGCGGAAACCCAAAATGTGCATAACTTAAAAACGGCCCTAGGAAACAGGTATCGCAAAATTCTCGGAAAAATTTGGGATGCCGAATTATCTGGAAAGAATAAGATCCAGGCGACCAATATGCTGGCCGTTCCTATACTGCTCTGCATGTATTAACGCAACTTGATCGAAGCACACGCAAGATGATGACAATACAACGAAATCTTCATCCTAGATCATCCATACCTCGAATATATGTCCCACGCGATAAAGGAGGTAGAGGCTTGCTAAGCTTAGAGTGTCTTCATCGAAGAACGGTTCTGGCTACAGCCTGCTCAGTTCTAAAAAGCACGGATTCCCTTATGTGACTCGTACATCAACATGAAGTCGCCAATGCTGCGGCGTTCCTATACCATGCCGCAGATAGGGCCGCAGAGGAGCTTGACCTTGCATTTAATTCCAGTGACACTACACATAGCCTAGCATCGCTAACACCTCTGGTGCTCGAAAGTCGTATACAGGAAGCAGAACATACGCTCCTACTAAGAGAACATGCTGAAAAACCCCTTCATGGTAAGTTCTACGGCAGCATACGTAGAGAAGAGCTCTCGATGGATCTGTGCAACATGTTTCTCAAGTCTGCTGGATTGAGGTCGGAGACTGAGGGATTTTCTTCTGCCTGTGAGGACGGCATAATAGACACCTTAGTTTACTGCGAGCGCATAATGAATGTACGTGTACGCGATACCAACTGCCGAGCGTGCAAGCAATAGCCAGAAACACTTGGACATGTTCTCAGTGGATGCTCTAAATATGCACGCTACACGTACATAGAGAGACACAATGTAGCTCTAAAAGTGTTATATTACCATCTTAGGCATTTCTATGGTGTTGATCTATTGCCCGTCTTGTCATACGCCCAGGGGGTACTCGAGTTTGTCGTGGCGAATGATCAGTGTAAGATCTACTGGAATTTATCATTCTCCCCCACTCAACGTATCAGTGCCACGAAGCCTGATATTGTCCTCCAAGATCTGAAGAACAAGGTCATTTACGTGATTGAATTCTCGGCACCAGCTGATGGTAATACCACGGCAAAGGAGGAAGAAAAACGAGCGAAATATCAAGCACTTCTTTTCGAGCTAAGTAGACTGTACCAAGGCTACAAAGTCCATCTTATAATTCTCATACTCGGCTGTCTTGGAGGTATGAAAGCTTTATTTATCCGTCAACTCAACAAGATTCCGGCTTGCCAGCGTCAGGCTGATTTCATCGCGAACCGGATGCAGAAGGCTGGTCTTCTGGGATCACTCCATCTGTTCCGTCAACACTGTTCCTCTCAACATTCTACAAAGATTGGTAGCTCTAAAAAAGTATCCAGAGGTGAAACCCTCATCTTCAACTGTCTTTTCTGCCGCGTAAGGTCATCCGCGGCTAGAGACTTGACTCCAAGGAACAGTGTTGCCCGATGTTATCACGCGTAAATTTCCCGCTCTTGCTTACCTTCTAGGATAGAAGGAGCAGAAGCGGATGACGTACACATTCCAGTATCTTCGGGATTGGTTTCTTTAAGGAACCATGATCGTAGCTTCCGGAGCCTACAACTTCTCAAAGTAATAATAATAATAACCCTACTGAAGGTGTTCTCGCGTTGTAGTCGCGGTAGGGCTTGAGCTTTCCTCTCATGAATTTGACGGTTATGTTGGCTGTACCATTGCTACTGACAGGGTTTCCCATGCCAGACATGCAAAAAGCGAAGAGAAAAGTGACTAAGAGGAACAATAAAACCGCTACCGTCGCTACCCCGGGATCGTCGGGGCGCCCCTGCAGCCACCGCTGGGGGCCATAGCATGCGGGGTGGTGGTGATGGTGAACTGCGAGATGGTCCGGCAGATCTCACTAATCAAACGGCTGGCCAGCAAGAACATCTGCGACATACGGTAAGCAGTGAAACATCAATTGTGTCTGCTGAGGATGCTTTGGCTAGCGTTAGCTATTTGCAGCCAACCACTTGAACAGAAACACAATCGCACTAAGAGATCTTATTGCTGTGGTAAAGGCATTTAGGACTAATCTACTCATCGCAGAAGATCGAGCAATGGAGATTGAACAACAGAATGATTTGGCGTGGAAGAAAAACGGTAACGAACAGCAGTTAGAGGAAGCCGCGTCACGCGAACAAGCAGCGGCAATTGATGCTCCTCCTAAGCCTGGTGATGATCCAGCACCACCACATCGTCCGGAGGTAGATGGCTTAATACAAACAGTGCCAGAAGCAGAAGTTCAGCAGCCAAGGAGGCGATTAAAATCGATATACCATATGAACAGAGATGTGATGCGCTTTTATTTTTTGGCAAAGAAAAGTTGGCAAAGTGTAAGGAGAGAACATCATCGACTCTTCTTATTTAAGTACCCAGAACCAGCCACATGAATGAATCAGCAGAATCTAGCAGATCAAAAGCGCTAAATATCTGTGAGCAAATTGCTTTGGGCTGCTGAAATAGCGGCCATCAAAATGAAAGTGGAACAACAGCTTCCTACTGATGAACTTCCATCGGAAGATGTGGACAACGAAGACTTGATTGAAGCTGAAGGCATAGGTGCTAGGGATAATGAACATAAAGCACCGGATCCACTAGAACCACATCCGGACATTATAAACGATGATCTGAACAGCGAAGTCCCAGAAAAACTACAGCACCCTGAAAGGAATTTCGGTCATGCTTTACTAAAGTTCAGGCATTTAGAGCCAACACAAAGGCATTCACTGCCAAAGATGAACATCACAAATGATCTGCGAGCACTAACAGATTACCTGAACAGCAAGGTTTTACCTATATAGATGTATAAACGTTTATTTTTCAGCCTGCTGGCCTTAAAAAATTGACTTGCTTACACATCCATTTTTACAGAATTTTCTTAAAACTAACCCTTAAAATCTAACATCCATCCATTCCTTATTTCTAAGCCGCACGCTCGTATCGCCTTGCTTTCCTCGCTTCGCCTCGCTCGCATGTACCTACTTTTTCGCATTGCCTCGCTTGCCAACCTCTGTTTTCGCTCTGATACCTACTACTTATCTACTACTTACAATATTTACATGTTACTTATATCTACATCCTCTCCTATTTACAATCTTTCCGTCTCCATTCCTCTTCCTCCTTCCTTCTCTTCATCTCCATCTTACCCAACACTCCCTTCACCCATGCTACTGCCCTTTTTTCCCCCTTTTCATGCAACAATGCCTCCATGCTTATCTCACGTCTTTCCACCTCCACGCACTCCTCCAACCAGTGCTCCACTCTTGCATCCCCCTTTCCGCACAGTTCACACATCCTCTTCTCTCGAGAGAGACAGAACCTATTGAAATCCTCCATACACCCACACCTCATCCTCGCTATAAGTTCCTGACTTCCTCTCTCTCCTTTCACACACAAATATTGCGCTCTTGCCCTTGGCATAATCCACACATAGTTCCCGTTAAATCTTGACGCTCTTATTCTCTCTTCCCCTTCTGTCTTCTCAAAATAAAAAAAATAAAAAAATAAAAAATGCGTTAGAGGTGCAAACTCTTGTATACTGTGCAGCTCTGGCAAACGTTAGAACGTTAGGCCGCAGAACTAAGCCTATAAATGCAGCCTTTGCCCCAGGACGGGAGCGAGATCCACAATGGAAGATCGGGTTGGATATGTATGTCAGCAAAGTAAGGTGCAAATCGGGTCGACTGACTCAAGATAAGAAAGGAAATCGAATCAAAAAGCTGATACACCATGTTACTAAAATCATCCACCCTCGGTACATCGAGACATTGATACCAGCAATATTGGATGAGATCATAGACTACCAGCGGCAGAGACTCGATGTAATTACTGCTAGACTGCATCAGGACAAGAAAAGTAGTGCAATAAAGCGACAAAATCGAACCCTTTAGGCAGATGAAAGAAGGTTTTATCGTGAACTGAGTAAAAAGCAAAATAACCGGCAAGACACCGAAGTCCCTCAATTGGAAGACATGACTAACTATTGGTCGGATGTTTGGGGGAAAACTAACGGAAGCAATTTGGACACTGCGTAGTTCCAAATAGAGAAAGCAAGAGTAAGCAATAACCCTGAAATGGAGCTGACTAACATCACAGCTTTAGATGTTTCAGCGGTTTTGAAAAAAGCAAGTAACTGGAAGGCTCCAGTTTCGGACAAGGTGCACAACTTCTGGTACAAATACCTGACTAGTGTGCATCCTGCGTTAGCAAGGTGTTTTCAGAAGAACATCGAAAACCCAGATCTAATGCCAGGCATTATGCTCCAGGGTACTACATATATGTTACCTAAAAAACCAGGCGCTCAAAATCCATCTGAATTTCGACCGATAGACCGTCTTCCAACAATATATAAATGTCTTACAGCTATCATAGCAGATAAGGTATATTCTCACTGCGACGAGAATGACATCCTTATAGAAGAACAAAAAGGATGTCATAAAAACTTGCGAGGCAGTAAAGATCTAGTCACTATAGACGCTGTTGTCACGACGCAAGCTCGTAAACATCAAACAAACTTGCACATGGCACACTTCTTAAGTCATGCGATCATGCTTTGGGGTTCAAGACTAAAGTATTTTGATTATGGACAACCAAGGATAACTAGATCAATACGCATGACGATGGACAATTTCCAAGGATACTCCTTCACTGCATTATGGTTCTGTTTTGCTTTGAACCCACTGAGCAAAACCCTAAATAGCTTGTCTCATGGGTTCCGAGTAAGTGAAAACGAGGATGGTCATCAAGTGACCCATCTTCTATAAATGTATGACCTGATGCTATACGCTACTTCGGACCAGAAACTGCAGCAAGTGATCGATGTCACAACAAAGTTTTCTAATGATATCCACATGGAGTTTCGACTAGACAAATTCAGAACAGTGCATTTAATCAGAGGAAAATTAGGGACCTCTGGAATCTGAGGGTATATGGCATACGATAGCTCAGAGAAGCCTAACGACTGCCTTCACTACAAGACTCAGATTGGTTCTGAAGAGTTCTCTTAACTTGGCAAACAAGATCAGGGCAATCAATACCTATGCCATCCCTGTTCTCACGTACTCCTTTGGGCTCATCAAATGGTCGAACACCGAACTCGAACAATTAAACAGAATCATCTGCGTAGAAACGACGAAACACCGAATGCACCACAGTAATTCAGCGATTGAAAGGGTAATTCTACCACGACATAGATGGGGTAGGGGCATTATAGATGTCAGGAAACTGTGTGTGTCACAATGTTTACAGTTTCGGGACTAATTTAACAGCAAGCGAGATGTTATGCTTTACAATACGATCTGTAAAGCGCATCTTGACTACACGCCCTTGAATTTGTCCTCAGATGAGGCCTCGAATATTAGGGCAGGAACCATAGAGGAATTAGAAACGTCATGGAGACAGAAAGCCATCGACGGCGAACACCCCAAAATGTTAGATCAATATGAAGTGGATAGAAAGTCATCCAATATTTGGCTGAGGAATGGAGTCCTGTATCCAGAAACGGAAGGATTCATCATTGCGATTCAGGATAGGGTTGTCAGCACCAGGAATTATCGCAAACACGTGTTACATCGAGACGTGGTTAACCGGTGCCACGAATCCATCGAGCACATTATTGATGATTGTCGCGTAGTGGCTCAAAGAAAATATACGCACAGGCATAATCATGTGGCGGGCATTATACATCAACAGCTTGTGCTAAACCTAGGACTCTTAACTGCATGGATGCCTTTCTATAGATACATTCCAATGCCCGTTTTAGAAAACGAAGATTATATCTTATATTGGGATGTTACTATCCAGACTGATCATTGCATCCGAGCCAATCACCCCGACATCGTGTTGCGAGAGAAAAAAGGTGGAAGAGTCTACATCATCGACATTGCTTGTCCGCTTAACCGAAATTTGCAGGCAACCTATACAACCAAGATTCATAAGTATAGCGAGCTAAGGCATGAAGTTAAGGCAATATGGAGGAATGTGAAACATGCATCTATTCATCCTATTGTGATTTCGGCTTCAGGCAATGTGCACGCAAGATGCACTGAACATTTCGAGCATTTAGGAGTCAGTAGGGTACTGTGGCAGCTCAGAAGACAGTTTTATTAATCACCTGCAGCATTGTAAGAAACTTCCTAGACCACCAGGAAGCAAAGGACTAAGAACCTATGGCGTGGTACATGGTAGCTCTAAAAAAGCATCCAGAGGCGACTGTTGTCACCTCCCATACTCACGGCCGCTGTGCCAGACAGGCAGATAATGAAGAGGGAAGGGACTAAGAGGAACACCAAAAACCCATTTATCATGGAAAAGTTCTTAAATCTATATAGACGGTGGTCGCTTCCCGAGGATCGTCGGGACGCCCCTGGTGCCACCGCTGGAGGTGGCAGCATGCAAACCGGTGGTGTTGAGCTACGTGAAGGACAGGCAGATCTCACCGGAATACCCGAAAGGGCTACTGTCCAGCCAGAACATCGGCAAAAAGCGGTAAGCAGCAGGACATCAGCCGCGCCTGCGGAGGATGTTTCGGCTGGGATCCCCCAGCCGACAACTTCCGCAGGAATGCCGCGGCAGCGTATCAACTTTCAAGCCCATCATGATGAGTACTTGTTGCGCTGCCAATTTGAACACGAGACGGGAGCGACCACAACTTCTCTCGATGGGATGGTCTTTCGCCAAAATTTTGTAGCTAATTTCCCGGAAATTAGAACATTATCACAAGACGACCTTGAATTCAACTCCGGGATACGCAGGCCAAAAAGAGGATTAGGTGGACGCCGGAAATGAACGGAGATGTGATCAGGATTCACTTTCAGGCAACGGTACGGAGCGGACTCATCAGGGGCGAACATTATCGTCTCTTCTTGGGTATTCATCCCGAACTAGCCCATAGAGTAATTGAACAACATCTTGCTGATCAATTAAGATTCATCAGGCGGCGCCACCTTGTATCCGAGGTCGAAATAAGTAACATCGAAAAACAGGTGCAACAACAACTAGCAGAACCTGTAATGCACCTCACAGATGCGGTGGAAGACGAGGTTCATATACCCGTGACACGAGACGCTATAGACGAGCGGGGGCCAGATCTGGGAGAAGTAGCAGAGCGACTGTCTCACGGTCGACAGTCGTTAGGTTTTCCGGGGTTCAATCCCTGAGCTGGTACCTCTTGAAATTTTTCTATGTACCTCTACCGAGGTTGTGGTGGTTCGGACCTCACCTTAAGCTGTAGTTTCCACCATCATGCACTTGACTGCAACCCAGTCCGTGAATGATGGGGTAAAAACCAGGCTTCGCCCAATATGTCAGGTCACACGCTCTTATCAGATCACTTGATTGCATTATAATGATGCGCCGGTAACTGATAATATGTACCAGGACATCCCGTGGCTACTATTCAAACACACAGACAGTATCAAGAAAGGAACATATTTGTAAAACTCACAATTATAGTCCATTTCCAAAATTCTCAAAATTATTTTTTTCTGTACTAGCAATTAGAAACAAACCTATCAAATAAAACCTTTCGAAAATGTTATATTATGATTCTCAGGAAGTAACTCAACTGAAATCAAACGCATACCTTGTCCCAATTTGCGACACTCAAAACATAGACTAAGAAACAGTCGTTAATTTGGAATATTTTTCGAATATGACCTTACTTATAAAAATAAATCTCTAAATAAATATATTCATTAGAAAATTGCGCAGTATAGTTAATCATCAACATTCATCCGCACTTTTAATTATATTATATATAACTGAAAGATCCCTATAGGCTTATCACTGCAGCTTTTTTACATTAAGTGAAGTTCAGAGTGCGCAAACTTGGTTTTTGTCAGATACACTTAACTGAGAGGTAATTCTAGCAATGACTTTCACAAGCACATATCGCTGTAAATCACGCGAAATACAACAGCTAGGCAGACAGTCGTCGCGGGTAAACTGACCTTCGAGAAAATCAATACCCACTTCCAACTGTTCATAGAGGATACTCGCCAGGCGTGCAGTTAACGCGGATATACGCATAGGGGCTGGGCGTATGAACTGGAGAAGTGATCTATGACTCACTGACTCAGCCACGGACTTGCTCAAAGTCTCACGAAGTCAACCTGCGCTCCAATTCGATTCCGAATTAAATTACAACTCGGGTCATTTTGGCATCCGAAGATGTTAGTTTCTTTAGCAAACTGAGTTTAGGCATAATAATATTTCTGCTATTATCTAGCATACGATTCTGTGGGTGTAGTTGCGAAAGCGTCGGAACTCAGATTTTTTTGAAACTACGTTCAGTCATGTTATTTGACGCGCTGATTACGAATATGATAGTGAAAATTGTCGCGAATTTGATTTTAATGGGAAAAGACATTTAAAATGTATGGAATCGTGTTTTTTTTCATTTATTTATATGAATAATGAAAATTTCGAGAAAAAAA
This sequence comes from Andricus quercusramuli, assembly GCA_932178445.1. Lineage (NCBI taxonomy): Eukaryota > Metazoa > Arthropoda > Insecta > Hymenoptera > Cynipidae > Andricus > Andricus quercusramuli. The sequence goes on from CAKNXH010001718.1 coordinate 183,126, forward strand.
GTTAATACAAAAGTTGTAGATCTTATCAAAGTACACGTTTTAAGTTATATTCATTTTTATCCAGTGGGTAACAGTTTTCGGGATATTCGAAGTTGAAGATGGAAAATCACAAACTTTTGATATTTTTTAAAGTATATTACAGTTGCCTATCACAGGGTGTCTTCCTGCACCCCATGAAACGTTGGAAAAGGGCAACCTATGTGATCTGCACTATTTCTGTGACCAGTCACATGAGTGCCTTCACGCCCCCCCCCCCTGAGATGTTCGAAAGGGGAACCTTTTGTGACTGTTCACACAAATAGGGTAGGTCAAATAGGTTCCCCTTTCCAACGTCTCAGGGAAGGGGTGGACGGCGTGAAGGCACTCTTGTAACTGGTCACAGAAAAAGTGTAGATCACAAAGGTTCCTCTTTCCAACGTTAAAAGGGGTGCAGAAAGGCACCCCTGTGATGGGTTACAGTAATACTTCAAGAAATATGAAATGTTTGTGCTTTTCCATCTTCAACTTCGAATATACTGAAAACTGTTACTCATAGGCTGAAAATTAATATAACATAAAGTGTGCATTTTGATGAGATCTACAACTTTTGTGTAAAATATTTTTTGAAGTTTCCATTATTTACAGAAATAAATGGAAAACCCATGATTTTATACGTTATTTATGATTTTTCCCGTGGAGATCAAATTTTTGTTAATTTCAACTATCATATGTGTAATGAGCGCGTCAAAATACATAATTATAGGTAGTATCAAAAAATTGGAGGTCTGCTGCACAGTGACTGATGAAAACCTATGCTCATTTCTGCCGCTTATGTGCGTGGAAGTTAAAAAAAAATGTTCTCCAATTATAAAACTAAAGGAAAAATCTTCTACAATATTTATACATTCAAAAAACCGTTAAATGCTTACGAACCTTGAATAAAACAAGACAGCAGGACTAATGAAGGTTCAGCAGGATTAGCAGGGCGACATAAAGAAATCAGAATAAATCTTGCTAAAGCAGGACGTTTGGCAACCGTATTTAAAGGGAGAAAAGGAGGTATTAGTAGATAAACAAAGTGAATAATTGGTAAATTGTAAGCATATTTTGTAATTTTGCGTGAACAACTTTCAGGTTATTCATGATTTTGATGACACCTCACATTTTCATGTTGCAAAACGTTATACCCCAAACATGTTGATTATAATGTAGAACCTTCTAGAACATCAAGACAAAGAGGGTGATATAATATTAAAAATTGAAATTTAAAAAATATTCAAAGTCAATCGAATAGCATGACGATGAAGACATCGGAAGAAATAAAGCATTTCTTATGGAAGGTCATAACACTCTGCATTTTTATTTCTGTATTCCAGTGTCGAGTTTCAAGCGTGGAGTTTAGATAAGAAATATAATCTAAGCGTGTTCAGACATTTGGATTTCAGAAATGTTGATAGGCTATCCATTTAAGGCAGCATGCATTCTATTGAATGTTTTATGTTCATTCTTTCCAGCATTACTTCAAATCAGTGAAAAATGCTGGATGCGTGTACCTCTCAACATATAGCATGATAATGTCAACAATTTCGAAGCTTGAGATAAGACGGCGTGCACTTTATGTAAGGATTTACGCACACTTCCTAACTTCAATATATAGGTAAAGGGTGCACTATCCGGCCACTTATCGCTTATTATTTAAAACAACAATATTTGAGATAAGGTCATATGCATTTTGTTCAGAGATATATGCTCGTTCTTTTTAGCACCTTCCATCTCTTATTCAGAAAGGACAGTATGCCCATTGCAAGTTGAAGATTTAAAATACATCTAAGAAATAAGCTGCATAAAAACATTTATTACCAAAATAAGTTAACTGTTCTTACAGCAGTGTTAAATTCTAATTCTTCAGAAATAATTTTAAAATATTTTTTAGGAGTTCTGAGCTCTCCCTAGGGATCGCGGGACCTTGTAGTAGGTGGGAGGGCTTACGGGTCTTATCGAACTATAGATCTGGATAGGTCAACCATAGAGGCTGCATCGCGAGGTGTAGCTACTCTGGGGAACTGACGGACTCTGGTCAGTGACACTTAAACTAAGGAGCAATCCTTCTAGGGGGTAATGGCAAAGCCTCCTGGAATATCGAGGGCGCGAGTTCTCACGCTCCGTAGCTACGATGTGATCACCGTGTCAAGGGCTGAATGGCACCAGGGTTAACAAATCCTTGAACATCCCGGCCTGCCCCCCTCAGTAGAGGCGGATAGGCAGGTTTTCAAAGGAGGTGCCTCACCGGGGACTTTGGGGCACCAGGTCAAATCCCTTGGTACGTAGAGCCGCCACCTGCAGGCGGTGCTCTGCAGGGGTGTTTCTAATTTTCCTAGCTTCTCGTGGGACAATCAATGAAACACGAAAAACAAAACAATATCAATGAGGGTTCCGTTCCGGGACACTCTTCTAACCCACCGCTGGTAATGGAAGGCTCCTCATGCTGCAGTCTTCCACGAGCAGTGCGAACTTCTGGATTCCTTGCGGCTCTGGACTACCGACCCTATCTAGGGGCCTTGACTTAGCCTTTCAATGGCTGAAACGGGAATCCCCATGATGCAGATTTTTCAGATTTTTCAGTGGTGCAGGCAGAAATCGCCCTAATACAAGAACCCTGGTTATACCGGGAAAGGATAAGTGGCTTGTCAGGATGTGGCTCCATATATAAGGGGCCACAAGGAAAAGCGCCAAGGGAATACATACCCGTCAAGGGTATCGATGCGATCTTGGTGCTTAAGTTCTGCTCCAGAGATCTCACCATTCTCAAAGTAAGACTCAGGGGCAGTAGCGTAGAAATGCTAAGAGTATTTATTGCCTCGGCTTATTTCCCTGGCGATTTTGAGGGACCTCCGCCTCTCAGCTCGGTAGCAACTGCGCTTCATGCTGTTGTGGCAAAATTGGAGCAGCAGTTGGAACAAGAGGGGTATGCAGTGCGCGCTTCCTTGAATGTAGAGGGCGCTTTTAGCAATACTCCTTCAGAAGTCACATGTCGAGGGCTTTGAGATGTGGCGTGCCAGATAAGCTAGTATGCTGGATAGGAAGCATGCTATGCCGGAGAAGACTCGAAACCAGATGGGATCAAGGCCTTGTAAGGGGGATAGCTCCACGGGGTTGCCCACAGGGGGGTGTCCTGTCGCCCCTCCTGTGGTGCATTGTGGTGGAGGGCCATCGTCGAAGACTAAATAAAGAGGGGTACTATATTCAAAGATATATGCGGATGACTTTGTAATCCTTTTCGGGGGGTGGGGGGGGGGGGCTCATCTGTAAAAGTTGATGGGTGTTATAAGGTCGGCGCTGCGCATCGTAGAGCTCTGGTGCGATAGATCAGGGCTCTTGGTAAATCCGGAAAAGATTAACCTAGTCATTTTCACGAGAAATTATAAATTTCTTAATGTTGACGCTTCTGTATTCCATGGTGAGGAGCTGACCTTCTCAGATTCGGTTAGATATCTGGGAGTAATCATAGATAGCAAGCTGAACTGGGCAAAGTACCTGGAGACCTAATGCAGGAAATTTGTCTTGACCTTTTGGATGTGCAGGAGAGCCTTCGGGTTGACGTGGGGTCTAGGGCCTAAAATGGAAGCATAGCTCTACTCTGCTCTCCTGAGACCCAGGCTCCTACATGCGGCCTTGGTCTAGTGGCCACGGGTGGAACTTAAAACAATGCAGGACAGGCTGCGAAGATTACAATCGCTAGCATTTTGGGGGTTGACTGTAGTAATGAGGACTACGCCCACGGCGGCGATGAGATTCATGCTTTGTGAGGAACCCCTACATGTTGCGATAACCTCTAGGGCGATACACACGATGGGCCGCCTGGCAAAAGCAAATAGATGGACTCGGGGGACTAGACACACTAGGCTCCCAAGTGATATCAGTACACTGCCGATTCTACAGATGAGGCAAGATAAAATAACAAAACGCTTCAACTTTGCCAAAGCTTTCCGCATCTGCATTCCAAGCAGGAATCTGTGGAAAGCAAATGGTAACTTGCTTCATCAAGGGGAAATCTGGTATACAGATGGCTCCGGGGGAGAGGGAGGATCAGGAGCAGGAAGTTATAACAGCAAGAGAGGGAAAGGGATAGGGATCACACTTGGGCGACATGCTACTATTTTTCAAGCGGAGGTCCAGGCCGTCCTTTGATGTGCTTAAACACTATTTGAAGAAAACGCTGCCGGCAGACGGATTCCGATCTGTTTAGACAGCCAAGCGACACTGACTGAAATACGGAAACTAAGCATAACATGAGAACTGGTTTGGGAAATAAGGCATTAAACCAACTTGCAGAAAGAAACAGTGTGGCCCTCATATGGGTCCCTGGTCACACAGGGATCAAGGCCAAAGAAAAGGCGGACAAGTTGGCAAAACGCGTCGCAGCGAGTGAATATATAGGACCAGAACCGGTACTGGGAATAGCATCTTGCTTTGTCGCAATGGCCACTAAAAGCTGGATCCAAACAAAACACCGGGAATACTGGGAAAAAACCAGGGTTGCCGTCAGGCGAAATCCATCCTGGTTTATACCTATAGGATGTAAAGAGCTAGGGAATTCCTTGGCTTACCGAAGAAAGATATAAGGACAGTGGTACGGACGCTAACTGGGCACAACCACTTGAACTGTCATATGCACAAATTGGGGTATAAACCCACGACAAAGTGCAGGAAATGCGGCAGGGATGACGGAACATCCCTGCATGTATTATGCCAGTGCCCTGCATTAGCTAGGCTCAGGCAACATACCCCCGGGCCCATTTTATGGAAACAGAGGAAATTACAACGCGATCAGTGGTCGACATACTAGGCTACGTCAAGAGGTCTGGATTCGACTGCTGAGAGTGAATATGTAAGGGTGAGGCACAATAGGTTTCATAGCTTGAGCGCTAGGGGAGCTCTCTATGGGCTTACCACCCATTCTGAAGCTAACTAACTAACTAGGAGTTCTGAGCCATTTGCTTACATTTTTTTGGATTATCATGGTTCTGTTCTCGGGACTTGGTGACAATAAAGATCAAGTGCCATTTAGGAGGCAGGTGCCAACCTATTGTTTTTTGCTCAGCGTACCTACCATTTGACTCCCAGAACCGACTTCCATCTGATGAGTAGAGAAATCTGGTGGATTACTGCTGTGTTAAAGGATGGCTATTCCTCATCGGATGTGATGGTAAGGCACATCATTCGACTTGAGGTAGTAAGAACACCAACCGTAGGGGTGAGTTATTATTAGAGTTACCTTTTAAATACTGAATTGAATTTATTTAATCGGGGCGATACACCTACCTTTGTGACGTCTAGATATTACGATGTAATTGATTTGACCTTATGTTCGGTAAGTGCATTAGTGAAATGTTCAAGGGATGGTATGTATCATCGAATGCGTCCCTATTGAATCATAGACAGATATGTTTCTTCTTGACTGCCAAAAGACGTGAGGCTCAAAGGTATATGCACCCTAAATCAACTGACTGGGGTACTCATAGAGAGAATTTCAGCAGTTTACTTCGCGCTATAACAGGCAGAATGGAGGCAAATAGGAAGATTTTCTTTCTTATGAGGTCATCCGAAATTTCAGTTTTGCTTGTCAAATATTCTGCTAATTGCCAAAAATTTGAGTTGAATTTTTTCTGTCGTAAAACTCCAATCTTTTCATAACACTTCGAATATTTACAGCGGAGTTCAAGAGGATCACAAACTTTTAAATTTCAGGCTTTATTTATACCTGCAGTTACCATGGTATATATTCTTCACCCTGAAATAAATGCCGCTGCGAAATACTGTGGGTGTATTCACTATGGGTGTATTTATTTGTGGTAATTATATAAACACATCGCTTTCTCATGGGTATCAAATAAATTTTTTTCCTCCTAGAGGTAGGTTTGGCTTTAACAAAAGAAAAAAGGGACACTTTCAATATTTTTTAACTTTACCCCGTGCAGGAACCCGGGCCAGATCCATCATGAAACACACGCCCCGATCGGTCCGCAATCAATTTCCGGTTCAAATCCATGTTTTAAATTATAGGATATGTTTAACATAAATAATTAATACATATAAATAAATAGGTTGAACTATATTATTTGAAATTCATTTTGGAGATTTACAGTTTAGAACCCTTTAAATATCATCAAGGCCAGTGGATTTGGAACTGGTGGGACATAAGTACAGAAATTGGCATCGGCTAGTATCGGCACATCTATTATGCTTTCCATACCACCGTTTGTTCAATTGCACTCTCAATTCTTGGAATTTTTTCTTCTTCATCTATATCAGCGTCAATCGTATATGCAAACTTCTTAATCGTTAATATATTTAAGCGCTCAACTCCTAGCTCGTATGTATTTGTGGGAAAAATGGGCCATTTAAGTTCAGTTTGAACACAAAAGAATTACAAGAAATTATATTATATATTATGTATATTACATCTACATAACACGTGATACTCTAAAAGGGTAGGGATTCTGCTCTAACGTCACAAAGTGTCACATGGAAAGGGAGTCGCAAATGTTTTGTGACACGTGATACTTCTCTAAGCAAAAAATAAAAATTTAAATCCATATCGATGCAATAAATACAACATTATCCGCACAACAAAAATCAGTAGTTGCATTTTCAAACAGCATACGTGAATTTGCTATCAAATAGTTCAATTTTCAACTTATAAAGGACAAATTTTTAACAAAAAATGGAATAGTTACAATTTCAAATAAAAAACAGTTAATTTTTAAACCAAGAAATACAAGATTTCAACAAAATCATTCAATTTTCAAATTATTATAACAACCAAAACAGGTTACTATTGGACTAAGCAGTTTCATTTTTAACCAAAATGGATGAATTTTCAGCTAAGAAGCCTAATTTTCTACAAGCACGACAAATTTTCAACAAGACGTAAAATTTGAACCCGAAAATATAACTTTTCAAATTAAAACATCAGTCTCCAACCATAAATTATATATTGACATTTTTAGTGGAAAAAATCAATTCCCAAACAAATAAGAACAACTAATTTTCAACCAAATAATTAAATTTAAAAAAAAATGGTTCAATTTTTTATCAAACGGCTGAATTTTTAACATACAAAGATGAATTTCAACCAAGAAGCTTTATTTTATACCAAGAGACGAATTTTCAAACAAAATACATGAATTGTCAATAAAATATTTGATTTCTTAACTCAGAAATATAAGTTTTATACTAATAATGGAATAGTTGAATTTTAAATTTAAAAAAACTAATTTTCAACAACAAAAAAACGAATTTTTAACTAGTTGAGTTCAAATAAAAAATACCATTTTCTAACAGATGTTACGTCCTAAAGACCTAAACAGCTAAATTCCTATTTTGGTAACAAAGCCTATTTCCCTATTAATGTTCCCTCTATTTACTTAACTATTTCTAGCTAAGTGGGATGATGGCAAGCTAAATGAATAAATTTAAATACATTCAATTCCTTTATTTCAACTTTACATTAATTAGTATGACCCTTTTGTGATGTAAGATTTTAACCTTGACTTTTGACTATTTCCTTTCCTTCCAAACGTGGAGTAATTGATCTTCACCCAGTACTTGAAGTTTCTCATTCCACTTAATCCTTTTCTTGATGAGCGAAACCACTCACGTAATTCTTTAAGAAATTAGGCGAATAACTCCCAGAACTCCGATTTTTAAAGTGTATATTCACGTTCCGATTCAAGTATTTTTAGACTGCCTTTAGTTTGAGGGTTGCTGCTTATATATGAAATTTAGTCCTCTGGAATCCTTGGGCCCCATGCAAAATGGTTTGACAGGTTTCCTCTGCTATAAATTTAGTGCTGCCGTTCGATACGATACGTTCTCGTATCGTGTCGAGATCGCGTCGGTTTTTTCTCGGGTCGGGATCGGGTTTTCGATACCCGTGATCGGTTTTTTCTCGATTCGACTTTGGCTAGAAATGCGATATATCGACTCGGGATCGGGTCGGGTTTTCGATTCTCCTTCACCAGATTTGGGTCTGTGACGTAGCGGTCCACAGAGGGTTGCAATGAAAAAGGAGGTTTAAATTTTAAAAGGACATTTAGAACACAATAATGCACCGATTTAAGATAATTTTTTTGTTTTATAATTCAGGACTAAATTCCCTAGAAAGCGTTGTGAGTGTATATTTTATTTTTTTGTTTATTCAATTTTTTTGTTAATTCAAACAGCAAAAAGTGCCGTTTTTTTGCATTTCATGTTTTATCTCCTGGACACAATTTTTCTTATACTGCAAGTGTTACGTCATGGAAAACGTGAAATACTTTCCTTTTTAATTAGGTTCCTCGTTTTAGTTGAGATCAATTACACATGAAACGTATTTTTTATTAAGGCTTTAGCACAAGAAACTGAAGGAAGGCATGTAGACACTGTAATCCTTGGCCAGGACCTTTAAAATAAAGGAGACTCATGTATTATGGCCCAAAAGAAGTTAGATAATGAAATTAGATTTATTAAAATCAGAACTTACCGGTTTATTGATTCGATTGAAGAATCAATTGATATCTAGATGGTCTCCGTGTAGTGGTGTGAAAGAAAGGGGTTGTGCACCTTGATATGAACAATAAGGGTTCCAATTCAGGGTTGAATGGGTACGAAGTAATCCAAGATGGGAAATCCCAGATTCGGGTTTCCCGGTGCACAACACTTGATACAAGGGCACACACACTAACACGCGAGGGATACCGGTTTGACACACTAGACACTGGACAGTCGAATCGGGGAAAACCGTAGGAAATAGAGAAGAGTTGTACGGAACTGTAACTTCTGATTTTTTGACTAAAAACTAACTGACCCATGTTG
>CAKNXH010001719.1:13563-36427 GCA_932178445.1 Andricus quercusramuli
TTGCATCAACTCTGAATTATGCTAGTGAAAAAAAGTTTTACTATAAAAAATCCGATTTTCAAAATATATAAATTACCATAACTTCCCAACTCTTCAATAAAATGGATTAATATTATAGGTCAATCGATTCGTCCCGAACCAAGGAATCTTTTATATTCTTGCATCAACTTTGAATTATGCGAATGAAAAAAGTTTTACTATAAAAAACCGATTTTTAAAATATTATTGAGTGCTAGAAAAAAATGCAATGAATATTTTTAGAAATCCTTCGGTCAGTTTCAAGATATTAGTGAGGAAAATAAGCTCTCCAAATTTCATCAATTTATCTGCAACCGTTTTCTAGTTATCGTGTTCACAAAAAAGCGTGACATCCACACATCCACACATCCACACACACACACACATCCGGACAATTGCTTAGAACATTGTATTAGACATTTTTAAATTAGGGAGGGTTTAATTAAATGAATTTAAAAATTTTGAAAAATGTCACCATTACAAAGCTTCCTCTATGAGGAAGCAAAAATCAAATTTTATTTTTCTCGACACTGGCTAACTATTTTTAATTACTATCGGGTCCCTTCCGTTCAGCACTGAATAGCCTCATTCCTCATTTTTTTGGAAATATGCCAAATTATTACTGCAATCGTCATTATCTTGAAGTTGAAATGTCAGTTTTACACCATTTCGAAGTCATAATTGGATTTTAAAATTTCGCGAAACTGCATGCTTTTTTTCAAACAAACTTTCTGGAAATCAATTCGTCCATCCAATAGCTAGAATTCAAATTTTTAGTTTTTTCTCAAACTGCAAATGGACTCCACAATTAATGTTGAAAGATTTTAAAAGTCGATACGGACCCAAAATCTAACCTCGAAACGTGATCTTTTTCATTCAATTTCTCGAAACCGGATAGCTTTTTGTGACCAAACTTTTTTTAGTTCGATAGAGCATGAAAGTATCTCGAAAGCACTTCCTTATTTTTTCCTTAAATGGCCCCGCTGAATTTACAACAGGTTTTTAGTCTCTCCTGAAAAAAAGTGAAAAATGGCGCTTGCCTCCTTTTGCATTTCTACCCTTCAATTCTAAATATGCCTTGTCAAAATATAGAAGCCTATATCTAAACAATTAATTTTGTGATTTTGAAAATTCCCATTCCTTGGGGCCCGGGGTGACGCTTTTAGCGTTTTTAAGCGTTCGGCGAGTTTGAGTTCGAGAGCTCAAGTGCAGAAATTGTTTCATTCAAACACTTTACAAAAATTAAAATTGCGATTCTTGCACAACATTCAAAAACATTAAAAGTATAACAATAACAAAATCCTATAATATTAAATAACGAACTAATAAACAAGAAATACATTTCTTCTCTTACTTCTCCAGTAAAATATGATATACTTGAGGGTTTCAACTTTTAAAATTATTCGTATAATTTGGACGTATTTATTCGACAAAATTGACATTTATTAACCTGCACGTGGAAAGAAGAATATTCTCCAACAGTGCGGGCTCTTGCAATTCTAACATTGTTAATGTAAGGGGAAAAAGTAGACATATAATGCCCTATTACGGGAATTTTCCGATTAATAATAATTGTGAAGTAATTAATTCCTTCACGTAATTTATACACGGCTCCTGAGTAGAAGAATAGATATTTTTACCAAAACAAAAAAAATCATATTTCTTATACTTTTAACAATATGGTAACAAAAGTTTCAATTGTTATGTAAAAAATGCTTGCTTTGTCCAAATGCCAACGTTTCGAAAAAATGAGTCGTTTTCCTCTTCAGGACGTAGATTGAATTTCAAGGTTCGTCAATTCATCTTAGTATTATTATGAAATCCTCTTCCTCATCTTATCACTTGTGAAGCTTGATTTTTTTCATGAATTTTTGTTTAATTCTTTTAAAAACTTAAATTTGTTTTAAAAACTTATAAATTTATACTTTTTAAAATTTTAATAATTTATTATTTTTATTATTAAACAAAAATTCATGGAAAAAATGAAGCTCCACAAGCGATACGATGAGGAAGAGGATTTTATAATAATACTAAGATGAATTTGTTATGGGTCACAGGATCGCCACTGATTCTAAACACTTTGGAATCAGATATAGTATAATTTTATTCAGTATTTATTCAATGATTACAATAAACATCGAGAGAGACTACTGATTGACAAGACGAGATGAACGAGACTAACTCCCGCCGCCCAAAAGGGGTGGTTTATCGATTAGAGCTTCCAGGCTTCCAGAGCCTTCTACTAGTAATACAAGCTACAAGAAGCACATGCGCAATTACATCATATTGATTATTCTACATATATAATGATTATATAGGGAGTATTATTGTTATTATATTGCTCTTAAGCTGGGTACCTAACACCCCCCTCTTTAGACATTATTTCGTCCTCGGAATTATAATTGAATCTTTTTCGTATTTACTGTTCGCAATATAGACGCTCTTGGTTGTACTGCTTCTACAACTGTTGTGTAAGTTACGACATTAGGCTGATTCTCCACTTTATTCTTTATACAAAAAAGGATAATTTTCCTAGGTATACATTTAGTTATATATCTTATAATACCACACTTAAACAGCACGTATAGGATTATTGATCCTATCGCTATATAACCTAAACGCTGTAACCATTCCGAAGCAGTTTCAGTCCAACCTTTTGGTTTTTTATGAGTAGACATATTATTAAGCATATCCCGGATGTTGTTCAAACCTAATTGAGCCTTCCTAAGTACATCCACATCAATTTGTTTTGGCATTAGAGCTAATTTATTCTCTAAACTATCTAGGTTTCCTAAATTCTGTTGCACATCGTAAGTTTCGTTGACAATAATGGTTTTAGTCATATTTAAGTTTTTTGATAAATAAAGTTTATCATGGTTACTATATATTTCACAATTTTCGCCGGTGACCAATGTGGCAACTTTGATTTGGATCGGTTTGATTTTTTCTCCACATACTACATCTAGGTTTATGTCTGTTGTCGGAATTATAATATAACCTCCTATTACCGGTATATACGTCTCCTTGTGGAGCAAATAAGGGGACTGTGAGCAAGCTACACCTGCATACCTTCTTAGCAAACTTGCTTCACACGTGTTTGTTTCATAAATTTTTAAATTTGGCTGATTTCTTTTGCATATTAAATGTTTATTTATTTGTTTACATTTGTTAATTGTCTCTTTATCAGTCGGTACGTAACTGTCTTCGAAGTCGATTATCAAGTCATGGTCAGGAATTATGGAAAGGAATATTTTACCAAATTTGTTTGGTATAGGGATTATTCTTTTTACAGATCCTTCTTCGTTTTCAAAAATCGGAATATTAACCATATAGCTTAACAATCCACCTACCACCGCCACTGCGACCGAACTGACATCTAGAATTCCTTGGTAGTCTTCTCTGAAATAGTATTTTGTTCTATGTTGCATTTCGAATTCTTCTAAAGTATTTTTTAAAATTTCGGGCGTTAAAATCTGTGGATGTATAATTCCATATCTACCATTATTGATAGCATCTATTGCTATATTTATATTTTCGTTTAGTTCGTCAATTAAGATATTTATTAAAATTAATTTAGTATAAATAAAATTATCTTTCGTATTGCCTTTAATTATTTGTGATCCCAGTGCAATCCTATCTACCACTTCACGGTCTGTATCTAACATTACTTTGAAGATCTTTGTTTTGTTATTCAAAACGGAGACTACTCTCTCATTATTATTATATAATTTGTCGAATTCTGTATTTATTTCGTTTAAGTCCGATTCCGTTAGGGTTCCAAAAAGGGTTTTTGAAATATCACCTATGAAATTAGCTAGTCCTCTTTTATGTCTTTGTTTTCCTAGTAATTTGTGCAAAATTGTAGTTTTAGTTATTAATTTGTTAATTCTATGTCTTACTAATCTTATTTCGTTCTTTGCTATACATTCATTTTCACATGTTTGTTCCACTAAATCAATTACTCGTTCCAAATCGTGAAAACTATTTTCATTTGTGGTTAAATTTACTCCTATAATTAGTTTCCATTCCTCGTGGTATAGATATGCTTTGCTAATTTCCTCCAGATAGAAGTTTCCATAAACTTCTCGTAGATTATAGTTTGCTTGTGTCGTTATCATTAACATCCATAGTATCAGTATCATCATTTTCCTGGAACATAAAACGGCATCACTTGATCGATGTGAATTTGGAGCGTTTTACCTTCAAACTTAATTTTTAAATTATTATTCTTTGTAATTTCTGTAACAATTCCTAGACCTTTCCAACTCGGGTCTAATTTGTTCTGTTTTGTATTATTTTTCCATTTGACTCGATCTCCTATTTTGTAAACTGGGTGACTTTTAACTATGTTTTCGTCCAGACGTTTCTTAGCTTTTTGTTGTTCTATTTCAATTCTTTCTTTTGCTTTTCTAATCACGTTGTCATGTTTGATTTTCCATTTCTTCATTAAATCAGCATATGTGAGTGTTGGTGATCTTGGTATTGCTGATGGGATATTAGGATCTCTTCCGAATGTCATCTCGAAGGGTGAGAAGCCTGTGCTTGCATTTTTCATTGTATTAATTATAAATGTAATGAATTTCAAATTTTCATCCCATTGTTTACCATTATCTTCCATTGATGTTTTAATGAGATTTTTTAAAGTTGAATGCATTCTTTCTATATTACCATTCGCTTGTGGATGGAAAGATGTTGTCTTTATATGCTTGATATTTAATGCATCTTCAAATTGTTGCATTAATTCCGATAAAAAGTTTGTTCCTTGATCAGTGAGTATTGTTTTAGGGGCTCCGAATGTATATATATAATGATCAATCATACTTTCAATTATGGTTTCTGCGGTTTCATTTTTCATAGGTATTAAAACTGTATACCTTGTTAATCTGTCTTGAATACTTAAAATATATTTATTACCTATTTTCGTTTCTGGCAACGGACCAAAAACATCTAATGCGATTTTTTCATTAGGGTTAGTAGGTGTGTCTGGAATGATTGATTGTGCTTGATTAGTAATTCTTGTTGTCTTTTGCAATTGGCAAATAGGGCATGCTTTAACATATTTCTTAATTTCTTCATCCATATTCTTCCATTCACCAATTTCTCTTGCTTTTTGTATTGTATTTTTCTCTCCAAGGTGGTTAGCGTGAGCTTCATTAATTATGGTTTTCTTTTCTTCTTTAGTTAATTCTCTGGTTTTATTGAAACATATATGAAATCCTATTTCAGGGTAATAATTAGATATATATTGTAATATTTCCAAAAGAGTTTCCTTCTCAATTGGTGTAAAGGTTGGGTCACCAAAAATTAATCTCACTATTGTTAGTCCTCTCTCTCTAAATTCTGTTATTAATAATCCTAAATAACGTATCCAATTTTCTTCATTATAATCGGGCATGCCTGCTTTATTTATTGATTTCCAAAGTTTTCCTACAGCATTTGGTTTAATTTTAACTTTATTGTTCGTTACTGGGTTTTCTTTCCATTCTAAAAATCCTTTATATAGTTGATTATCTTCTTCTTCCTTTTCTTCTTCCTCTTCTTTCTCTTCTTCTTCCTCTTCTTCTTCTTCTTCTCCTTCTTCTTCTTCTGATGGTTCCTTAATTTTTACCTTTTCCTTGTCTCCTAATACTCTTTGTTCGGTAATTACAGGTTTTTTCAGTATAGGTTCTTTATTATCACTTTCATTATCAGAGTCACTACTGTCTAGTGGTACAGTTGTATCTGAATCATTACCTATTTCTTGGCCTTGAAGTGGGAAAAGTCTCGAAAGACAATCAGCTGCTTTGTTCTCTTTTCCTTTTACATATACTATTTCATACTTATACTCTTCGAGTCTTAATCTCCATCGAAGTAATCTTGAACTAGGGTCTTTTACATTATGTAACCGGACTAAAGCTTTATGGTCTGTTTGAATTTTGAATTTGGTTCCTAATAGATATTGACGTAATCTTTTGCAAGCCCAAGCAATCGCTAATAATTCTTTTTCGGTTGTGCTATAATTTTCTTCTGCTTTATTTAATGTTCTTGATATAAATAAACATGGATGTCCATTTTGTGATAATACTGCTCCTAATCCTTGATTCGAGGCGTCTGTTGTAAGTGTAAATTCTTCTTTAAAATTTGGAAATCGTAGTACTGGTGCTTTGCATAAAAGTTCCTTTAATTTTTCAAAGCTTTCTTGGCATCTAGGTGTCCAATCAAATATTGTATCCTTTCGTATTAAGTTGGTCAAAGGCTTGGCTATAGTGGAGAAGTTTTTTATAAACTTTCTATAATATCCAACTAGTCCTAAGAATGATTGTATTGTTTTAACTGTTGTTGGCGTTTTAAAATTTTTAATAGCTTCTGTTTTTGCCGGGTTTGGTTTAACTCCATTTTTTGTTATTAAATGACCTAAATATTCTAATTCCGGTCTGAGGTATTCACACTTAGATGGTTCTAACCGTAGTCCTAATTTTTTAATTCTTTCAAAGACAGTGACTAAATTTCTATTATGTTCTTCCAGGGTTTTCCCAAATACTATGATGTCGTCAATATAGATGAAGCATTCTTTTCCTATTAGTCCTCTAAAAGCGTTGTCCATCATTCGCTGGAATGTGGCTGGAGCATTTTTGAGGCCAAAGGGCATCCTATTATATTCAAAGTGTCCTTGTGAAGTTGAAAAAGCTGTATATTTTTTCGATTTTTCTTCCATCGGGATCTGGTGAAAACCGGCACTCATATCAAACGCGGAAAAGAATTTAGCTTGACCTAAATGATCTAGTATATCGTCTATCACTGGAAGAGGGTAAGCGTCCTGATCCGTATCTTTATTGATCTGTCGATAATCTACTACCATTCTTAATTTATTTCCCTTTTTAGGGACTACCCATAATGGTGAGTTGCATGGTGATTGTGAATGTCTTATTATTCCTTTATCTAATAATCTTTGTGTTTCTTCTAATGCAAATTCTCTATGTTTCTCAGGTAACTTATGTGATTTGAGGTTTATTATCTTTCCTGAATTTAGGGTTATTTTATGTTCAGTTAATGTTGTGCACGGTAGTGGGTCTGTGTCTAAAGTAAATATTTCGTTGTATTTAACTATTACTTTTTTGATTTCTTCTTTGATTTGATTTTCAATGTGATCTAGTTTTGAAATTTTCAATAATTCGATTATTCTTTCTGATCCTAATTTGTTTTCTTTTTTAGAATTATAAATCTGATCTCTTGACTCAATAGCCATTATTCTTTCGTAATTTATAGTTTTTGGTATTTCTATGGGTTTTGTGTTATAATTAAATATTGGTAAAGTTATTTTATTATTTTTTATTCGGTAAATACCATCCGATATTCCTTCTTGATTTTCTATCCAAACGTCTTGATTACTATCTTCTATTTTAATTTGACAAATTAAACTTGAATGTTGTGAGATGTATTCTCCGTCATCATTTAATTGAAGCTTTTTATTGTCTAAAATTAAATAATTGCTAGTTAGAGCATATCTTTTGTACATTTGAAAGAAAGGTAAGCCTATTATTCCTTCTTCCGGAAGGGGAAAATCATCATCAACTATGTGAAATAGATGATTTTTTCCTAAATAAGTAATATGTGTTGCTTGTTCCGATTTGTATTTGCAGTCTCCCATTATAAAGTTTTTTATGAGTTGGTGCGTCGGTTGATTTAAAACTGATTTCTTTATTAAATTCAGCGAAGATCCAGAATCTACTAACAATCTGTATTTTCTTCCGTCGGCTCTTCTTCCTTGTATGGACTGCAACCGTCCAGATATTGCTGATATTCTGCATTCTCTTCGTAACCCTGGCGGACCCAACGAACGGAGCGGATACGCTACAGCGTATCCTTATAGTATCCGCATCGTATCCTCTCCGTATCATGCAAGAAAAACTCATTAAAAAGAAAAGATTAACATTTCACTTGTTGAAATTCGGATTCTACGTGAAATTTTGAGTTAAAAGGTCACAGAGTAATCGCAATAGTTTTTCTTGCAACATTGAAAACTTTTAATAAATATAATACTTATCGATGACGTGCGCTGGAGGCGACTTCAAACGCATCGTCATTCAGTAGCAATTCATAGGCTTTATCCGTCGACGATGCGTTTGAAGTCGCCTTCAGCCCACGTTATCGATAAGTATTATATTTTTTTAAAGTTTTTAATGTTGCAAGAAAAACTATTGCGATTACTCCGTGACCTTTTAACGCAAAATTTCACGTAGACTTCGAATTTCAATAAGTGAAATGTTCATCTTCCTTTTTTAATGAGTTTTTCTTGCATGATACGGAGAGGATACGATGTGGATACTATAAGGATACGCTGTAGCGTATCCGCTCCGTTCGTTCGGTCCGCCAGGGAAAAATTGAACACGTTTTGGGATTTTTTCTTAGTAAGTTATAGAAATCGAATTTTGTTCAAAATCGGTATGTGACCTCTTCTAAATATCCTTTGACTAAAAAAAAACTTCCCCTTCTCATCCCCCTCTGATGTAAGGGTGGGGAGGGGAAAATATCGTGAAAAGGAGCCATTTTAAGGTCGTTATTTTCCTTGTGTGAAGTGTGCTGGTGCGATCGGCTAAGGCGTTAAAAGCGTCAAAATATATCATATTTAGAACAGTATTACGTAAATATACAAAATCTTTTTTTTTTATTTAGAAGGAATGCTCTGCTGGTTAGGCTCGGGGACGCATAGTTTTGGATTAAATTCGATACAAGGTATTTAGAAGTTTCAATAATAACGGTGATACATATTCGGATGTCTTTTTTGTCGATTTCGACATTACTAAAAGTGATTCCCTCGCTACCCCACGCCAGTCCATCATTAAATAATTATCATTTTTTGGTCCTTTGAGCCGGATAGTGGGTTAGCGAGGGGAGCATGATCGTAAGGCATAAAAACTTACATAAACTTACTTACTGACTGTGTGATCCCAGATAACAATACGTGCCAACGGCAGACAACGGTCCGGCACATTGCACGCCCGTCGGACTTGCAAGCGGCGAGGAACGACGGGCCTGCGACTTGCACTACCGCTGCAGGCTGATAGTGCGAGTAGTTTGAAATCGAAAACGCGCATGCGCGTTTTGGATCAGCTGTTCTTGTCGTGTTTCATCTCGTGTGGCGTTCACACCCATGAATTTTCGCTCTGATTTGAGTGAAAGTGTTCGATTTGCAAACAATTGTGCATGTTAGCTATGAGGTCATAGTTTAAAAGACAAATTGAAAAAAATTATAAGAATTTTTTAAAGTATGCATGCAGTTTCCTAACATGTGAAACCGCCTATTTCTATTTTCTGGATTAAATTTTCTAGCAATTTTTCGCTGTCGATGTCCTTCAAATCAACAAAATTAGCAAACAGCACGAAAGGTAATGAAATTCTGTGTATAATAATATAAAGTCCAAGTTGAAAGAAAAATGTCAATATTATAAAAAGATATATCTTTTTATAATATTGACATTTTTCTTTCAACTTGGCTTATTATACGCAGAATCTCGTCATTACCTTTCGTGCCATTTGGAAATTTTTATTTCATCTACATGAAAAAAGATTTTTTTAATTTTAATCTACTCACACACTCAGCCTGCATTGTACCGGTCCGTCGGTCATGCAGTTCGCCAGAAACGACGCTCCCGCTTGTCGGGCGGGCATATAGACATCAATGGTGTGCACATTAAGGAGCTTATCTGCCGGCACGTCGGTCCGATCGATCGAACCGCGGGCCGGCAGATCGCTTGCAGTCGGCGGGCATTTTGCTTTCTGGGATGGTCGCAACATTGCAACGCCTCGAGACACGCTCTCAGTCAGGACTGTGTGATGGTTCGCAGCATTGCGAGCGCCTGCAGACAGGCTCTCAGGCAGGACAAACGTACTTACTGACTCTGTGATTGTTCTCAACATTGCAAACGTCTCGAGACAGGCTCTCAGACATGACAACCACAATGATGATGGATTGTTTGCAACATTACGAACGCCTACAGACAGGCTCTCAAGCAGGACAAACGTACTTATTGACTATGTGATTGTTGCAACATTGCAACGCCTCGAGACAGGCTCTCAGGCTGGACTGTGTGATGGTTCGCAACATTGCTAACGCCTGCAGACGGGCTCTCAGGCAGGACAAACTTACTTACTGACTGTGTGATTGTTCTCAACATTGCAAACGTCTCGAGACAGGCTCTTAGGCATGACAACCCCAATGCTGATAGATTGTTTGCAACATTGCGAACGCCTGCAGAGGGGCTCTCAGGCAGGACAAACTTACTTACTGACTGTGTGATGGTTGGAACATTACAACGCCTCGAGACAGGCTCTCAGGCAGGACTGTGTGATGGTTCGCAACATTGCGAACGCCTGCAGACGAGCTGTCAAGCAGGAAAAACGTACTTTCTGACTCTGTGATATTTCTCAACATTGAAAACGTCTCGAGACAGGCTCTCAGGCATGACAACCACAATGCTGATGGATTGTTTGCAACATTACGAACGCCTGCAGACAGGCTCTCAGGCAGGACAAACGTACTTACTGACTATGTGATGGTTACAACATTGCAATGCCTCGAGACAGGCTCTCAGGCACGACTGTGTGATGGTTCATAACATCGCAAACGCCTGCAGACGGGCTCTCAGGCAGGACAAACGTGCTTACTGACTATGTGATTGTTCTCAACATTGTAAACGCCTTGAGACAGGCTCAGGCAGGACAAACTTCTTTACTGACGGTGTGATGGTTTGCAACATTGCAAACGCCTCGAGACATGCCCTCAGGCATGGCAGATATATTGATTGTGGATTTGTTGCAACATTGCAAGCACCGTGAGACCGGCTCTCAGACATGACTCACTTACTTTCCATGACCGATTGTGTATTTTGTCTAGTTGTTTTCTGTTATTTAACTTCGCTCAATTCTTGATTATAGTCTTACAAGCCAACTTCGAATTTGGTTCCTTGGGTCTCCGCATTGCATGAGAGCTTCATTACTCTCTCCCTTTCCCCTTTATTTTCTATTGTTCGATGTTTGTCAAATGAAACCGCTTACTGGGACTCTCTTTTGTCATTAAGATTGTTTGCAGGTCTACCAACATTACAAAGTTTATGAAAATTCATGGACATATCTCATCATGAGAGTCATGGACCTTTGGAAGCGCCAATTATCGTTGGTAACCTTGATGACAAATATCAAGAACACTGTGTTCTTTGCTGAGCGACAAAGAATAATTCCTAGATTGCTCCGCAGCCAGATTCATTTCTTCAGCTTATTTCCAGATACGCAGATCCCATCATTCGAGCATGTAGGAAAAGATGCCTTCGCCAGGGAACTATATTTCACCTAGTCACAGTTCGACTCTACCCAAGCTGTTTAAACCTCAGGAGATTCTCTACAAGGAACTCAACAGATACTCGTTTCTGTATGTCAACAATTGGAGAAGGACACTTTTGCTGACAAGGAGTATGCGCGTTGTGTCTGTTTATGACAAGTTGGGGCACATGCGTCTTATTCCTCCCACAGAAAGACTTATGAGTTTCACGCCCACTTACTACATCCCGCATCATGCAGTTTGGTGAAATGCAGATGGTCGTCTTTTACTTCGCATTGTCTTCAATGCATCATGAAAGATTTCCTCAGGATCTTTTCTTGGATAAATTGTTTTTACCCAGGTCCGAAACCGCAAAACCCTTGCTGCCATCATGATGTGATGGGGATTTCCTTGAACTGGTTTCTTTGCTAATGTTGATGATATATTTTCAGGCGTGAGTGATAAGGTTTCTGCCGTTAAACTTGGAGATCAACTGATTCAGCTGTTGGAATATGGAGACATGCATCAGCAGAAGTAGACCTCCAACTCCTCTCCTCTATTGAATAGAATCCCTGCGTGCGACATACTACATAAAAGGGTGGCCACAGTTCGCGACCGACAGCCCAGTTTACGCTCCTAGTGCCGCCTGGGATCCTGTATTTGACGAATTCCGATTGGGAGCACCAGTAATCGAGAGTGAACGCCCGATCATCAAAAGGAAGGTTCTGTCTGCTATTTCCTGGCTCCTTGATCCAGTTGACTGACTGAGTCTAATCACTATCGTCGCGGAGCTCCTGAAGCAGGATCTCGGGAAAGCTCAAGTTGGGTCAGATAATCCACTTACTAATCATTTACTCCACAGGTGTGAGACATTTCAGAAAAATGAACTGTGCCGAAAAGTACTCCTTAACTTGGAGACTCTACTACCCGACTCCGACGTGAGACATCGCCGTTAAGGACGAGTAACGATTGTTAGTTCCGGACAGGATGGACTCGTGTGATCTGCCACTATTAAACCTTTTTTTTAGGACCTTCAATCACTCGATCGTCAAATGGTGTTGGTTACCAGCCGTACGCTGATTTCATGCGGCTAATTATGTTCCATGGCGGGCGGACCTGAATTTTTACTTATACCTGGACATTTATTGTGTGCGTCATGGCGGGCGGCACTCAACTCTTGACCTTTATGATAGGAATTTGTTTCGTTCAGCGAACGAGGCGGGCGGGATGTTAATAATTTATTTTGATGTTGTTTTTCTTGGGTGAGTGGCCTTCAGGGTTTCATTGTTGATCAAATGGTTTTCGCCCAGTGCTCTTTCTCCTTGAGGGTCTCTCTCTGATCTTTGAGTTTCAGGCGCTTTCCCTTTGGTGGAAGTGAGGGAGTCGGGTGGTGGTGTGAAGCTCCCTTGTTTAGACTTTGTACCCTTTTTTCTGGCTTTTCAGTTCCCATCCAGGTGTCGGCGAGTGCAGCCCCACTCGGTTATCGCAACGACGAAAACTCAAAAGTGCTCCTTCTTGTTGGGTCGGGTATCTGAGTCTTCTGATTTAAATTCAGTGTTTCTTTTCCTCTCATTTGTTAATGCCGGGCTCAGTGTTTCCCGACTCGTTCATCTTCTGGTGTCGTGGGAAGTGACGAGTCGGATGAGTCAGGATCGATCGTTCGCCGAACGATCGTGGTCGTAGCTTCCGGAGGCTACATCTGTGCCAATGTTCACCAACAACCAAAACCTTTTTTTTGGATCCAGAAGGAATGCTCTGCTGGATAGGCTCGGGGACCCATAGTTTTGGATTAAATTCGATACAAGGTATTTAGAAGTTTTAATAATCATATTGATACATATTCGGATGTCTTGTTCGTCGACTTCGACATGACTAAAAGTGATTCCCTCGCTACCTCACGCCAGTCCATCATTAAATAATTAACGAGTATGCCAATCGAATACCAATACCAATATAATACGATAAATAAAATACGAATACCAATCGAATCTGTCAATTCTTTCGAAAGTTATCGTGCCAAAAGACTAAAAATCTACATACAGACCCACATACACATATACCCATATACACACATACAGACAGACAGACACATTCACGAAACCTGATTTTTGGGTTCAGAATGTCTCAAAACGTGGACATTTGACAAAAACGAGGGGGGGGGCGGTCAAATTTTACACAAATCTAATACCTTCTCTGATGAGAATGTACAAATCCTGAAATTTATCAAATAATCATGAATGTTGCTTAATTTATTATGAATATTTCAATTAAAAAGTCTGACATAAAATAAAATAATTTTTCCGTTGACAGGAGCCCCAACAATGCATTTGTTTTAAAAAAATTAAAAAATTGAAAAGAAAATTATAAATTTTGCTGAAATTAACATAAATTTCCTGTTTAACAAAGCTGACATCGAAGAAAACGAATTTTTCTGTCGACAAATGCCTGATTAATGAATTTGTTTAAAAAGATCCTGAAATTTATCAACTAATCATGAATATTGCTAAATTTATTATGAAGATCCCAATTAAGAAGTCTGACATAAAAAAATGTCCGTCGAGAGATGCCCCAATAATGCATTTGTTTATTAAATTTGCTTAAAAAATCATAAAATTTATAAACTAATCATGAGTGTCGCTGAAATTGTCATGAAGTTTGCAACTGAAAGGACTGGCATTGAGAAAAACAAATTTTTCCGCCGACAAATGTCGGAATAATGAATTTGTTTCTTATATTTGTTTGAATTAATCACAAGATCAATCAATAAATTATGAATTTTGCTAAAATTATCATAAAGTTTTTAATTTAAAAAATTGTCATAGAAAAAAACGAATTTTCTTGTCGAAAAATGCCCGAATAATGCAGTTGTTTATAAAATTAACAATAATAATCTTAAGAAGAAATTTTTTCATCATTTTATTGTTTTTATCCAAATTTCTTGCAATAGAGCTTAAAAAAACGTGAAATTATCGATAATAGTAGAAAACATTCTTTCAACGAATAATTTTGTTATGAAAAATTGGTTTGTTTATTATAAAATATTGGAATATCGTTAACTGATGTTAATCTATGAAACTCAGATAATTTTAACAATTTTCCTGTTACTAAACGAAAGTCCCTAGCCACCTCTAAAGGCCCCCCCCCCCACCTTCTCCGAACACAAACTTTTTAAACGTAGTTACGCCACTGGTCATATTTGTTTGTTTATAAAAAAATGTTAAGCCTGATTTTTAAATTAGACAACTCTCTTAGAAATCTTATCAGTTTTTTTTCTTTAAATTTTTGTTGTCCAAATCGGTCAATATTTGTGGGCTGTACGTTATTTTGAACCAAAAAAGTCATTTTTTTCTTACTGTGCGCCGCCCCGCCGCACAATGGAACTTTTTGAAATTCTGTCTCAAAGTCGTAGAACTCTGGATCGGAATGACCTAGAGGGATATATATTTTTTTAAATTAGAGAAATAACCTTTTCGAATATAGAAAAATTATAGTGAAAGTAAAAAAAAATGGTGGCCTTTAAAATCTGTGTTGAAGATGGAATTTTTGGCAAAAAAAATCGTTTATTGAATACCAAAAACGCTTAGATTTTACATTTTATGTGCTATACATGTTTTTATATAGATTTTTGCATGCCCAGTCCGAATGTGACATCCAAATCGTTGTGAGACAAAATCCAAAATCGCGGAGCCAATATGAGAGACTAAAATTGTAAAACGAAATCGATTTGACTAAAATTTGATACAAAGTGGTTTTTCAGGTCATTGATTACAAATCCAAGGTAAAAATTTGAAAATTCAAAATGGCGGATCCAATATGGCAGACCAAAATTGTAAAAGGGAACCGATTTGACTAAAATTTGCTACAAGGGGGTTTTTCGGGTCGCTGATTTCAAATCCGGTGTCAAAATTGAAAAATTTAGGATGGCGGATCCAATATAGCGGACCAAAATTATAGAACAAAATGTATTGGACTTGAAATAGTATATCAGAGGGTTTGCAGGTGGCTGATTTGAAATCCAAAGTCAACATTCCAGAATTTAACAAAGCGGACCAAAGTTGTAAAACAAAAACAAAGCTATTTTGGATTTTGCCTTACAACGATTTACATGTCAGGCTCGAATTGGGAATGCAAAAATCTATATGAAAACATGTATAGCATATAAAATGTAAAATCTAAGCGTTTTTGGTATTCAATAAACGATTTTTTTGCCGGAAATTCCATCTTCAAATAAAGTATATCCCTCTAGGTCGCGGTCGTATACACAGGTCCGGGTGCTCTCGTGGTGGGGGAAGTTCCCTTATTGAAGCTTCCGATTATTTCACAAAGTTTCCACTTCCGGTAGTGGCGTAATAGTAGGGTAGAGAAAGGGGCGGATTAATTTGAAATTTCAATTTCAAGAAGTCAATTTAATCCAAATTTATTCAATAATTTGAATAATGTGGGTGCATTTTTTAATTAATGAAAATAATAAACACATATTGCTGCTGAAAATTATATTATTTAAAGTAAATTGCATGAAAATGATTTTTGAAAATATTACTATAGTGCAACGAGTTGCGTTAACACACTTTTTAATCATAATAACAATTTCCTATGAACAAAAATTGTCGATAGCAAATTAAGGTAACCGATAAAATATTTATAGTAATCAAAATTCCAAAATTAATACTTCAGAAAACTTATTTACAATTATTTCAAAATTCTATATTTGTCTAATAAAATATTATTGTCAATAATAAATGTAAATCATGTAAATTGTAGAAAAAATAACGAACAATAGTTACCAATGGACGAATAAATATATATTATTATGTAAATACATACAAATATGTAATATTTCAGGATCGAGGCAGTATTTAATACCATAATTCAGTTTCGCTGAGACTTTTTGACACTCTGGGGTTAGAAAACGTGTTTTGTTTATCTTTTCAAATTCAAATCCTACACTGCTCGACACATACGCCACTACATACAGTGGTCAGTGTGCGAAACTTTCTGGCTTACGTTAGGGAACTTCCCCCACCACGAGAGCCCCCGGACCTGTGTATACGACCGTGCTCTAGGTCATTCCGATCCAAAGTTCTACGATTTTGAGACGGAATTTCAAAAAAGGTCCACTGTGAGCTGCCGCCGAGAAGTGAAAAAGGCGGTGCGACGTCGCGCTGCCCGTCGCCGATCAAAATTGCTCAAATCGCCGCCGCCGGTCAAAAGTCTGTCGGCTCAACCCTCTACCTAATACTTATCTACTATTTACAATATTTGCAGATTATTGATATCTACTTCCTCTCCTATTTACAATCTTTCCTTCTCCATTTCTCTTCCTCCTTCCTTCTCTTCTTCTTCATCTTACCCAGCACTCCCTTCACCCATGCTACTGCCCTTTTTCCCCTCTTTTTATGCATCAATACCTCCGTGCTTATGCCACTCCCTTCCACCTATACGCACTTCTTCAACCAGTGCTCCACTCTTGCATCCCCCTTCCCACATAGTTCACACATCGTCTTCTCCCGAGAGAGCTAGAACCTATTAAAACCCTCAATGCACCCACATCTCATTCTCGCTATAACCTCCTGACTTCCTTTCTCTCCTTTCTCACATAAATATTGCGCTCTCGCCGTTGGCATAATCCACACATAGTTCCCGTTAAACCTTGACTCTTCTATTCTCTTTTCCGCTTCTATCTTCTCTCTCTCCTTGCCGTTTTCCTTAACCAACTCATATCCCTCCCTTCCTTCCTCGTGCATCCTTCTCACTTCATCCATCTGCAGTCCATTCGTTCTAAAGTACCTTTTCCTCTCAACCTCCATCCTCCCAACCCCTCTCCTGTTCTCCTTCTCCCATCAACACTCCCTAACCAGCCTACTTCCCCCCTGTTCCAAAACTTTCTCCTCATATTTACATGCCCGACTCCCCGCTAAGATCCGTACACTCGTTCTTCCCGTCTCCCTCCTGACAATATAATTAGGCGTGTTCCTTGCCAACCTCAGAGTCCACTTTACATACCTCTCCTGCGTTCTATTTACCTCTTCACTTCGCTTCCACCCCCACACCTCTACTCCATTCAGTAGCACACTCATCACTGGTGAGTCAAACAATTTCATTTTCCTTCCAAAATAATCTGCGAATAACTTCTTTCCCAACCGCCACACCTGCCTCATTACCATATTTGCCGTCCTCACTCTCTCTTTTATGTGACCATCCACTCCCCCATTCCTCCGAAACATGAAGCCCAGGTACACAAACTCTTCCACCTCCTGCACCGCCTTTCCCTTCCACTCTTTACTCCCATCCCTCATCCCTTCCCCCTCCTTTCCTGAACACCATAACCTTGGACTTTTCCTCATTCAGCTCTAACCCCTTCTTATCCAGGTATCTTCTAAACCTCTCCATCATCTCCATTAAAGCCTCCGCGCCTCTTGCCAGCAACACTATGTCATCTGCATACGCTAGTGACCAAATTGCAACCCCTACTATCCTGACTCCTCCTACCATCCCGGCCTCCAGCTTACTTTCCATATCCGCAATTAAAATCGCAAAAAGCTTTGGGCTAAAAGGACACCCTTGCCTTAACCCCCTATCGATCCATATTCCCTCCGAAATCCCCTCCCCTCCTCTTACCTTATCTTTGTTCTCTTCATATATCTCCCTTACCCTCTAGATCAGGCCTCTCTCCAATCCCCTATCCTTCATCGCCTTCTTCGCTAATTCTCTATCTACCACGTGCTGCAGAACTTAGATATTGTCGATAGTACTCCTACCCGCCCTAAAGCTCGCTTGCGTCTCCGGCAATATTCCTTTCTCCTCGACATCCTTCCGAAGTCTCTCTACCACCACCATCGCGTATACTTTATACGCCGTATTCATTAGTGTAATCCCTCTATAAGTATCGTGTCTATCCATATCTCCTTTCTTATACAGTGGTACTATTAACCCTTCTCTCTACCCTCCTGGGAACCCCTCCCCCTCCATACTTTCTTCACTACCTCCTTCAGCCTCTCCCTAACCTCTTGTGTACTAAATAGCCATGCTTCGTTTTCTATCCCGTTCAGCTCCCTATCTTCTCGCTAACCCCACACTACGCTTCCTAAACCTATTTATTATCTTCCAGACGTCCCCCTCTGTTCTTACATTTCCTAACTCCTCTTCCAGACCTTTCTCCTTTTCCTGTTGTTTCTTCTTACACATCAATCTAAACCCTATCCTCATTTCTACGTACTCCTCCATTTTTGCATTACCCTCTTTTCACTTCTTGTACTTCCTCTTCACCTTACTTTTCATCTTTTTACATTCCTTATCCCACCACGGCTTCACCATTCCTTTCTTCTTCTTTTTAAATACCTTCACCTTCACCTTCTCTTTCAGATCCTCCCATATCTCTTCCACCGACTCCCCTTTAAAGCGTACCTTTCCTTACTGCTCCTGATACTCCTCTATCGCCTCCCTTGTCTAGGTCACCCTCTCCCCTATGGAGACTACTTCCCCACCTTGTCTTCCGCCACCCTCCCCTCTTATCCACAGACTTAATGGCTGATGGTCTGATTCCACCCTCCCCTCAACTGCGAATTTGTCCATCCCCTCCCATCCTTGCATATTCATGACCACATAGTTCATCACTGATACCCCCACCTTACTGACATATGTGTATTCTCCCTCTTCGTCCCCGGTTGCCATAACATTCGGCACCGCCCAGCCTCTATCCTCCATCCAGTCCCTTAGAATCTCCCCCTCCTTATTTATTATCTTAACCCTCGATTTCCTTTCAAAGCTCTTCCCTTCCTGCAAAGGCCACCTTCCCTCTCCATCCTCGCATTAAAATCCCCACCCAGTACCACCATACCTTTCTCTCTTTCGGCTAACAAGTCTTCCACCCTTTCTTTTATTCTTTCCATCCCATCCTTATTGTACACTGTGACAAACTTACACGCTACCCCTCCTATTTTTTCTTCCCTCATTTGCACTCCCTCCTCCTCTTCCTCTTCATGAACTTCTTCCTCTAATCCATCTCTAACCCCCGTTATAATTCGTTTCTTTCTACCGACGTCTCTACCAGTCCCAAAACATCAAATTCCTGGATATACCCCCAGAACTCCAATCAGCGAGAGGTACACTTGGTTGCTACAGAAGTATGGGCTTTAGGGAGAGGGAAAACATTAGAGCGGTAGAGCTCGATGAAGCACAGGACAGTCCTGGAATAGAAAAAGGCAAATCTACCTCTCAAATGTTTTCTTTCTCTCTCGAAAGCCCATTTCCGTTCTCCCCACAGCGTTTTCGGTCCATTTCTATTGGGTGCAGCCACGGAAACAGCCTGGCGCCATCTGTTGCCTAAAAGTGGCATTTCCTTATGGATGAATTCCACTTGTTTACATGCGATTGAAAATAAATAAATGTATAATGAAAATACGAGTTTAACCATCAGATAACGAGAGTGTCTGTATGAAAACTGATAAAATATCGATTTAGGGAAAAAAAACTTTTGCTCGAGTTTATTAAACGGCTTGATCGCAGATAATTTTTGAATTTTTCTGTCTATGACAGATCACCTATTGGATTACAAATATCACAAAAAGTATTTTAATACTCTTGTTTTTCGAAAAATGGTATCTGGACAAATTGTTGTGTTAATTGGGTAAGTATTATTATATATATTCCCTGGCGGACCGGCCGAACGCAAACATTACGCTACAGCGTAACGGTAAAGTAATGGTAAAGTAATGCTAAAGTAATATGGCATTATAATTAATAAAGGAAACAAAATTAATATGTAATTCGTTGCAATTATAATAAAACGTTAAAATTTACATTAAATGGTCATGCCGTAATTGCAACAAGTTGCTTTCTCAGCGTTAAAAAATAAAAAAACAAAGTGGCTGTCATTCAAGTTGGGTCCCTGCAGACTGGCAACCCACTTAAAGCCACGTTAGCGGGTTGCCAATATGCAGGGGCCCGACTGCAATGACGGTCACTATGTTTTTTTATTTTTTAATGCTGCAAAAGCAACTTGTTGCAATTGCGGCATGACCGTTGAACGTAAATTTCAAAGTTTTATTATAATTGCAACAGTTTACATATTAATTTTGTTTCCTTTATTAATTATAATGCCATATTACTTTACCATTACTTTAGCATTACTTTACCGTTACGCTGTAGCGTAATGTTTGCGTTCGGCCGGTCCGCTAGGGTTCGCATATTTATACGATCTATTATTTTTGTAAAAGTAATGCCAGTTGTCAGATTTTGAGGTTAGAAAGTTTAATTATCCCAGCCCAGCAGACACTGTTATAGAACTGTGATGTAACAGTTCTAGAACAGAAAAGAACAGGTTCTGTAACATACTTAGAACATACTTAGACCATGGTCTGAGTAATGTCGTCCCCAAATGAATGTAGCTGTTCTATAACGCTGTTACAGAACCATGTTCTGTCAGGGATCTGTAACAATTCTGGAACAGCGTTATATGTAAAAAAATATATTTAGAACAATTTAGGAACAGTGTTACAAAATAACCATGTTCTGTAATAGTGCCGTAACACATATGTAACAGTGTTACGATGTAAATTTGTTCTGTAATCGTTCTGTAACAATTCTGGAACAGCGTTATAAGTGAAAATGTATTTTTAGAACAATTCAGGAACAGGGTTACAAAAGAACATTTTTCTGTTATAGTGACGTAACACATATGTAACAGTGTTACAATGTAAATTTGTTCTGTAATCGTTCTGTAACAATTTCATAACAGTGTTACAAGTTTATGTAAAAAAAATGTTTCTTGTATTATTGCTGCACTTTGTTTATATTTTAAATAACACAATTTCACGCACGGTCCTCTATACATATAATCGCACGCATAAACCCGTTGAAAAATCGCCCTCGTTGGGGATTCGAACCCTACCTAAACTACCTAAATCAAATGTACCTAGCCGATGCCTTCGCCAATTGCGCTATCGAACCGCTTGAACGTTCATGACAAAATCTCGGCCATGGTTTTTCGCTGAATAAGCCAGGGTAATCTCAGGAATATATTCATTATTTTTTTTATTTCAGACATTGTCCCCTACTGTCGGCGTATTCTTACCCAGTTCAAGTAACTGACTGCGCCCGACCGCACAGTGGGATGAAATCAAAAAACGAGGTTCAAAATAACTTGTAGCTGGCAATTCTTGACCGATTTTGAATTTTTTTTAAAGAAAAATTCAGCATTAACTTTTGAAGAGATTTATGTGGTCTGATTTTTGAATTTTTGTTTGTTTAAGCTTTTATATGTTAATGCTAAGAGTGAATAAAAAGTCGATTTTTTGTTTTTTTGTTTATCTTCGTTAAAAAACGTTTTCTTTTACCAGCATTTGCAGACTATAGGCACGGGCGTAGTTTAAAGCAAAAAAAATTATGACATTGTGAAGTTAATCGTTATAAACAAATTAACTTAAAAAATAGTCTACACTATGGATTCTTCGTTTGCAAAGTACATTTTTGCGTTAAAATTACTTGCTTTCATCGAAAAAATAATACCCAATCATAAAAATTTGGCATCCGATATATATTTTTCATTAATTTTATAAGCAAATTTTATAAACAAATGCCTAGTGTGGACAATTAAAGGCAGAAAGAAATCTTTTTTCCCCCTAATTCTTCTCAAATTATATCGCCACTTATGTTTGATGATGGACAATTATCAATCAATATTTTTATTAATTTTATAAACAAATGCCTATTGTGGACATTTAAAGGAAGAAAGAAGTTGGGTTTTCTCTTAGTTTTCCTCAAATTATATCGCCAGTGATATTTGATGATGAAAACTTATCATCCGATATTTTTTATCAATTTTATAAACAAATTATATAAACAAATTCCCACTGTGTACATTTTAAGGCAGAAAGAAATCGGTTTTTCTTCTAATTCTCCTCAAATTAGGTCGTCAGTGACGTTTAATTTTGGACAATTATCTTCCAATACCTTTTATTGATTTTATAAACAAATTATATGAACAAATGCCTAGTGTGGACATTTAAAGGCAGAAAGTAATCGTTTTTTCTCCTAATTTTCTTCAAATTATATCGCCAGTGATATTTAATGACGGAAAATTATCATCCGATATTTTGTTATAATTTTATAAACAATTTATATAAATTTTTAAACGTGATAAACAAAAAAAACGAATAAATCGACTTTTTCTTCACTCTTTGCATTAACATGAAAGTTTGAACAAAAAAAAAAATTCAAAAATCAGGCCACATAACTCTCTTCCGAATTTAATGCTGAATTTTTCGAAGAAAAAAATCCAAAATCGGTTAAGAATTGCCAGCTACAAGTTATTTTGAACCTCGTTTTTTGATTTCATCCCACTGTGGGCCGTCGGCACAACTCTGATCTAAGATCGTTACAGAACAGTGTGTCCTTTATATTCCGTTCATAACAGAATTCCGGAACTGTTACGTATCCTTACAGTAACACTGTTACAGAACAATGTGACCTTCATGTGCCTTTCTTGGAACACGTGTGACATTCTAGCGACATAACAGTTCCATCACCCTGTTCTATATTAGTTACATCACAGAA
>CAKNXH010001719.1:36437-54937 GCA_932178445.1 Andricus quercusramuli
AATTCTAGAACTGTTACAGATCCTTACAGTAACAGCGTTACAGAACAGTGTGACCCTTATGTTCTGTAATTGTTATGGCACACGATTGTAACAATGTTATGTATAAATGTTCCCTTCTTGTTATGTAACATTTACAGAACGTGTCCGCTGGGAGAATACTTATGAAGTATATTTTATTTTAATTCAAACGAAATTGAGTATTTGATTAGTTGTCTCGAGTTTCAAGTGAAGTTTTTTTAACAATTCGCTAGGTTACGTGAAAAAACTTTTTTCTTAGGTTTGTTGATTATGGCAGAAGCGACAGAATGCAGTCAAAAAGCTAGAAAAGGCAATTCGAATCATTGTGTGGTGTTAAGAAATTTATAATTATAATTATAGATTACCCTAATACTTCTCTTTAAGTTACAATATATTTTTCATTTAATAAACACCCGTAATTTAATGCTGTATGGGGGAGAGCTAACAGATATTTTTCTGATAACGCTACACTGAATTTGGCTTATTCCATTCACTTTCAACTCCTGAATCCTCACCACATGAATTGAGGCGCCAGATTCAAAAAGGAGATATAACATTATTCTGCTGGAATGGGGAGGCCCTTTGGCATTTAAGAATAAAATTTTGAATTTAAATTTTTAAAATGCATATTCACATCTTAAATTAAATGCCGCATCTTTTTCTTCTGATGAAAAAAGTTGTAGCTTTTTTATTTTCTGAATTATTTATAGAAAACTGTTTTTTTCTCTGATTGAAATATTTCGCCTTTTTTCACTTTCACTCGCAACGAAGTCGGCACTATTCAATATTTTAAAGTAAAATTCATGAGAAGTATGCATTTACATCTTCTGCGACCGATGAAGTTAGCAAAAATCGAAAACGCTCATTTGAAAAAAAAGTTAATAATATTTTGCCGAGGCATTGCATAATTCGTGCAGATACAAGTTTGATCGTTTCAGGAGTCAAGCGAATTTTGAGCAAGCAAAAACTGTCGGTGATAAATTTTGTGAGGAAGGTTCAAATAAGTTTTCTGGAATTTTGTAGCCTAATTGAAATAATAGTTAACAAACTGTCAATGTTTTAATTTTCGGCGCAATCGATTATTTTCTGCGTAGACTGCGCCATACCCGGCAAGCCAGTGTTGCCCTAGACTTAAGTGAACTCTGCCTTAGAGCGCGAAGAGATTTTTCAATTCAAATGCAATAAAACATGGAAAATAATGGTTTATAATAATTGTTTTGTTTTCTTTCTGATTGAAATATTCAAACGTCGCCACCAGGGCCGTTTCTAGACTTTCGGCGCCCGGGTGCAGTGTATAATTGGCGCCCCACCCCCCTCGCATGAATTCTAGTATTTTCGTTGTCCATACACCATTCAAAATTGTTTATAATAAATTATAAAACGCATAATAATTAATAATCATGATGATCATAGTACTTATGATCATGAATATTAATAATTATTATGGTAAATAGAAAATAATAACTAAAATATTTATTATTGCGTGCCATTTATTATTGCACTATGCTGAGCAATTACACTAACAAATATAAAGTATATAGGAAATTTATATAATCATAAATTTGGTATATATATATATATATATATATATATATATATATAATTCTAAGACACAATGCATATATATGCAGTATGTAATAATATCTTGAAGGAAAGATACACGTCTTGCTTTTAGTTCGGCGAATTTTCTAATGAAGTTTGCAAAATCCAAGTTTTCTGAAATTGTACGTTCAATTGAAATGACTGCCAAGTTTGACAAGCGATCTTGAGTCATAGTTGACCGTAAGTAATTTTTGGTTATAGCTTCAGTTTTGAGAATGACCTTTCACCTGAGGCTACAGATACAGACAGTGTTAAAAGGATTCGTAGAAGCTAAATATTTTATGAAGATTATTCAACATCTTGAATCGTTCGCTCAAAGCACCTATCGGTTCATCTAGAACAGCAAAAAAAAGTTTACTTTGTACTTCTGAAAAGGATCCTAAATGGCTTCGTCCCGAGTTTCCTCGATTCGTGTAAGCTGATTTTTGCGTCTTACAGCTGTCATTTCAGCAAACTTTGAATCTGCTTCAAGGGCATCAGCTAATTCTTTAGCATCGTTGATACATGTTTCAAATTCTTCGTCATTTCGCATTGCAGACAAATTCTGTGTAAGATCTTGAATTACATCATTAAATTTTGTTACATCGAGATTCGACTGCTGAAACATTAGACTTCCTACGTTGACATTAGATAGAATTTTATGCCAAATGACAACTGAGCATAAAAATTTGAAGCTTTTAATCTTAGTAGCTAAACATACACTGAGCTTCATAAAATTCTTAAAAATAAATAATTTGTACCAGTTTCATTTCTTGTATCCCGCGTGTCCTCTGACTCACCTCAATTTGTGACCGTCCTCAAAGAAAGAGACCTAATGCGGAAAAATCGATTTTCATTTTTTACGTAAGTCGATACTTTATGAGTTACTCTTTAATTTCCAATAATCAGAGATTTTTTCAGTTAATTACTTTTCTTGTTATTAAGCTGCAAACATATAGGCATGATAAGCGTACGCGGAGTCAGAACGAGAGGCCTACGAATGCCAGCCCTACCACTTACCACTACAGCTGTACGCGACGATTCCGTGAGCTCTACTGGCTTGTGCTTAAAAGTGTAGTGGTGAGTGGAGGGGGTCCTTTTCGTAAACACATCCCCACTACTCAAATGCTGCCTTGCGGACTCAGCTACGATCGCCCGTCCTGTAAAATTCAGCTTTGAAGCATTAGGTCCCTTTCTTCACGGACGGTCACATTTGTAAACCCACCTGCATACACTTTGTGATTTTTCCACGGAGTAATAACAAAGATATTATGCAGCTTAGATGCTGCAAGTGCCCGCTGTGCCTCTCTACCCGCTGAAGTATCCATCCCCTCTTAACAGTTGTCGTGAGTAAAATGGGCAAAATAGGCGCTGTCGCCGAAACTAATTTCAGTAGATAATATAGTTTTCTGAAAATATTCATGATCACTAGAGCAATTCGAAGTTACCCGGCAATCGGTGTCCATAACAATCAATAAACAAATTAATATTTATCACTGTTTAATGAACTTATATTCCGTTCAAATTAAACTGTAAATATTATTTCATGGTTTTTGTTTAATATGATCCGTTTATCTTTTAATAATAATTATTATGGCCAACGCCCATACCACACTGAAAAAACCAGTTCTCGTTAGTTCACTGAGGTTAAGAAGTGTTGGGCGTGGTTAGTACTTGGATGGGTGACCGTCCGGGAATACTACTAACTACGTGCTGTTGGCGTGTCGTGGGTGTGGTGAGCCCACACTTGTAGTTATTTACTACAAGAAACTATCCACCTAGAAACACTACCCGATTCGCCTACCCCGAAAAGGAAATGGCTTAATGGTATACATATAAAAGATATAACGATTTGCATGATATATTGTTCAAAATTGCAGTGTAATTAACGAATTATAATTTCGACGTGATTTTTGCTATTTTGAATAACGTAACGTAAATCACAACCGACTGAATATATTGTAACTATTCTAACAGAATACGCCAGAATAGAAAAAAGAAAAGATAACGTAATTTTTTTGATTCACTTCGACCTTATTCAAAATTGTTCAACTGCAGACGATTTACATATCTGAAATTTTACATTCATTGCAATGAAATTTTCCTTCCATTTTCAGCACCTGAAGTTGATATGATTTAATTAGGAAAGTTTAAATTTTAAGAAATTTCAGCTATCAAGCCTTTATATTTAAAATGGAACAATTGCAGAATTGTGGAATTGTTCAACTTTCGATACTATAGCATTTTCAATTTTAAGACCTTCAAATTGTGAAGTTGCACATTTTTTGTTATTTTATTTTACGCATACTATGTCTAATTTTTAAGACCCTTAAATTATACTATTTCAACTAAGTATGCTTTTATTATTTGAAACAGGTTGTATTTGAAAGTTTTAAATTGTGAACAGTTTGATTCATATGATTGAAATTTTTTAAAACATTTTATGAGTGACATTGAAAATGAAACGATTACAAAACAAATACAAAACAAGTTTGTCATTTGGTTGAAAATAATTCAAGTTTGAAGGTATAGTTCTATCATAGTTTATTATTTGGAGTCAAACGCCAGTATGGCCTGCATTGTTCAATTTTGCAGGCTTCCAATTTGACGCAATAAATAAGGATGTACACTAGTTATTTCAAGTTCAAAAATAAGCATTGTTAAAAATTATTTTTAAATTTGAGGAAAATGATCCGATTACTAGACTAACTTTAGAAGAAACTATTTCAGGTTATTCTTTTATCACTTCATTTTATTCATTAAAGGATTCTCTACGAAACTCTTTGGTACGTTTTGATTTATAACATTTCATGCAGGAATTATACAATTGTTAATGTTATCAACAATATTTTTCTTGAATACATTTTTTAAAATAAAAATAGAATAATTCGTACAACCTTAGGATTAAATCAGAATTGCGCAACTTTTACCTGAAGAGAAACCAGAAACGTGTAAGCCTCTAAAGTTTAAATAACTGAATAATTTTAAACTGAAATATTTTTTTGAAAGCTCGCCTTCTGCAATCTTCCAAAGTTAGTTACAATTAACAATGGAAATATTTTGCTTGAGTTTGAAACTAATTGTTCAAAATACTCATTTTTGAACTTGAGGTAACTACTAGCTTAGTAAAATGTCGAAGGGGCTCTCTCCACCGAAATTTGGGTACGAATATTAGGATATTTTCGGTACATGTAGTAGATTGTAGACACTTCGAATTTTTAAAGCTTCATTTTCAATCTGTCACATTTTAGTTGCTCCAGATTTAAACTTTTTGACTTAAAAAAATGTTGAACCTCTGTTTGAAAGCCTTTTATACAAAAAATTGTTTATTCTCTTTGTCAATACCTCAATTGCCCTCTCCTCTTTTGCCTCACATTATTGCCACTATCTCTCGCACTTCGCCATTCCGAAGGGTACCTCTGCGGCAAACCTGGAAATCGAAAGCATAAGGTAACTCATGTATTTTACATGGATGATCCTAAGATCTATGCTAGAAATCAAGAGAAACTACATCTAGCTCTAAAAATTGTCAAAGAGTACACTTAAGAGATTGGAATGGAGTTCGGGTTAGAGAAATGCGCCAAGGTTAATTTGAAGAAAGGATAACTTAACGGCATCCCCGAAGATCCTGAACTCGTTGATAGAAGCGCTATACGACACCTTTGCGCTGGAGAGACCTATACATACCTGGACGTGCTACAGAGCCGCATTCAGGGCGTGAAATATATAAAGGATACTCTCCGATGCAGATACAAACGTCTCCTCCGACAGATATGGTCTTCCGAACTGTCGACGAGGAACAAAGTATCTGCAACGAACATGCTTGCCGTCCCAGTAGTACTCTATTCATTTGGAGTAGTTCCATGGACGAAGGACGAGCTCAGATCCCTCGACATCGGGTCCCGAACGGTTATGCACATGAACAAAAGCATGCACCTTAAGTCTTCTGTTCCACGACTTTACATCTCACGCCGTCAAGGTGGTCGTGGAATACTGAATCTTGAATGTCTTCACAACAGGATTATTCTGGGTACAGCACATATTGTCGCAAATGGACAAGATCCTCTTCTTAAAATGATCAGAAAACACGAAGAAGTAGGCAAAGGGGCGTTTCTTTACAAAGCAGCAGAAGAGGCTGCTGAAACACTCGGCCTTGACTTCAATATCAGGGGTGAGAAAATCCATCAAATCTTATCCATCTTGAATACTCACTCCTGAAGGCCCGGATTAAGAAAGCACAGGAGAAGAACTTCCACGAAGAGCTCCTCGACAAGAAGATGCACGGCATCTTCCACAGAAATGTGGAGGATCAGTCGATGTCGTATGAACACCCCGAGCATCTAGGACACATACTATCTAGTTGTCCAGCTCATGAGAGAACAACCTATATCCAAAGGCACAATGCGGCACTGAGAGTGCTTTATTACCAGCTCTATCACTCTTACGGCATTAGCCCAAATACCTCTCCGCTAAACGCTCATAGAGAAATAGAGTCAATGGTCGAAAATGAAAAGTGCCGCATATATTGGAAGTTCATATTCTCGACAATTGTTTCTGTAGCGCACTCGAGGCCTGACATGGTTCTTCTTGACTTCGAGAAACGAACCAATGTCGTTATCGAATTTTCGGCATCAGCGAACAGAAACGTCACAGCGAAGGAGAAAGAAAGGAAAGAAAGGTATAAAGACCTTATAAGGGAGTTGCGACGGTCATATCCGGAATATTCTGTTGAGCTGAACCTCCTGACCATCCTGACTCCATCGCTCTTGGAGGTGCCAATGTTTAACTTGTTAATAGCCTGAAAAGCATCCCTGCGTGTCAACAAAATGCTGAGACACTTGCAGGGAGAATGCAGAAGGCGGTCGACCTTGGGTTGCTCCGTGTCCTCAGGGTGCACGAGACTTTCGCCGGATCATCGTATTGAATTCGCGCAGACCGTAACCACCCATCTCACGGTCGTGAGACGTGGTTACGGCTGAAATTTTACCGCGATTTCACTGGGAGCGGGTGCAGTTTTTCAGATTAGCACCCGCTCCCGGCGAAATCCTGCGGTTGTCCTTATGACAAACTTTTAAATAAATATATATATATATAATTTAAAGGAGGGTTAGACAACCACCGCAGGGTCCCACTGAGAGCAACTACCATCTAAAAAATATCAACAGCTCCCAGTAGAACCGCGGAAAATCACACTTATCGTCTCACAACCGTGAGATGGGTGGTCACAGGGCACGATGAAATCACAAGGACAGGCCGGCGAAACCCTCGTGTGTCTTGTGGACATGAAGCGACCCAAGGATTACAGCTTCCTGCATCCATCTCGCAAGTGCCTTGGCATATTTTTGGCAAGCGGGTATGGCTTTAAGGTTACGAACCAGTGATAGTTTCGCACCTCCGAGAGCACCTATTACAGGGACAATTACTTGTACCGAATATTTTTCGTCCAGTCGTTGCAGCTCTCTTTTAAGTTCTTGATACCTCTCCTCCTTTTCTTTCTCCGTTGCAATGATGTTGTATTCGGACGGAGCCGAGAATTCGATAACGAATATAGTTCGTTTTTCGAAGTCTTGGAGAACAATGTCAGGCCTTGAGTGCGCAACGGAGACTGCTGCCCGAAAATCGTAGTTCCAGAAAATTTGGCACTTCTCGTTTTGGACAATTGATTCTATCTCCCTTGGATCGCTCGGCAGGGCAGAATCGCGACCAACACCGTAAGAGCGAAAAAGATGTCAATAAAGCACTCTTAGGGCCGCATTATATCTATAGATATGTGACGTTCCTGCGTGGGTCGGACACCCCAATAGTATGTGTTCTAGGTACTCAGCGTGTGCATGACACGCTCTGCACCTATCACTGGTCACGGTATGCTAAGGTGGAAATGACATCGTCTTGGCATGCTAAAATGAAACCCTCTGTACCTGAATTAAGCCCTGATGATTTGAGGAAAGCAAAAGTTTGCTCCTTCTACAAGGACTGTTCTTCTACATTTCTGTGAAAGTTTCCATGCATTTTCTTTTCGAGTAGCTGTTGGTGAAATTTTCCAACCTCTGCTTTCTTCACTTCGGCTTTTAGAAGTGAAGCATCTAGATAGAGTAATAAACTTTCCTCACTTCTGATGTTAAAATTCAGGCCAAGGGTCTCGGCAGCTTGCTCCGCGGCTTTGTAAAGGAACGCTCCTTCGCCAATCATCTCGTGGTTTCTGACCATCTTTAGGAGAGGATCTCTGCCATTCGCAAAGGTGTAAGCTGTACTTAAAACAATTCGGTTATGAAGACACTGGAGATTCAGAAGTCCGCGTCCGCCTTAACGGCGTGAAATGTATAATCGCGGAACTGACGAATTGATATGCCAACTTTTATGCATATGAATGATCTTAGGCGTGGTGACATCAAGAGCCTTAAGCTCGTTCTTCGTCCATTGAACCACCCCAAACGAGTAGAGTAGAACCGGGACGGCAAGCATGTTAGTCGCAGATACCTTGTTCAACGCCGACAGATTGGAAGACCAAATCTGTCGAAGAAGATGCTTGTATCTGCTTCGGAGAGACTCCTTCACTGATGTTACGTCCTGAATGCGGCTTTGAGGCACGCCCAGGTATGTATAGGTCTCTTCAGTGTTAGGATGTCTAATAACACTTATATCCACAAGCTCAGAATCCTTGGGAACGCCAGTAATCTTTCCTTTCTTTAAATGCATTTTGGCACACTTGTCCAAGCCAAAGTCCATCCCAATCTCTGCTGTGTAGTTCTTGACGATATTTATAGCAGTTTGAAGTTTGCTTTTACCAGCGGCATAGATCTTCAGGTCATCCATATAAAATACATGAGTGATCTTATGCTCACGCTGATTAGTGTCGCCACAGAGGTATCCAGGAGAATTTCGTAGTGCGAGAGATAGAGGCAGAAGTGTAATGCAAAAAAGCAAAGAGCTCATACTATTCCCGTGAAAGACGCCCCTCTGGAACGTGACGTTGTTCGTCGTCAGACGATAATTCCTAGATGAGATGGTAAATCTGGTTTTCCAAAGAGGCAACAATCTCCCTATGCATCTCACTATGTGTGGATGTACCTTCAGGCTTTCCAACAGACAGATGATAAGTCTATGAGAGGTTGAATCGAAAGCTTTCCGGTAGTCAATCCAGGCCATTGACAGGACGCGATGATGGACGATAGCGTCTTTACAGACACACCTGTCAATCAGCAGGTTCTCTCGACAGCTCGACAGATCTTATACAGTGTGTTCAAAAAAGTTATTGGCCTGTAATTCTCTGGTTTGGAAAAGTTGCCTATTTTCGGTAGGAGTATAGTGCGTCCTAACACCAGCCACTGCGGAATGGGCGTCTCCTACTTTAAATGTGAGGTGAATATGCGGGCCAAATGTTGGTGTATAGAAGTAAACTTCTTCCACCAAAAGTTCTTGATACAATCTGGTCCAGCACCGGAAAAGTTCTTCGTGCCTCTAAGTGCTTTTTTCACCTCTTCGGCAGTGACTGATGGGCACTCCTCCTCAGATTTTATGACGCTGTCGCAAAACTCCTTGAAGCGGATGATATTGTCAGTATCTTCTTTCAACTCTAGTGTTTTCGGGATCTTGTACACCTCTTCCCAAGAAGTCTCTACCTCCTTGGGCTTGGGTGGATTTTTTTCACAAAAACAGGGGGATCACTGAAGAGGCGTGATGGGTCAGCGAGAAACTGTTAATTCTCCCTGATCCATCTCTCCCTCTTCTGTATCCTCCTCCTTGCGTCAGATAACAGCCTTATTTCGTCAACAATATGCTGCTTGATTGTCAGCAGCTTTGACTTGTTTAGCGTGTGATTCAAGGTCCTTAGTTCTTGGGCGAACTTTCGAACCCTTTCCGTGAACGGTCTACCAGATGTTATGTAGTCAATCACACATTGAACACGGGACGCATTCTGTCTTGCCCTTCCAATTTTCTTGTTCAGTTGATGCAAGCATCTTTTTGTCTTTTGATCCATCGTCGGCTTCAGCCTTCGATTTGAATCAGCCAAAGCTCTCGCAGCACCATAAACTGAGCAGTTGATGGTCCAAGGTCGGACTCTTGCGAGATATCTCCACGAAGGGAGGGCCAGTAGAACCACGGTAAAATACACCTATGGCCACGTCTCACATCCGTGAGATGGGTGGTCACAGGGCACGACGAAATCACAACGACAGGCCGGCGAAACCCTCGTGTGTCTTGAGGACACGAAGCGACCCAAGGATGACAGCTTTCTGCATCCATCTCGCAAGTGCCTTGGCATATTTTTGGCACGCGGGTATGGCTTTAAGGTTACGAAGCAGTGATAGTTTCGCACCTTCGAGAGCACCTATCACAAGGACAATTACTCGTACCGAATATTTTGGGTACAGTCGTTGCAGCTCTTTTTTAAGGTCTTGATACCTCTCCTCTTTTTCTTTCTCCTTTGCAGTGATGTTGTATTCGGACGGAGCCGAGAATTCAATCACGAATATCGTTCGTTTCTCGAAATCTTGGAGAACAATGTCAGGCCTCGAGTGCGCAACGGAGACTGCTGTCCGAAAATCGTGGTTCCAGAAAATTTGGCACTTCTCGTTTCGGACAATTGACTCTATATCCCTTGGAGCGTTCGGCAGGGCAGGGTCGCGACCAACACCGTAAGAGCGACAAAGCTGGTAATCAAGTACTCTTAGGGCCGCATTATGTCTATAGATATACGCTGTTCCTGCGTGGGTCGGCACCCCGATAGTATGTGTTCTAGGTACTCAGCGTGTGCGTGACACGCTCGGCACCTATCACTGGGAACTTCTTAACATAAAATGCGGGCGCTGTATGCTAAGGTTTTGATTCAGAAGTCCGCGTCCGCCTTGACGGCGTGAAATGTATAATCGCGGAACTGACGAATTGATATGCAAGCTTTTATGCATATGCATGATCTTACGCGTGGTGACATCAAGAGCCTTAAGCTCGTTCTTCGTCCATTGAACCACCCCAAACGAGTAGAGTAGAACCGGGACGGCAAGCATGTTAGTCGCAGATACCTTCCCAGATAACAATACGTGCCGGCACGTGATCGGCCCGACGGGCTGGAGACGAGCGTGCCTGCTAAATGCACATGACAGGCCGGCAGAGTCGGAATGCGACCGAAGGGCGGACAACGGTCCGGCATATTAGACGCCCGTCGGTCTTGCAAACGGCGAGGTACGACGGGCCTGCCACTTGCACGACCGCTGCAGGCTGATAGTGCGAGTATAGTTTGAGATCGAAAACGCGCATGCGCGTTTTGGATCAGCTGTTCCTGTCGTGTTTCATCTCGTGTGGCGTTCACACCCGTGAATTTTCGCTCACATGTGAGTGAAAGTGTGCGATTTGCAAACAATTGTTCGTTCCAGATAAATAATAGAAGGATCACTCGACCTCGAGGCATCGTCAAAACATAAATTTTAGATTATAAACTCTATAGCCTGCTCTTCTAAGTGAAACTTTTGTTTCTGAGGAGGCGTGAATGCATTCACGAAACCCATGGGTTTCGTTTAAAAATGTCAGTCTTAGGTGAAACACATCAACATGTTATATACATAACCTAAAGATTTAGAAATTTTGTAAAACCTGTTTCTATTCTCTGGATTAAATTTGTTAGCAATTTTTTGCTGTCGATGTCCTTCGAATCAACTAAGTTATCAAATAGCACGGAAGGTAATGAAATTCTGCGTATGATAATATAAAGTCCAAGTTGAAAGAAAAATGTCAATATTATAAAAAGATATATATATATATATATATCTTTTTATAAGAATAAAATTTTCAATTTTTCTTTCAACTTGGACTTATTATACGCAGAATTTCGTCATTACCTTTCGTGTTATTTGTAAATTTTTAATTTATTTACATAAAAAAAGATTTTTTTAATTTTTATCT
This sequence comes from Andricus quercusramuli, assembly GCA_932178445.1. Taxonomy (NCBI): domain Eukaryota; kingdom Metazoa; phylum Arthropoda; class Insecta; order Hymenoptera; family Cynipidae; genus Andricus; species Andricus quercusramuli. The sequence continues at coordinate 47,934 of CAKNXH010001719.1, forward strand.
ACTCGCACACTCAGCCTGCATTTTACCGGACCGTCGGTCATGCAGTTCGCCGGACCTTGTCGCTCCCGCCTGTTGGGCTGGCATACAGACATCAATGGTGTGCACATTAAGGTGCATATCTGCCGGCACGTCGGTCCGATCGATCGGACCGCGGGCCGGCAGATCACTTGCAGTCGGCGGGCATTTTGCTATCTGGGATGTGTATAGTCAAAGCTATGTCCATTATTTTTTTCTGAAATTCGGAATTGAATCTAAAATTTGGCCAGGTTATCAATTAATAAACCAAGTATTAAATTTGTATGCTGATCAATATAAATAACATATTTTAAAAATAATAATAAAATGTAAATTTAAATATTGATTTGGCTCCATTCAAGTCAACATCATTTTTCACCCTTAGCAGTTGACAATTACGTAACCATATGTCGAGAAAATAAACATAACCTGCAATAAACCGACAACAAAATCATTATTTAGAATTTCGCGCGATTCCCAATTCCAGCAGAAGCTGTACTACCAACCTTAGTCAACGCCACACCGTTCTTCTCATAGTTTACCTTGGTATGTTTGGCTAAAATTACGTTCAAATACCCTGGAAGCAGGTACAAATGACCAGTAATTCAAATTTCACATTATATATTCTGTCTCCAAAACAGTTTTCCTAACAATATTCAACTCGTTTCAAAGCCGAAATTAACCATTTTTGGAGCCCGCGAAAGGCCTCTCCATAAGGTCCCATGTTTTTTGACACGACCTTAAACAGTGATAATTTTATTTTTATCCTGGAAAGCGCCCCTAAGGAAGGCATTATGTGAAAGAGGACATATTTCTTCGTAAAAAAAATGATTTTGATGTTTTTTCATCTGGCCGATCCAATAGCTGGACTACTTTAAATTCTCAGAATACTTTTCAGTAGTGTGTAAATCACTATCTTCTTGATTAAAAATATATAACCAGTGTCTGCAAAGAAATAATGTGGACTTTGTTTGAAAAATTCAAAACTTTATTACTGAATTTCATGTTATCATACTTTATCTTTTATTTTAAATCAAGCTCCGTTGTTTTTCCAATACATGGTTACATGGCACGGCTGCATGCCCTGTCGTGCGAGAAACACCCAGAGCTCTCGCACTTGTCGCGTCACCGTCTGCAAAACCATGCCGAACAACTCCGGAAGAGGGGCTATGTAAGTGGAACGCCTAATCTACCGCAGCCAGAACAAGCCGACAACAGAGAAAGAGAGGCGACACTGAGACCAACCGCGGGCAGGCATCCAATAGAGGAAGAGCGATACTTGACGACCCGGAGAAACATCGTCATCCAGGTTTCTATAGAACCCAAAGATCTGAATGAACTGGATCACGAGCTTGGTAGAGACCACAAAGATAGGCTGGACAAGAAAGTACATCTGGCAGGAATTCCACCGCCAAGTTTCGACAGTTTGTGCGCGAACTACGGATCCGTTATCACGCACTTGAAAAGTCAAAGCTGCTGGCCGTCAGGCAGCATATTGTTGACAGAATATGGGTACCCAGTAAAAAAAACTAATTGTGACGAATTGAGAAGAATTCGCCAGGAGCCCCCGTAAATCTTGCTTTGCGACAATCTCGAATTGGAGATGGTGATGCATTCGTGTAAATTCGTGAAAAGTAATAAAGTCTTCAACCATTCTATTCACCCGAATTCAGCGAAAATTTTTTAGAGGGTGAAATTCATTTGAATGCGTCAGCACGAATTATTTTCAGTGTCCGCAAATTCATTTTAATTCGCGATATTTTAAATCAAGCCCTAATTCGGCAGAATTCGCCAGTGTGAATACAGTTAAAGGCTGGCCTATTCAATCGAATTCGTAAGCTATAACCGACGCGCTCTGAATGAAGGATCCGTTGCAAATGAATATCAATGAGTCCCGTAGCTCAGTGGTCGCCCTCTGGACTTTATACACTTGAGATCGCTGATTCGAGTCTCGAGGCATGCCATTTTTATTATTTTTTTTCGAAATGACCTCGACCACGAATTAAGGCGAATTGACACGCATTCAATTCGCTCTGGCCCACATCGTTTCAACGAATCAGAAAGCAGAATTCGGGCGAATTTAAATATGTTAATTCACCGCAATCCTCCCGAATTAGCTTTTTTTACTGGGTACTATCTGACGCTAGGAGAAGTCTAGAGCGGAGGGAGAGGTGGGTCAGAGAAAACCAACCACTTTTCTCTGACCCATCTCGATGCTCTGAAGATCCTCCAGTTACTGTCGACCATCTGCCTAAACCAGAGGAGGTCGAGGCATTTTGGAGAGAAATCTACGAAGTCCAGCATCCACTTAAAGAAGGCTCAAAGAACATAAATCGATTGTCGAAAATGAGAAGTGCCGCATGTAATCGAACTTCATATTCTCGACAATTGTTTCTGTAGCGCACTCAAGGTCTGACGTAGTTCTCCTCGACTCCGAGAAGCGAACCATGTTCGTTATACAATTTTGGCACCAGCTGAAAAAAACATCATAGCCAAGGAGAATGAAAAGAAACAGAGGTATAAAGACCTTGTAAAGGAGTTGCGACGGTTATACCCGGAATATTCTGTTAATCTAAACGTTCTGATCATCGGCGCTCTTCGAATTGCCAAGCTTTGACTGTTTGATAGCCTAAAAAACATCCCTGCGTGTCAACAAACTGCTAAGACGCTTGCGAGGAAGGTGCAGAAGGCGGTGGTCCTTGGGTCGCTCCGTGTCCTCAGGATGCACGAGACTTTTGCCTCATTATCACGTTGAATCTGTCGCAGTCTGTAACCACCTATCTCATGGTCGTAAGACGCGGCTACAGCTGAAATTTTACCGCGATTTCGCTGGGAGCGGGTGTTTACATGAAATAAGTGGGCATAAGGCACGATAGAATCAAAATAACAGGCCGGCGAAACCCTCGTGTACCTTGAGGACACAAAGCAACCCAAGGATGGCCGAAGCCGAGAATTCAATCACTGATATAGTTAATTCCTCGAAGTCTTGAAGAACGATGTCAGGCCTCCAGTGTGCAACCGAGACTGCTGTCCGAAAATCATAGTTTCAGAAAATTTGGCACTTCTCGTATTGGACAATTGATTCTATCTCTCTGGTAGCTTTCGGTAGGGCAGAGTGGCAGCCAACACCGTTAAAGCGCCAAAGATGGTAATACAGCACTCTTAAGGCCGCATTATGTCTGTAGAGATACGTCGTTCCCGCGTGTGAGTGGGACACTCGGTGTTCTAGCTACTCCGCGTGTGCATGACACACTCTGCACCTATCGCTGGGAACTTCTTGACATAAAATGCGGTCTGGTATACTAAGGTGAACATGACATGAAACCCTCTGTACCTGAATTAAGCCTTAATTATCTGAGGAAAGCAAAAGTTTGCTCCTTCGACAAGATTCGTTTTTTTACATTTCTGTGACAGTTTGCGTGCATTCTCTTGACGAGTAGCAGTTGGCGGAAATTTTCTACCTCTCATTTCTTTACTACGGCTTTTCAAAGTTAAGCATCTTGATGGCGTAATACACTTTCCTCACTTTTAATGCTAAAATACAGGCCAAGGGTCTCGGCTGCCTGCTCTGCGCCTTCGTAAAGAAACGTCCCTTTGCCAATCATCTCGTGTATTCTGACTATTTTTCGGAGTGGATCTCTGCCATTTGCAACGACGTAAGCTGGACTTAGAATAATTCGGTTATGAAGACATTGGAGATTCAGAAGTCTGCGTCCACCTTAACGGTGTGACATGTATAATCGCGGAACGGACGAATTGATATGCAAGCTCTTATGCATATGCATGATCATACGTGTGACGATATCAAGGGCTGTAAGCTCGTTCTTCGTCCATTTAACCACTTCAAACTAGTAGAGTAGAACCGGCACTCCTTCCCTGATGTTATGTCCTTAGGAACGCCCACAATCTTTCCTTTCTTCAGATGAATTTTGTCACACATGTCCAGCCAAAGCCCATACCAATCTCTCCTTTGTACTCCTTGGCGATATTTAAAGCACTCTGAAGTTTGCTTTAACCAGAAGCATAGATCTTGAGGTCATCCATAAAAAATAAATGAGTGAACTTATGCTCGCGATGATTAGTGTCACCGCAGAAGTATTTAGGAGAATTTCGTAGTGCGCGAGATAGAGGCAAAAATATAAAGCAGAAAAGCAGATGGCTCATGAAATCGTCCTGAAAGACGCCCCTCTGGAAGGTGACGTTGTTCGTCGTCAGACGATAATTCCTAGATGAGATGGTAAAACTAGTTTTCCAAAGAGGCATCAATCTCTCTATGCATCTCACTATGTGTGGATGTACCTTCAAGCTTTCCAACAGACAGATGATAAGTCTATGACAGGTTGAATCAAAAACTTCCTGGTAGTCTATCCAGGCCATTGACAGGACGCGCTGATGGGCTGCTGCGTCCTTGCAGACGCACCTGTCAATTCGCAGGTTCTCTCGGCAGCCTGCTACGCCTTTTTTAAGCCAAGCTGTTCGTTCATCTCTCTCCACATAGGCTCAATTCTTCGAACAATACTGTTGTTTAGGACAGCTGTGAAGATCTTATATAGTGTGTTCAAACAAGTTATTGACCTGTAATTCTCTGGGTTCGACAAGATGCCTTTTTCGGTAAGAGTATAGTGTGTCGTAACACCAGCCACTGCGGAATGGGCGTTTCCGACAACAAATATGAGATGAATATGCGCGCCAGATGTAGGTATGTAGAAGCAAACTTCTTCCACCAGAAGTTATTGGTACCATCTGGTCCCGCAGCGAAAAAGTTCTCCGTACCCCTAAGTACTTTTTTCACCTCTTTCGCAGTGATTGATGGAAATTCCTCCTCAGATGTTATAAGATTGTGGCAAAACTTCTTGAAGCGGATGATATTCTTAGTATCTTTTTTCAGCTCCAGTGTTTTCGGGATCTTGTGTACCTCTCTCCAAAAAGTCTCTACCTAGTTAGGCTTGGGTGGATTTTTGACAGAAGCAGGGTGATCGCTGAAGAGACGCAATGGATCAGCGAGAAACCGTTGATCCTCCCTGATCCATTCATCCCTCTTCTGTATTCATCTCCATGCGTCAGATAACATCCGTATTTTGTCAACAGCATGCTGCTTGATTGTCAGCAGCTTTGACTTGTTCAGTGTGTGATTGTAGGTCCTCAGTTCTTGGGCGAACTTTCGAACCCTGTCGTAAACGGTCTTCCAGATGTTACCCAGTGGGCACAAAATTTGGTTCTCGCAGTACCATAAACTGAACAATTTATGGTCCAGAGTTTGGACTCCTCTGAGATATTCTCCTGAAGAGAGGTATCTATTTCAGCCAGATCTTGGGGCTTAGGAGAAACATTGATGTCAATGTTGATCATCAAATGTTGATCAAATCAATGAGTTGATTTGTCCACACAATGTGGGGGCTTCACCGGTTCATCATCGTGTTTCCATCTAAATTAATTTCAGCACCCCGAACTTATATATCAGAACCTCGGTAAAGGTACATAGAAAAATTTCAAGAGGTACCGGCTAAGGGATCGAACCCCGGAGCTCTGAGGTGAAGTCCAAACGTCTACCCCACTGAGCCACGGAGGCTCTCTGAGCCTCTCTATATATATAGCTTATCTGAATCCCCTTTCACTGGACAGGGCAGACAAAAACCTTAATTCTTCTTACCTCGTGGGCGCCAAGTGGCCTGATCATTTCCTTCCTAACCCCTGCACTTCCGCTTCACCAATACCATATATAAATAGGAACACTGATTGACTGCGCTCCCCACCTGTACTTTAAAATAGAGAGGTAAGTAAAAACGTCATTCTTGACACCCAAAATCAGATCCTGTCACGTGACAGGATTGACGTTTTCGCTTTTCACAGCAAGGTAGGCAGCCATCTTACTCGTTTAAACTCCTTCTGAGACCCAGAGCGTATTCATGAAGCAACGAAGTATTGTCTCCCCATCATCTTATAATCATTTCTATTAGTTACTAATGGAAACAGAAAGTGACAGGAGTGACAGGGAATACAGATACGTATAGATTTCGCACTCTTTATCACTTAATTCTTCGAAAAAATAGAATAATTTAATCACCAATGACTTTCCTTCGGGGTATCTGGAGCCTCACTGAAGCGAGGTGACGGAGCAGAGCACTCTTGCGGTCTATTTTTCAACTGCTAGGCGGTATTTCAAAGTATGCGCTCGCCCGATCCAATTCCCTGGGAACAAGGCTTCTAAATCTAATTCAAAAAATAAAAAAACAAAGAAATCCTTTTTTGTAGAATTTAGGAGAGGGATACTGTAGCATGTTATTGGCCTATTCTTTGGGCCATACTTCATGGAATGAATTGAAAATATTCTGAACAGCGGAAAAAACATGTGAGAGCTAAATAAACTATCATTAGTACAATAACGGTCCACAATCATTTTTTTTAATTCAAGCAATATACACAGATTAATGGCTCGGGGACACGATTTGTCCGCCATATTGCAAAATGACCATATATACAGGGTGTCCCAGACTCAAGTTTCCGGACTTATATGGCTGTACAAAAATAAAAAAATAAAATCTAAAACTCCTTTTCCAAAAATCAGTTGATGCTTTAGTTTTTGGGTTATAAAATCTTTAAACAGGTCCACTCAGGAGCGCCGTATAAACAGTCGTGTGTACTTGAGCGGGATGTTAAGGTAGTGTTCTCCCGTCGCTAGCCCCACCTTTGCGCTCGCTTCGATAACACTGCGTTAGAATCCTGCTCACGCACACACGACTATTTATACGGCGCTCCTGATTGGTCTAGCTTGAATATTTCATAACTGAAAAACTAAAACTTCAACTGATTTCTGAAAAAGGAATTTTCTATTTATTTTCTTTATATTTATACAGCTATATAAGTCCGGACACTTGAGCCTAGGACACCCCGTATATATATATATATATATATATATATATATTCGGTTTCGATTCCCTTGGAATAGAACCGAAGGGCTTATGACAAAGCCACCGAACGCGTCCTCGGGT
>CAKNXH010001719.1:55337-110560 GCA_932178445.1 Andricus quercusramuli
TTTATTATAATTGCAACAGTTTACATATTAATTTTGTTTCTTTTATCAATTATAATGCCATATTACTTTACCATTACTTTACCATTACTTTACCGTTACGCTGTAGCGTAATGTTTGCGTTCGGCCGGTCCGCCAGGGATTGCCAGTAATTTTTATTCTTAATAATAAAACATGATACCTTCTTACAAATAATCAAAAATAAAATTGGATTTTGAATCGAAAAGTTCCATTATGTAAATAAATCACAAACCTAACCTACAATCAACTGTACTCACATTAAATTTCTACCATTCAGGACAATTTTTGGAAAGAGTTCCACATGTAAGTTGTACCTTGATCATAAAAAAGTAAAGCAATCGACGAATTCTAGATTATTACTTCAATTGCGAATATTTGATAAGATTTAAAGAAATAAACCCTGGCGGACCGAACGAACGGAGCGGATACGCTACAGCGTATCCTTATAGTATCCACATCGTATCCTCTCCGTATCATGAAAGAAAAACTCATTAAAAAAGGAAGATGAACATTTCACTTATTGAAATTCGGATTCTACGTGAAATTTTGCGTTGAAAGGTCATGGAGTAATCGCAATAGCTTTTCTTGCAACATTAAAAACTTTCAAAAAATATAATACTTATCGATAACGTGGGCTGAAGGCGACTTCAAACGCATCGTCGACGGATAAAGTCTCTGAACTGCTACTGAATGACGATGCGTTTGAAGTCGCCTTCAGCGCACGTCATCGATAAGTATTATATTTATTAAAAGTTTTTAATGTTGCAAGAAAAACTATTGCGATTACTCTGTGACCTTTTAACTCAAAATTTCACGTAGAATCCGAATTTCAACAAGTGAAATGTTAATCTTTCTTTTTTAATGAGTTTTTCTTGCATGATACGGAGAGGATACGATGTGGATACTATAAGGATACGCTGTAGCGTATCCGCTCCGTTCGCTCGGTCCGCCAGGGAAAGCACTTCGAGTTTTCAAGCACGCTGCTATACCGACCTGTATATTATATTTAATATAAAGTGTACAGCTATTCATATTTTAATGCATATTAAATTTCAACTACCGTGTACGCAAATGACTTCATATACATTTGTATTAAATTTAACACAGATTTTTCTAACAGTGTACCTTTTCCCGTAGCCGGACTACATTAGAAAGAAAAAACAACCTTCCTTGATCTCCCATTCATAAAATATTATTCTTTCAATTTAGCTTATGGAACTACTACTTTTAATATTTTGTGCAAACTGCGCGCATGCTCAAAAAGATTGTCCACACTAAGAAATGTGGTTCTACTAAAGAATCAGAATTTTCCAAAATTTGGTTATTTAAAAAAAAAAAATTTTTTTTAGGAGGACCTTGAAATTTTGTAAATTTCACTTTTGAACCACCCTAGTGGTTCTCATTTTTGGAAACGATACCGATTTTATCTCACCTAAATTATCTTTTTTTTTGTTGCTATTTGGCTTTCTTACATTTTTCAGGTGAAAACTAAATGTGTCAGATCAATTTTTTTAGTACAAATATTCTTGAAAATCTCCTCAAATTGATCAAATTATTTTGACAATATACTTACTCGAAATCATTTTTCCATGATTTTTTTTTGTATATAGAACGAATGTGACAATGTGGTTTTGTAACAACTACAGCACAGATTCTGATAACAGGTCTTGAATTATTATAGAACTCAATGGTTACAGCGTTCTGTAACGCCAACGTAACAGAAATGCATGTAATTGTTAAAACGAACTTTTAATTATATTGTATTGAAAATAAATCGGGATTATTGATGTTTAAATCAGTCAATGATTTTGGCTTGTGGCTGTTAATACTGTAAATAAATCATTTCCATTAATTTATGCAATACTTGTGTTATGACATAATAAATAAGATCAAACATTAGAGGTATAATAATATAATTTAATTAATATAATATCATCTGATATATAATTACAGTATAATGTATAATAATACTTGAGGTATAAGAAAATCACACGAGGTTGCAGCGTTCCGCTTCGCTTGGTCGACGCTGTTTCTATTAAAGCCGTTTAACGAACTGTTGAACATTTTTTTATGTAACTATACTTGGGCATTTTAGAATTCAGCGCAATATCGTATAGTCAGAAGTGTCGTAATATACAGGAGTGACTAATTCATTACTCTATCTTCATGAAATTAACTCGATATGAAAATGTATACAACAAACTGGAGAGATGTATTTAGAATTCTGAATCCTTCAAGTGCATTACATTTTTATTGTGCTTCTCTAGAATGTTGTTATCAAAATTATCTGATCAGTATAACAATCTACTTACTTGATTTTTAAAGTTAGTTCTTCGGTGAAACGCAATACATTTTTAAAAGTTAAATTAAATTTTGCTTCTCAGTGACGAGATTATAATTACAATCCCTTAAGAGGGATATATAATTATAAAAATATATCCCCATCGTAGGAATTAAGAAATACACATTTAATTTTTTAAATACTCTCATTATGAATACTGAAGCTATAGCGGAAATCTATTTTAGAGTACCTATCATACAATAACTGCTGCCACAAAATAAATTTTGTCCATGCCTTCAGTGAAGGTACACTTATCCCGCACTGAAGAGCTACCCGCTGAAGCTTCGCGCACGCCCCCCCCCCCCCGAGCCTTATATGGTCGGATAGTCAGTGCCGTATCAATAGTTGCTTATAACACGTCTTTCTGGTCGCTATTGTGCCATATTGTGCCGGGTTCTGAGACTACTTAGAAACTATATATTCGGTCCTTAGTGTTGACATGAAAAAACACCCTCGACGCTTTGCCGGACAGACCCGAGGCCGGTGCACAAGCAAATAATGAGTGTTATTAAATTTTTTTGTTGCACCGAAAAACAGCTTTGACATTCAATTGTTCATCGAATCTTGAATTTCCGAATGGCAAAATAATCTATAATTACAAAATAATTGCTCTGAAAGGAGAATTATACAATTGTATGATTTTTCTATTGCAGATTCTTACGTACTATATGGTACTATGTAGCGGTTCTCTTACAATTAATAAGCACTAAGTTAAATTGTCTTATTCGGACGTCTTCTATATTTAAGTAGTTGGTAATGTCTCGTGGGCACCTTGGGAACACGCACCACCGTAACGTTCCAGTCTTGACCCCGTAATGTGTAAAATGTCCGCCCCTTTGGGATGCTGCACTGGACGTTTTACCTCTCTCTTATGCTTGAAGAGATATTTGTTATAAATAATAATAATAACGGTAATTTATTGTTGAATTGTTGAGCATCCCAGTGGGACGTTTCTGGAATGTTCCAAAGGGTCAGAAATGGTACACGTTCTGGGGACGTGGCTGGAACGTTCCCAAGTTGCCCACGCCCTCACGGCAAGGGATATCGGTGGGATATCCCATTTATCTCCCACGATATCTCAGGCATATCCCAGGAGATTCCAGGGACATCACGAATGACATCCTACGGGGCGGAAATCTCGATATCCTTGGAATGTCCCAAAGATATCTCAGAATATGCTGAGGATATCCCAGTAATCTCCCAATTTTTAAAGTCCGGGATATCTGAAATTCTATAATTCGGGACATCCTAGGATATTCTTATGTTGTCCCATATTTAAAATGCAGGATATGCCAAGGATGTCCCGAAGATGTCCCAAGATATCCTAATAATATAATTTTCTATAATATTAAAGAAAATTCATATATGTACCCTTTGCAAATATTCCATACTCATTGTACTTCAAATAAACAAACTCATCATTATTTAAAAAAATATATATTTTCTCGGAGTTACAAAAAAAAGAATCGAATATAGTATGTAGAGCCGTCTTTTCATAACTTTTCAGTCTTGTCTTTTTCAACACTAGTGACATGTTGTTGACCGTATAACTAAATCAAAATTTGGCAAAATCATGAAAAAAGGTAATCAAATTTTACATTAGTAGGTATATCAATTTCAATGAATTCATGCATGCAAGCCGTGCTTAATGTAAAACATGAAAAAATAAATAAATAAAATGGACATCAAAAATTGTATCAAATTTGTCATGAGTTTTATCGTTTTATCCATTGCAACCGATATCATCCATTCATATACATATTATACCTAATACATCTAAAATTTACATTTAAAATTTCTTGAAGGCAATAAAATTGTTGTTCTTATATATTCCTTTTTATCTCTTGAATTTTTAATCCACCAGTAATATATTAGAATAACAGTAGAATTTCTTATCATAATATCGGGATATTCGCGGGACATATTACTATAGTATTGGGATATCCTATGGACATTCCGTGCGGGATATCGTCAGGATATCCTGTTATGATATCATCAGGAGCGGAAATCTCGATATCCCTGGAATATGCCACGGATATACCGAGAGATTTATGGGACATTTTTCAGGATATCACATATCCTGCCGAGATATCCTAGGGATATGCCAAGGATATCATTTTGTTGTGAAGGCGGACGTTCCACGGACGTTCTTGGAACGTTCGGAGCTATGAGGGTATACGTTAAATTAGTGAATTAGAATCTCATAAAGTTTTAATACATAAATACTTCATGTCTAGATAATTGACTTAAAAAATCATGTATATGTATGTATGTTATTACGCAGAAGACTTGAGATATATTTTTAATTATTCCAAGCGAAGATATACATAACAAATAGAATTTTAATACTATTATCTTCAAAACAATTTTAAAAGGCTTCTAAATGTTTATCATTACAGAGAAAAAAGACACTCTTTTAACGAATGATTTCTTTGAAAAATGAAACATATATAGCCACAGCCTACTTGTTTACATTAGAGTCGTCTAAAAAAGGACTTTTTTCTTAAGCATCCTAAGTGAGGAAAAATTGAATTCTTCGTTCATAAAGTTCAGAAGTTCATAAACTGAAGCTCATTAAATTCCGAAGAAGTATATCGATGCCGATAAAAAAATGTGGGTTGTTTGATATTAAAGTTTAAAGATAAAAATCAAGCCAAAGGGTTTCGTAGGCTACCGAATTGTAGATTAATTGTTGATGAAATATTTCAATGATTGTTTGAGAGTTTTCCATTTCATATTTATTTAGCGATTTTTATTCATTGTCGCAATCGTAAACCCCAAGAGCTTCACTTCGAGTCATTTCCGAGGAAAATCGGACTAAAAGAAAAAGCTTCCAGCATAGTGGCCTGAAAACCCAAATTTCCTCATATTCTTATTTTTAACCAGTGATATAAAAAAGAATGACATACCATACATTTTTTTATTTTTTATCGCAATTGTGCACATCAAGAGCTTCAATTTGAGATATTGCCGAGTAAAATCGGACTAAAAGAGAATTTTTCAGCATATGGGTCCAAAAAGCCAAATTTCTTCATTTTTCTTAGCTTTCAACCACTGATTTAAAAAAGAATTGGTAGCATTGATGCTACCAACTTAGCTGAGCATTTATTGATATTTATTAAAAAACGCTTATTCTAAACTACTCTCGACGACTGCAAATTTTAATTGTAGATTACATTTCTTCACATCCTTAATTGTTATAAACAAATTGATTGATAAAACTGGCCTCTACTAAATTTTTTATATTTGAATGCATTATTTATACTAATTATGAATGAATAGTTATGATCGATAACTAAACGACCAAAATTTTTACAAACAGGTCCACTTATTTGACATTTTTAAAAATAGAAAATTTTTATTTTCCGTGAGAGGATTTCTTTTTTATCTCAAGAATGATAATTTGACATAATTCAACAAAAATTGTCATATCCTACACAAATATACAGAATTATGGTTTCTTGACAGCTTTCAACCTAAATAACAAATTAACGAATTCAACAAACATCGATTCAAAAATCGAAGTTGAATGAGCTTCAATTTGAAAAAACTTTAAAGTTGGTTACAAGATTTGACCTCTGGAACTTAATGATCGAAAAAATCTACCTTATCCTCATTTTATTCCTTTCGGTACTAAAATGACCACTCATTTTCTTAAATCAAATTATACTTAAAATAGTCAGGATCCCCTGAAGGATATTTCAGTAAGAAACCGATTATATGCATTGAAATAAGTGAATCCATGAGATATACATTTTAGTACAAGACTGAATATTGGCTGCCTTTGAATATTGAATACTGGCCTTTTCGGCCGCAAATGAAACAATTTGTGGAAGCGCCGTTTGAAAAAAGATCTTTCTGGGCCACCCATTATGTTTACTCATACAATTGATAATCATAAAAATATCATTCTCTATAAGTATTACTTAAACTTTGCTCTCCAAATTTTTTTCAAACATTTTCATATCAGATATATATATATATATATTCCACAACTTCAGGGTCTCCTTCATTACTTTTTTTAAGAATCTTTAATAGTCGATTTAAATCTAGTTGGAAGAAGAGGTTTTCCCAAACAGAGTGGGAATAAGATGAGAAATAACTTCCGAGCAGAAGAGCCGGATAACATTATACCTTCATAAAACACTTGACAGAACTTGCATAACTTTCCAACTGTCCAATACATTCTAACTCAGGGGTCTCCAATGGTAGATCCTGTATCCACTAGCGATCCCGGGCCAATAGGTCGGATCTACTCAGCTTTGACACATAACTGTCAAGAAGGACCCCCATCCTTTACCTGAGTCGAAGTGCCTCAATGAGTTGCATCTTGCACAGCAGACAAAAATGGGCCTCATGCCCTTCCAACTAATATTTTCTTTGAAGGGGTCATACTTTTTCTTTCAGTTTTCCATCCAAGAAAAACTGGTAGATCCAGAAAATGGCCAGTCGATCCTGGGCCAGGCTGCACCTGTGGATTGTGGACACTCATGCTCTAACTTAATATTTTCTCAGGAAAATATTTTCCATTTCTTTGTATAATTATTTTTGGTCTCGCAGAAATTTCTTCTTCTCGTAAATAGATTGTTATCGTGCGTCGAATAGCATTTGAAAGACTTGGATGGGCATGGGTACGTACATATTTACACAAAGGCGTAAAAAACTTCTTTACGAATTCATTTTTAAAAGAGAATTTCAGTATATAGGAACCAATTCCAATTAAAGTTTGAAAAAAATACATATATGAATCCTACGACTTGCAGTTTTCTTTCGAATCTGAATTTTAATAGTTTACTATTATTATTAATTTGAATAGGATGATTTTTTTTAGATATATAATGAAATTATCTAAAAGAGAATATAAGCTGAAGAAATATATCTTGAAGTGTTAATATAAAAGTCATTTGTAAGAAATAGTACACTGAAAGATTTACGATTTATAATAAATTATAGATCGCATTCGTAAACATTCTTTTAACGCCTTATAATATATATTTGATCAAGGGAAATGAAAACCATGGCACGAATATAATTTACGAGAACGAGTTTGGACCTCACAAAACTGTATCGAGTGTATCTAAGCTTTGTAGTAGATGTTCATCCTTGGAGCACCACTGAACCAATTCCTCGATCGTCACAAACCCGTCCTGATTCGCATCCATTTGCTGAAATGACAAAAACTTTGGTAAAAAAACAACGCTGATGGAAAAGCACAAGCTTTTATTAAATAAACTCAAAACTTAAAAAAAGATATCATCATGTTGTAAAAATGTTTCAAATGAATTTGAAAATACATTCATTTGTAACAAAAATGTTTAATTTCTTAGCCATTTTTTTAACGATTTCTAACATGCAGACGCACCAGCCAAAACTTATCGATTGCATTTATATAAAAATTAAGAATGATAAAAATATCCAGACATCGATATCCAGAACTGAATTATACTTTTTTACCAGATTTTTGGAAAAATCAGCTAACCCCACAATTAAAATAGTACATTTCGTGAGTCCTGCGGACTGACGGCTTTCCTTTTTGAAACAAGCGCAATGTTTTTGTAACGAGTCGTAGGTAAGGGCGCCGTAGGCGCCCGAACCGGAGACGATTTGAAAAAATATTAAATATTGACAGACGGAAACCAAAAAATTTGCACAAAAAAATGAAAAGCCTATAATAAAATGAACTTTTCACTCACATCTTTTTATTGATTTTAAGGATGTTTGAAGTTTTTTAAAGACTCCCGATACCTCCATTTTATACAAGTTTGTTGTAAACATTAACATTTTTATTAAGAAACAGGAAAATGGTATAAACTTTTGTGGATGTTCGTTATGTGTTACAAATGTCAAGATTTGATTTTTTACACACATTACAGTCCATTGACCTGGTTTTAATATAAAAAGTCGTGGAGATATAAAGAAATCCGCGATAGTCAGTTTTACATAAAACTAATACCTTCTCATTATGATGAGAATGTAAAAATCAATTCAAAATTGCATGTGAAGTTTCGCTTATGAAATTCAGAATAACTTTTAGATGTAGGTGGAATTTCTGTGAAAACTCGTTTCAGATTTAATTTAAGAACCTTTTTTTTCATGCATTTTTCACGTGAGGAATAAATGTACACCTCCATGTAAACACACTATGCAAGAGTGAGTCCCAAAAAAGTCGAGAAAGATACTTTTCATTTAGCAACCTACAAAGGTTCGCTATAGTGTTTACCAAGCATACAAACCTGACTCATCACCCTGCACATACGCATTGCTGTTGTCGTATCGCGTGTTGTTTACCCCGTTTAATTAAATTAATTGTAATGCGTTTAATTGTCATTTCTTCTTAAGCATTTCTGAGGCATAGCCCCTAGCAATGAAAAACAGAGAGAAAAGGGGGAAAGGCCTTGAGAGTTAACAAGTCCCCTGTTAGAATATCTTACAGAAGAAGTAAAAAAAGGCGCGAACTCGCTAATGTTTCTTACACTCTAAGAAAAAGTCTACTAACAATAAAATTACGTTCCTTTCAGAATGCATCCCTGGAAATTAAGCAGATTTCTTTTGTCCGTCAATGGAATCGTTTCACTGTTCAAAGACTTGTCCATTAAATGCAAAACGGAAGTAGTTTTACTGATGAACGATTTCTTTTGACTTTGAAAAGAATTCCTTTAACTATTAAAGGATTTCATCTGTTGGCTAGCAGAGAAAATGTGCCTGTGCATGAGTGCATTTTTTCACTGCACGATTTATTAATTAATTGATAATGTGAGTAAAAAAACGTGCGAAATGAGGTGGAAAATAAATTTCTTCAAAAAATTAGGAATCCCAGATTGTGACGCGAAAACTTTGGAAGGTACGTGTACTGAAAGAACAGTTTTTGATCCGCATAACCTCACGCTTTTTTCAATCAAAATTTCGTAAGATGTTCTTTGTGACATGATTTTTTAAAGCGTCGATTTAATACCGATTTTATATTTACATTCACCAAAGTTCGGCTTTTGTACATTTCTTGCACGTAATATCATGCAATAAGTTTTCTTTTAACGTTTAAATTATTCTTTCTCTTGTTCGACAATAGATTTCGCTTCATGATCACAGGAAATCCTTTCACAGTTAAAGGATAGGATTTGAAACGACAATCCTTTAACTATGAAAGGATTTCCTCTCATGCCAATTTTGAATAGAAAATCCCTTAATAGTGAAAGGAATCTTTTGACAGTTAATAGTCTGTTTTTAGAGTGTAGAACAAGGATGAAAATGATTTCTATATCGTAGAGTGTAAGAAGCGTAAGAGACAAAAGAAGAAAAAACAGTACAATTCATGGAGCTATCCAATGACAGGTCACAGACCGACAAGAATACTATATCCCATTTCTCAGGCTAAAAAAGATCTTGCCGCTGACACGTGCGGTCGTCTGCTTCAAAACACCGTAAGCAACAAATGTCCTCTTGGAAGAAATCCCCCCAAAAATAGAAGGTCTTCTACGCTTGTCCCTTCTAGCTTTGTGACGTGCCAGGGTTTAATCCATGGCGTTTCACATGAAATCTCGGAATCGGAAATAATTCTGAATCTTGAGGTGCTTTGCTCTCTGAGAGGCAAGGTCAAGGTCATTGAAGCGGTTCGGCACAACCGAAAACCCATAGATCCTGCCACTCAGAAAACTAAAATAATCCCTTCCAAATCAGTCTTAATTACTTTCGAAGGCACGCCCCTTTCAGAAAGTACGTACATTTATATGGCCTCGTTTCCAGTTAACCTCACCAACCCGAAACCTGAAATGTGCATCAAATGTCTCAGATTTGGTTACACTAGCTTACACTGTCGATCAAGTGCCTACAGGCGCTGCGGTTCCTCGGAGGTTCACACTGAAGTGAAGCCATATCTTAATGCGAATAGGACTTTAAAATGCACGAACTGTGGTGAGGATCACTCACCCTCTTACAAAAAAATGCTCAAAGTTCCCAGAACTCAACAACGCCCCCACCCACATCTACCTGTATTCAGGCCCCCGTTCACAGCCTCAACAACCTTATTACTCCCAATCTCTGGCATCCCCTGAAGCTCCAGAGATGTCAAAACCCCCATCACAATCTAAATGGAAATATGCAGAAGTTTTGCTCTTCACAAACAAAATGGTACTGGTCCCGTGAGCCCCACGTCCTCCAATCCCCTTTCCCCTTCCTCTCCCCTCCTCCATACCATGTCTAACCCCATTACCCCCCTGTCTGACTCTGCTCATATCCCATGTTCAAACTCAAACAGGTTTCCAATCATCAGTGCAACCCTGTCTTCTCTGATGATCTTGGTGGGACTTTTAGTTTCGGGTCATCTCAAAACAGAGGAAGGTCCACATATTAAAAGTAAAGTCTTGCACGTACTGTGTGCACCTTCTTACTAAATGCTTATTTGCCACTGCTGGCTCAGCTTAATAGATTGAGAATTGTTCAATGGAATTGCCGGGGTGCCTTGATTAAACAAGGCGACCTACCAAACATCTGTGATGAATTCGATATTCTGCTATTGTCTGAAACCTTTTTTAAATCAAGTTGAAATTTTAAAATCAAAGACTTCAATATCATCAGAGCAGACATACAATGTGATAACAAGGTGGCTGGATCATTGTCATAAGAAGGGAAATCACATTCCTTAGAGTCACTCCCATTTTTAACATTGAAAATAGTCTAGAGACTCTAGCAATCTCAATCAGCACTTCCCTAGATGAACTTTTGATTAGTTCTCTATACAGAGTGCCCGCCTCTGATAATTTTATATCATCCAAAACGTAAACTAAATTATTTAATTCGATTGAAAATCCTAATTTTAGCTCATTATTTATTGCTGGAGACCGCCACACATTTAACTGCCACAACTCATTATTGGGATGTTCGCATAACTACCGAAATTGAGCTTCCATAAACCAGGAGGCCCAATTTTGGCCAAGTTTTGACCCCCCGGCCCCCCAGGGAGGCCAGCGGGGGGGGCGGGGGGGCCCCCCCCCCCCCAAGGGTGCTACGTGGTTTATGAAAGGCCCCTAATTGACAATTCATGTATTTTGTTGCAAATTCGTTTCGTTGGGGGTTCGGACTTCGAACCCCCCCACCCCTCATGTAAACCAACGTGGCCCATGGAACATGTGGCCTTCCGTCGAACCCCCACTGCCCCCTACAGAAACCACGTGGTTTATGGAAGGCCCCAAATGGTTTGGAACTATGCTCTGTCCTTGATTACACGAATCTAATCCCCCTTAACACATGTAAACCCACCTATCGTACTCGACCAGATAGCCCAATTCAATAATTGACCTAACATTCGTGCCTCAGAATCTCTGCAACATCTCTTCGTCGGGAGTTTGGAATGACCTTCCTTGGAATGATCGCTTCCCAGTAGTATTAAGTATAGGTATTTCTCCCCCAATAGCTTCGTACGTTTATCACAAATACAACCTTAAGCGAGTCGAGTGGATCTCCTTTTTTAATAACCACTTGGAATCCATTCAGGAGAAAAATGAAACTTTTAATTCCTCGGACATTGATTGTTTAGCCAAGTACAATGCTTCCATTAAAAGTGTGAATGAAGCACTTACTACTGCTTGTCCATCCTCAAGACCTCCAAAAAACTCAACTCACTCTAAAGCTAGAAAGAAAAAATGTGCAAGTACAGAATTATATATAGTAGTGAATAAACTTCCAAGATACACGGAAGTATCAGCTTGTTCTATTTTCTATTTATCTAAGGCCATGCTGAATACTGTTTTCTCACCCCTTCCTTCAAACACCATAATTTTTCTTTCATTTACGTTAATTTTAACCTCCATGTTCTTCATACTAGTATTCAGTTCGCTCCATATTTGAGAAATGGATTTATAAAGCCCAGCACATTTATATGTGTTCTGACAGCCAAGCAGCACTTACGGCTCTTACATCTGGAGAGTTTACTTCCAGACTAGTCTGAAGTGGCCTTCAATACCTTTTTCAGGTTGCCGGTCAAAACTGGATAAGTGTGATCTGGGCTCCCGGCCATGAGGATATTGAAGGTAATGGGAAAGTAGATGCATTGGCTAAGGGGTCGTGCACATAATACGCCACACGTTTTTCTTTGGTTTATTTTGTTGTATCCCTTTTGGCTTCAAGGCAAAATTATTCTCGTCTTTATTTAACAAAGGAAACACGTGTGACGTATTATGTGCAGGACCCCTAAGGCGGTAGTTTCACAGACCCTGATGGGCCCGGAAACCGTACTGTGCTATCTCCTATACATCCGCGAGAAGAACCATTGATAAACGGCTCTAGGAGGAGCATGCGAGATATTGGTGGGGAACCAAAAAAAAAATCATGCATTCCAAGAATTTCATATCTAGTACATTTGCCTGGAGGACTAAGGACCTCTTGAACATGGAAAACAGGCAGATTAATATCGCAGTTTAATTTTAGGGTATAATACAATAGGTTCCATCGCAGTGATACGGCAGTTCTTGACCTGCACTCCCGAATAATAATAATTAAGTGAGTACAACCATTCTTAATGTTCTTAGTTATATCCCTAATCTCAGATGCACATATTCTTTCAGCCGGGTTTTCCAACGTATCGTCTTCTATGTGGCAGTTGTTCTGATCCATAGCTTCACCTCCAAATAATTCCTTGAAAAAGTATTTCCAACCGTATGTTGCTGCGTTCCTATCATATACATCCACAACAAGAACCTCTCATAATCCTAGTATCTCTTACTAGCCCGCTCAGTCTATCATCCGCAACAGTGTACAAGTGGATCATGTTATGCCTAAACCAAGTATTTCTAATAAACAAGCTCTTTTCAAATCATAAGCTCACCGATCTGTTCCCGTTACTATTCGTTTTTGGATCTCCGAAATTGTCTAGCACCTTCACCGTATCTTCGCATTGAACTCCAATCCACCGTGCAAAAAACGTCAGATTAAAAAGCATTTTTTCGCATTCACAAGATGTTCTCTCAAAATCTGCTTCGCGACAATCTCGTTTGCATACCTCGTCACAAAAACACCATGGAACAAAGAGCGAATATCAAATTTTGTTTTAAATTGGTAAACCATGTGCGGAAACGTACAGTTTAATGCAAAAATTGTGCAGCACTGATTGTTTTTCCCGTACACAAGTTAACTTGTGGTATGGATGCTTTAAAGACGGCAGAGATGACTTTAATGACGATCCCAGACCAGGCCGCCCAGTCACAGCCACCAGCGATGAACTCGTCGAAAAAGTGTGATTCCAAAGGAATTGTTGATCGGGAATTTGTTCGATATGGTCAGACGGTAAACGGTGAGTACTATTTGGTTGTTATGGAACGATTATAGAAGATAATCTTACGTATAAGACCAGAATATCGTGATCCGGGCAGCTGGTAACTATTGCACGATAATGCACCCACACACAAGACCGTCGCTGTTCGTGAGTTTTTGGCCAAAAAAAGTTCCCGTGAACCAATATCCGCCATACACGGCTGATCTGTCTCCCTGCGACTATTTCCTGTTCCTCAAGATGAAATGCACGAAGAAAGGAACGATGTACGATGATATCGAAGCCATCAAAGTGGCTGTGACGAGGGTAGTTGATGCCATTGAGAAACCAGCTATGCAAAAATCCATGCGGACATTGGTTAACCGTGCCCAGCGTTGTATCGACGCAGAAAGAACATATTTTGAATAAACTTAACCATTTTTGTAAAAATAAACAGACATTGTTTTTTCGAGTCCCGTCCGGTTATTTAAGGGACATACTGTGTATAACGTCTAAATATTGAATTAGTCTGAATGCGAAGTGAGAGATTTTGTGTTCAATGCGTGTTAATTGCGAAAGTTCTAATATGCTTCAATGCTATAGAATGCGATTTAATGTGAAACAGAACTAGTCTCAATGCTATTAATTGCGATTGAATGCGAAACAGAAAATATGCGATTGCTAAGTATTTAATCGCATTCATGAGATGTTCTCTGGAAATCTGCTTTTCGACAACGTCGCATTAAAAGTGCAATACTTGTGAGTACTTTTCAAACTGACGTTTTTTGCAGGGCATCCATTCATATCTCATAGTGGAATGATCCTTTCACCATGATCAGAAGTACCTATAGTATCATTTAAAGTGTCCCAGAAGGCGTATTTTATTCCACTTCTTTCCTTTTACCAAAATATCTATTTTAAAACTAGCCCAAAAGATTGATGTTTTGAGGGTTGGTTACACGAAGTATTAAATAAGTTGAAGTGGACTAAATATTCAACAATTTAATCTTCAGGGGGATACGATGAAGACCTGATTTACTAATATACTGTAAATCCTGAATTTTTTCATTTTTCTCCCTACGAGTTTTTCATCCGCGAAAATTAACAAAACCTCCAATGTCGAATTATAAAAGGAATACTTTCGTATTTCAGCATACAAAGTTGTACGAAGGGCTACAACTATGAATAATCTAACCAAAAATGAAGACTACAAGGTAAGTTTCAATTTTAAAAACTAAACACAACGTTTTCAATAAGATTATAAAAATGCTGAGAAATCGTTATATTTCAGTGAAACTGATTATGTATTGGTTAGTCACTTTTTGTATTAAAAATTAGTCACTTTTTCCATCTTTCTCAAGTAGATTAGTCTGTGTCAGCCATGATCCTACTGAATGTCACTTACGTGAAATATTCGATTAACATGCTCGCGTGCGGCGGTTTTTGTTTCAGCTATTTGGGGTTGCGTGTAACGTCCGAGCATGTCGTAAATCGAGCCTACGACATCTAGCATCTCTTCCTTACTTATCAGTCCATCGCCATCTAGGTCGTAAAGTCCGAACACCCACTGTAGTTTTTCTTCCACAGATCCGCGCGATACTTTGGAAAGAATCGAAAGGAATTCCTATAAATAAAAAATCTTATTGCAGAATAAAAGTTTGACAAATATGGATCTATAAATTTTGGTAAACTTTTCTCTGAAACTAACGGGTCTAGAGGTCGGTCTTGGGACGTACATATGAGTACAATAGTACATATGTACATATGTGTGATATCTATTCTTAGCCTACGGAACTACTCTGTTCTGGAAAAGAGCGTTCATAAACTTAGAACATCTTTACTTATTCGTTCTATCTTTATACACCTCCCCTGTTAGAGTGAATTTGTCCTGAAGTTCTTTGAAGTTGCATAAATTACGTCCTTCTGAACATAATAGGTTTATTATCTAACTTGCTTTCTAAATCAATCGTAGGCACACTTGCTGGTACGTAGGTGACGACTTATATCATTTCATTGTTTATCTCATTGGTGCTACAACACTATTACAACACATTGGTGCTAAATCACTCCGAATGACGAGTGCTGGCAATCACTGGCCCCGCAAGAGTTGCATATACTATTTTTTTTTGGAAGTGCGTAACAAGGGGTGGCGGGACAAGAAATGAGGAATCGGAGCCCCTGGCAGGAGAAAGGATTTACAAAGAATAAGTAAAAAAGTAATTCAATCTATAACACAAAAATCACGTACGTCACCCACAAAGTTGGTGGTTTCAAGGTTTCTAATAATGTCATAAAATATGCAAATAAAACGTTTTCGGAGAGGAATATAACTTATTTTTTGTTCTCCACACTATGAATCTGTTATATTCTGTCATGTACTTGATTTTGGTTTTTCAGGGAGTAGGTTTTCAGTGGTTTCTTAGGTAGTTTTTACAAGTTCTGAAGGAGTGGAGTTCACCTTCACTGTCATAATCACTATCAGGGATAATCAAGTTTTTTTCTTTTGCACTCCTTGTGCTAGCCATTCTGTTTTCAGACTGGTCGATTGTATCTGCAAAAGCTCTACTGTTATTTAGGTTATGTAGTTATAAAAAATAATGGAAAATCGGGATTCCCGGATTCTCTATTATTTTTTTTAACAGCAAGAAAGGGCCCCGGTAAGAAGCCTTGCATTAAAAAGTATTAGAAACTTGGAATCCCTAAGAATGCCTTTTCTGTCCTTCGTTTTTTAATCCTCATTAGGCGGCGAAAATAATAAGATTGCAATCCCTTTCAAAGCCAATCGGAGCTGCCAAAAGTAACCTCAAATAAACTAAAAAGACAATTGTCGTTCGAAGCATTAGAACGCGCTTCAAAAGCAAGAAATTTGCAAAATCTAGTAGGGTTATTCACAAAAATACATCTCTTTATCGTAAAATATTGGCTTCGTTTAAATATTATCAATTACAAAAATATAAAATGATGATAAAAAATTCAAAAAATTATTTTTCACCATAGCCATCTGTGTGGAAATTAATCCTGACGTCGTAAAATGACCGATGCTATATTTTAAAAAGCTTTTGACTTCATTATTATTCGAAAAACAGAAAATTCGAAAAAAAGATTAAAATTTTTATATTTCGCGGTTGCTTCGCGGTATCCAAAATTATTCAGAAAAATATCATCGCCGCTGGGTATAAAAAGGGTTACAATTTAAGAGATAACTTCTACTGTTGTGGAGATTCAAAACGGGAGGACAGAAAGGGGATCCAGAAGTATTCAATATTTGTTACGTTACCACTGGGTACATAAAATTTTCCAATACTTTTTAATGCAAGCCTTCTTACCGGGGCGCAAGGAAACTTGCTTGAAGAAATATACTTTTTGCGTGTAAAAATAATCAGAGATATCTATGAAATAAAGTTTCAACACATCACTGCAATGATGGTTTCGTCGGGAATTTATCGTTTTGCGCTTGCTAAGCAGACGTCCAAAGTAACATTTCTTACGCATGTATAACAAAATTAATGCAGAGGTTAGGAAGACATTTGAGAATTCATTCTCAGACTACGCATTTATGAAGTGCAAATAGCGAAATAGATTAACGTGCAAATAGATTAACGTAGTGTAGCCTGATTAAGATTATTAATACTTTTTTGAGCTTATTCAATTTGATTTAGTTGAAATCTGAAACGAGTTTATAATTGAGAAACGTTTACTATTCCTAATTAGGTTAGTGATTATTTGGGAGCTTGTACCTGACGCTATTGTCCCGCGTGGTCACTTTTTTTTGTCTGTTGCTCGAAACCTTGCGAACGCCGGCGTGAAGCGGTAGTATTTTGGTGGTGGTGGCTCGCTCAGCTTGGCTGGTTGGTATCCAGCTTCTCTTCGCAGTTCCGATCCGACTTTTAAGCCGGGCACTTGTGACCTCTTTCTGAGACGAAGATCGATCAGTTACATTATTAAAAGTTATTTATTTTTCTTTCTGGATTACAGTGAAAAAATTCTTCCGATTCGATCGTCTTTTGGAGGTGAGGGACGTGACGGGTCGGACGACATACACCTCCAGCTGCGTCGGGATCGATCTTTCGGAGAAGGATCGTGGTCGTAGCCACTGGAGCCTACATCTGGGCTAAGTTTACAAAACTTATTGCAATTGAACATATATTTGATTGGCATTAATTTGCCAACAAAGATGAATGTCCGTGACCTTTTCTTTCCAAAAATGAAATCGTATATTTCTATGTATTTTATTTAAAACAGTATCTAGAACATAAAATGAACCGATCAACACGTTTGCATGTGGTGTAGGGTCTGAGCCATTTACTTTCTAATTTTGTTTCTTTGCTACAGTTTGCAATAGTAATAAATCTCCTGGTTCGGAAATAGGATTACTGATGATTATCTTTGCATTTTCCTGTATTTTTAATAGTTCATGTGTTTTTAATCACAGTCCTTCCCTTTTCCAAATACTCCGCATGTCTTTCTTGCCAAATGTCTAACAATTCTTGATGGGTTAATGACTTGGTTGTTGCTAAGGCTGAAGGTAAATTGGCTTTTCTTCCGAAGGTCATTTCAAACGGCGTTAATCCTGTGCTCTCATGAACTACAGTATTAAATTCTAAGCATATTTGGATCAAGTTTTGGTCCCATTCCATCTCATTATCGGCTACGTGAGTCTTTAACAAATCTTCAATTGTTTCATAAGTTCTCTCAAGTGCTCCATTACTTTGTGGATGGAAAGCAGTTGTTTCAATGTGCTTCATTCTAAAAACTGTTTCAAATTTTGAACCAGTTCCATTACAAAGTTACCGCCTTGGCCAGTTAAGATGTGCTTTGTAGAAGAAAATATGTGAATGTAATGATCTAGCTGGTTAGTTAGTATATATGCTTTCGCTCCTCGTTTCCCATAGTGCTATAAGAATGATATATTTCGTGAGCACATCTTGAATGGATAAAATATATTTGTTTCTATTTACTGTTTTCGTCACTGGATCAATTATGTCCATTGGGATCTTCACATTTGGCTGAGTCGGCATTTTCGGAATGATTGCTTCAACCTTGGGACGTAATTGGGTCAGTTTTTCGCATTGGCATGCATAACATTTTTTAACATTTTTTCAAATTGTCGATTACATCTTTCTCAGTATTTTCCTCCCTTACGACTATTTATAACGAGTTCCTTGTCAGTCATCCGAGCCTATCATTTTTGTAGCATGCCAATTTATGTATGCGTTAGTAGCTAGAAGAAGGGTATTCGTTATCTTTGGAGAGTTTGGATTTTGAGTTATAGGGGTCTTCGTCTTTCCGAAGTCTTTGTTAATTGAGATGCAGGGGTGTTTATGGTTTCTGAAGAGGTTTTTTTTTCTAATTTTGTCGGCCAAGGTTTTCTTCTGACTACTGTGTGTACCTAATTTACTGAGTTTTTTGCTTATAGTAACGGGTGTCGGGTGGCGTGTCGTGGCGCGTTTTCTAAACAATCTAAACTCTATACCGTTCAATACAATGAAATACTCGCTTACGTGTATAGTTCGTGCCAACGTCAGCCGTCCAGCCAGTGACAATTTTCTAATTCAAATTCACTATTCGAAATCGAAGGTGCTACAATATTGGTTACGGCTACCATATTTCTAGGGCAGTTTAGAAGGACCAAATATATATATTTATATATATAGAGAGAGAGTGGGGGGGGGGGGTGTTCCTAAGTCGGCACTGTGGGTTAAGTCGGCACCCTCGCGTTTCTCAGAGGTGGCGAACGTGTTGGCTTAATCACACTGAAAAAATACGAGCTAACAGCTGTACTGAAGATGAGTGCGCAGCCGTGCCACGCATAACGGGGATCCTTGCTCCTCTTTTCGGATCGCTGCTGTCCCAGCGTTATCGCGTTTGGCGTGGGAGCTGTCTGAAATAGAGGGCGAAGCGCTGTACAGACTAGTAGAAACGCTGCTACTCCAAAAACAGAAAAACACTCGCTGATGATTGTTCTACCAGTTCAGCCTTTTATGAAGCATCACAGTAAAAACTAGGCATCTGGGATCCTTTCTTGGGCGTTCTAATATGATCTCACAAATAGTCTATTTTAGAACCAGTTACTGTCCCCTATCGAAAAACCCTGTACGGGATCTCGTGAGTGTTCCTGTACATGTTCTGTTGATAGAACTAGGACCAGATCTAGTATAAGAAACGTTACAGGGTCAGCATAAGAAATTGAGACACGAACCTGTACACAAACATGTACAGGAACATGCAGAAAACGAGGGAACCCTTACGGGAACGTGTATACGTCTTAAGTGGCGACGAATGAACATGTATGGGTCCCTGTAAAGAATCTAGCACGGTTTCCGCCTTATCGGTAAAATTTTAATATAATAAATATAATGATGTGAAGGAACATAGATTCATATCTTTAATACATTGCCTCTCTTTATATTCTTGCAGATTCAACTCACTAGCGGGAGAGCTAGGTCGTAGCACACCCTGGTGGATTAGTTTCAATACGGTTCCTGTACAGGATTCGGTACGAAATCCTCTACAGAATCCTGTACAGGAACCCTAGCGAAACTAATCCGCCAGGGTGCTCCAGGGCTTAGCTCTCTCGCTAGTGAGTTGGATCTTCAAGGTTCTAAATAGAGGCAAGGTATTACAGATGATTATCCATGTTCCTTCACATCATTAAATTAATGACAATAAAATTTTACCGATACGGAGGAAACCGTGCGAGATTCTTTACAGGATCCCCTAAATGTTAATTCGTGGCCACTTAGGACGTGTATTCGTTCCCGTAAGGGTTCCCTCGTTTCCTGCATGGTCCTGCACATGTTTGTGTACAGGTTCGTGTCTCAATTTCTTATGCTGAACCTGTAACGTTTCTTGTACAAGATCTGGCCATAGTTCTGGCAGAGGAACACGTACAGGAACAGTCACGGGATCCCCTACATGGTTTTTCAATAGGGTCTTGTTTAGTTTGCTAACTTTAGATTGATAAATGATCCGATATAGCGAACTAAAGTTGTTCAGAGGGTACATTGTTTCAATTATTACAAACTTCAATCTTACAAAAAACGAAAAATAAATGAAATTAAAAATTCGTGAAAATTAGTGTTGAACCGTCACACTCAGACGTCGCGAACTTCAGCCCTATAGGTTACCTTGGTTTCTAAACTTGACAGTTCAGAATTTGTTTTATCAGATTTAGTTATTGGCAGATGATTCTCATTTCGAGCCTTATTTCAATCCACAAATCGACCCTATTTTATTAGATTGGCGGATCAAACTGAGGTGCAATTGTTTTGTTGCGTGAACTGTTTTAATACCAAATTAAGTTCTAAATCGAATCTTAGTTTTTACAGTGATGTATTGATCTTCATTATGTTTGTTAGAATGCCCAAATAAATGATTTGTTTGGAACATACGGTTTTCGTGATGATATCCCTGGCGAAAATTTCGAATAGGAATTCATTTCTAACCAATCCGAAGTCATCCGAATTATTTCGGAATCTGTATCCGCACCAATCCGAGTTATTCCGAATAAATCCGAAAAAGTTCTACATTTCGTTCGATCGAAATCGGTTAAAAATTAATCCGATTCAAACCGAACTTCCAATCCGAACCAAATTTTCTATCCGAATGAATCCGAACTCGGATTGACCTAAATCGATTCTCAATCCGAATGAATCCAATTGAATCCGAACTCGGATTCATTCGGATTCAAAATCGGTTTAGGTCAATCCGAGTTCGGATTGATTCGGATTCATTCGGATTAAAAATTTGGTTCGGTTTGGGAGTTCGGATTAAACCAGATTAACGCGGATTAATTTTTAACCGATTTGGACCAAACTTGGATCGGTAAGGGGGTTTCGAGGTTTATATTCATGAATCCAAAATCTGGGTCGAACTAAGTTTATTTGTGGGTATATCCATGAAAAACGGTTAGAACATGTACCTATAGGGGTTTTCGAGGTCGCCGATTACCTATCAGTGATCAAATGTTAAATACGATGACCCAAACTGGGCCATAGGTTACCCCAAATAGGTGCATTTGCGAATATTTCTGATAAACGGTTGAAACATGTACTTAGGGGTTTTCGCGGTCGCTGAATTTCCGAATTTAAAAATTCCCGAATATAATGAATTCAAAAATGGTTGTTTCTTCAAATGAATATTATTTATTTATTAAAAATGAGCAAATCAAATATTTTTATCAAGGAAACAAACTTTTTCGAAGTTTACCTTGGCGGACCGGCCGAACGCAAACATTACGCTACAGCGTAACGGTAAAGTAATGCTAAAGTAATGGTAAAGTAATATGGCATTATAATTAATAAAGGAAACAAAATTAATATGTAAACTGTTGCAATTATA
The DNA here is from genome assembly GCA_932178445.1 of Andricus quercusramuli. Lineage (NCBI taxonomy): Eukaryota > Metazoa > Arthropoda > Insecta > Hymenoptera > Cynipidae > Andricus > Andricus quercusramuli. The sequence goes on from CAKNXH010001719.1 coordinate 77,276, forward strand.
ATAAAACGTTGAAATTTACGTTCAACGGTCATGCCGCAATTGCAACAAGTTGCTTTTGCAGCATTAAAAAATAAAAAAACATAGTGACCGTCATTGCAGTCGGGCCCCTGCATATTGGCAAACCGCTAACGTGGCTTTAAGTGGGTTGCCAGTCTGCAGGGACCCGACTTGAATGACAGCCACTTTGTTTTTTTATTTTTTAACGCTGAGAAAGCAACTTGTTGCAATTACGGCATGACCATTTAATGTAAATTTTAACGTTTTATTATAATTGCAACAATTTAAATATTAATTTTGTTTCCTTTATTAATTATAATGCCATATTACTTTAGCATTACTTTACCATTACTTTACCGTTACGCTGTAGCGTAATGTTTGCGTTCGGCCGGTCCGCCAGGGTACAATTTAAAAAATATATTGTTTCAAATAAAAATAACAATAATTGAAACGAAGGTTTTTCTGGATGAACAATTTTATTTGAAAATGTGCATAGTATTAAAAAAATTACGAAAAAAATTCTCAAAAATCGAAGTTCAATTTTTAGAAAAATTAAGAAGAAGCTAAGAGATGAATCAGTGATAGGTTGAATCATGTACAGTTTGTTCGCATGTCTGGTTAAATTTATTTTTTTATGCAATTTTTATACACTTATTGTTATTTTCAATTCAAACAATTTTTGTTAAAGTACGTTACCGTCACGCCTGCTTACCATGAGCAAACACCTGTCAACTTATTTTAGGTGGCCCTGCGTAACATACCCGACTACCAATCCGCGCTACACTTTTAGGACCGCAGCGAATAGCGATCCCAAAACTGAGACGGTGGTTCGCTTAAAGGATAGAGTATAGCGCAACGCACGGTTCATATCACGGCTATACGCCACGGGCTGCCTGCTTACTCAAATGTTTTCAGCATAGAGCAGCAGACGTCTTAAAGGCTGGTACGGCATCTCTCTCCAACTTTTTGGAGAGAAACTGGCCTAAAAAAGTAGGGATGATCTCCTTATCTACAAGGCGTGCCGACGTATGCACGTTAAGTGTGATAACACAGGGATCCTGTACTTTTTTCAGTGCATGTTTTCGTATCACAGGTTGGTAGACATGGACGTAATTTACGCTGAATATTGTCACTTTAGTTTGCACTTGACAGCGTGAGTGGGGAATAAATTTTTCGTACAAATAGCATTCCATTTTCTTCCATTCTTGTGAAGCAGCTATAGGTGTGTACATATTTTTAAAAGTTCACTCGATTATAAGCGTTGGTTTCTGTATTATGTGTGCTTTCGCCTGATAAAGTCGATTTTTTATTGGGATTTGTATCGTGTGCGTAATTGCATGAAATGTGTAAACATTCGTAGTGGTCCTGAGTCGGCACTAGACAGGTGTTCCTGAGTCGGCACCTTTTTGTTGTTGTTTTTGTTGTTATTTTATTTCGTTGTGTTTCAATTCCATGTCACTCCTCTCTTGTGTTTTTTTTTTAATGTGGTTGTGTCTTGACTGCATGCCGCTTGTCTCCGGGAAGGTGTACTTTCATTTTCTGTGTGTTTCTCATTGATTTTTCGCTTCTTCTATTCTCTATATGTTTTTTCATTGCAAATGGTAGATAAAAAATCGTGGCATCTGATCAAAGACATTCAAGCGCCATTAAACGCGGTTTACCCTCTGTTTTCGACAAAAATTCTTACTGCGTCGACTTAGGACAACTCTAACCTATGCATAACAAATAATTTTAAAAGAGACAGACCATTCTGATCGTTCTTCATCTCTTCCACTCTTGTTGATTTTCTGCAGGCAAGTGCAGCAGATGAAACAAAAATGGACTGACAAGCACAAAAACGCAGAAAATAAATACAATTCAAGGAAAATTCCCGTTATGGCTGGAAAGGACATTTAAAACTGCGGGAAGCACTTCGGAGAACAAGACTAAAAGGAAGGACAAATCCTTCTAAAGAAGGACGTATGGTAGCCCTAACACTGGTGAAGGGTTTAGGGTTAGGTTACCCTATCATATATTGTGAATAAATCGACGATCGTTTTCTAACGGAAGTTACGAAGAACGAAGTCGTGACAAAATACTCCTTTTTATTTCATATACATTTCTTTTTTTCACTCACTTGAGATTCTTAAGAAATACAGTTTTTGGCTGCTTCAGTAGATCTATATTCGTTCTGGTCAGCTGTGTATTCCAGAGTCCGAGAAATTCTGCAAGTCCAACGGTGCCAATTTGTTTGGGTGACGTCGTGCCTTTTAGTCTTATTTTATGAGACTAGAAACCACTGTGAGCCTACTTAGATCAGCCCAGTACGCGCTATCCTGATTTTAATTTCGTAGAAAGGTTCTTATTGATACTTTATAAGAATGACGTATCAATTAAAAGTATCTTGGCATGGATCGCCAATTTATGTGACGATTAGTAGATCTGGTGAGATCACTTATTGAAACACAAGTTGACGCCGTAACAATCAAACAAGGAATGAGTTTGAGGCAGAGGCCCTGTCGGGTCGGCCGCGGGAGATATGAGTACAATTTACTACTCTTATCCTAAAAATAGAGAAATGATATCTATTCTTAACCTAAGAAACTATTATATTTTAGAACTAAGTGTTTATGAAACTAAAACATTCCTACTTATTCGTTCTGGCTTTAAACAATGTTATCAAACCGTATATTGTCAGTTTTATAGTTGTTATTTTAACAGTTTCATAGGGTCTAAATATTTGTGCCACTTATTATCAGTCATCATTTTCTGAAGAAAATATAAAATAGTTGACCCCTCTAGGTACAGTAGTTTTCGAGAAAAGTGTACAGAAAATTAAGCTGTCTTGTTTGAGTTAAACGCAAAACTCAAAGAGACTTTTAGATGCATTATAACGATTTGGTTTTATTCACTCCTACAATGTGAAATTTTTCGAAGAATATATTAAACTTTTCCACAAAACGACAATAACAAACAATTTATCATTTTCAATGAGAGACTGAAACCGGTTTATTTTTACTTTATACTTATGTCCAAAAAAAATTTATAAGACATTTCAAATAGAAAAATATAATTGATTCAGTAAAAAATTAGGATTGAAAAGATGCGTAAATTTGGAAGAATCATGATGACCTATGTACGCTTTTATTCGATTGATTAACAATCTGTTTATTATATACTCACTTCGAAGCTAATTTTTCCAGACTGTTTCCTTTTAATGGTGTTGAAGACGTAGTGTGCGTACTTACTCGCATCTGAAGCAAGAGCAGGCATTTTCATTTGTTGAATTACTTTAAAGTTTTATGAGATCAAAGTGTTTGAAAAATGGGACATTTTCGTCAATTTAATGTATGGGGAAAGATTCACAGGGGGGCTTTGAAGTTGACAACTACACTGTTAAAAATGTTTGGAATTCTCCAACACTTCTACAATACAAGCGTAAGGCAAAATTGCAAACACGGTATTGGAATGCCGAAATTCCAATACATGTATTGTAGCGTTTATAAGTTGAAAATTGTGTGCATGCGCCTCATCCGACCCATGTATCGCTACATGATCCTTTGCATTCGAAAACTACAACATTATGTATTGTAGCGTTATCCTACATTTCGGAAATAAGCTCCCAATACATTTAGTGGAAGTTTTATGCGGGAATTTTTAACAGTGTACGTGACTACTACATCAAAAATGATAAATATATTCGCATCTTCATACATAAATTTAAACTGTTTTTCCCACTGTAACGAGTTGATCCACTTTTAGATCAAAATTGTATGCCTTGGCATATAGTGTGTAGCTAATGCCTAACAATGACAGTGATAGATTTTTGTTCATACCTAAAGCATAGTCTACATACCATGGTGAAGCACAGTTCCATCAAATGTCGATGGTAATTTAAAAACCCCTACACAGCGGGAAACTCAATTCTAGATTTAGGTTTGAGTTTGCTCATTGGGAGAATGTAGTTTCCATGTTGTTTACGGAACACATCCCTCAAAGTATCCTATATGATTAACGTGGGGAAAAATATGAAAAAATGAAAAACTCACATAAATTTCTCAGGTTTTCTCAGATTCTTCTATGAACCGAGGATCGAAACCTTCTTTTAAACCCAACAAATAGTGTAGAGTGAAAATAAAAATTTCTGCAATTTTTAGAATAGTGGACCCATACAAGATGAGCAAGTTTATTTTCAGAAACTATTCAATAGTCAGCGACAGCCGAAGAAAAATGGGTAATTTTCTTATTTCTCGAAGGAATAATGAGGAGACTGATCTCCGTATACATGAACGCCATACCAACTTTCGTCGGATTCCCGGGCGCTATGCAATAATGTTAATGATTCTTGTTGAGAACAATTTCCTGATTCCGAATCTGCGTGATACCACTCTGGCATTTATGGCATTCTCGAAATATAAGCGATTGTATGTATACCACTAAGCCATTTCCCTTTCGGGGTAGGCGTGACACTACCCGATTCGGGTAGTGTTTCTAGGTGGATAGTTTTTTGTAGTAAATAACTACAAGTGTGGGCTCACCACACCCACGACACGCCAACAGCACGCAGTTAGTAGTATTCCTGAACGGTCAGCCATCCAAGTACTAACCGTGCCCAACACTGCTTAACTTCAGTGATCTAACGAGAACTGGTTTTTTCAGCGTGATATGGCCGTTGGCCATTTATATTGTCAATCATTTATTACATTACAGTGCAATATGAAAAAAATTCTTTTGCATTTTTTTTAGAGGAAAATAAGAGGAACAAAAAATCCTATGACACTTTTTTGATGAAAACAATATTTTTTGCAAAAAAACGCCAATAGTTAAAATAAAGGAAAATAGTCGAAATTTAATAATTTTAAAGATAGGAGGGTTTTAATTTACGAACGAAAAACGTGTTTTAATTAATAGTCCTATTTCTCAAAAGCAATTTGTTTTGTTATCAAACGTTTGACAAAAAAACATTCTTTACTCACTAAGAAATATATTTTTGTATGAAATAGACGAAAAATTAATTATTTTTGTATAATTAGGCAGGAATGTTTAATCATTTTTTCAACTTAGCAGGGCTTTACAGAAAAAAGACATAAATGAGTCAAAATTAACATAGTGCGCTCCTTGGAAGCTCTATAAAAATAGTATAGTAATGAAAAGTTCTCATATAAAATCGTATGTAACTTTATTTCTACACTGAGAAACCCTTGTTTGTATTCCTTGTTAAAAATCACACTAGATTTCACTATCTGAACTTTGCAATGAGAGGCAAAAAGCAAATTTTAATAATATTTACTAACCTCAATAGTAACTCGTAGCTACTTAGAGAATTATAAAATATATTGGAATAAAAGTTAAAACAATTGCATTTATTGTAAAAGACATTTGAAGTATTTATTAAACTCTGTAGTAAAACTGCAAGTCTGCACTATTTACTAATTTTGGTAGGAGAAAATAGTAAATTTGTTGGATTATTATACGTAGAAGATAACAGTATTTACAAAGTGCTGTAGTAAAATGATGCGCAGGGACCGTGCGCACCGAATTACTAACTGGTTAGCAAAATCTGCTACAGTGGGAATAGTAAAAAAAATAAATACGTGTTGCTAACTTTCACACAAGCCTACCTACACACATGTTCTACATTTAACGCATAATTCACATTTATTTAAATTAAGAATTGACAACATTAGAAATTACATATATGTAGATATTCTTAAAAGATAGTATTTTATATTATAAAGCTGAAACAGAAAAATCGGGTTAGAAGAAAACGAAGGCTGGCGGGAATCGAACACGCGTCTCCGGGACAGCAGTCGGGCGATGATCCATCTACCTATAAGACATTGTGGGACTCAGAATGAAAACTTCCATATGACCTAAATGATAGAAAGTTTATTGGTTCTAATTCATTTAATCCTTAATTGATTAATATTCATGATATTTTTATAATTTTAAACAACAAAATTTTTAATGTAATTAAAATAAGTAAATTTTTTTTTTAAATTATGTTTTTTTGCGGATTTTGCATTGAAACATAAATTAGATGTCATTTTCGCAACCTAAAAATATGATCGGCGATCGACAAACGTCAGATGCACTCGGCCGCGCTCGGTCCAAGGCTCGATACTTTCTGCTAAATCAGTTAATAATATTTAGGACCAAATTTAATAATTGGTCTTAACCTTTGTTACAAAAAGTAGGAAATGTCCATAGTTCACATCGTGTTCCTACAGACAATAGTAATTTCTTCTACATATTTAGTATATTATGTTATTTAAAATACTTATTACTTTTATTTTTTTTTGTACAATTTATTAATTCCTCTACTAATTTTTCCTACATCGGATTTTACTACAGAGAATAGTAAGGATTGCTATTACCAAATAGGAAATCTTCTTATAAAAATAGTATAACTTATTATTTATGTATTAAAATGTCAAAATTTAAGCATTTTGCCCCCATTTGCTATCCGTTTTAGTAATTTTTCTAACCTAAAGTTTCTCAGTGTATACATCCTACGAGGTTGGGATAAACTTCAAAAAATTTCAAAAATGAATTGGAATCTATTCATAATATTATTTTTTTATATAGTTATTCCCTGTAGAATTATCAGTGTTTATTTACTTTTTATTTTTTTGAGAGATCGCCTGTAAAGAGTTACAATATGCTAGCAGGACTAGCACGGTCGCGAACATGTGCCGAGAAAGCTCGAAATGCAAAGGCGTAGAATCGTAGATACTACAAGTAGACTAGATATATTGGACTAGGAATCTAGAAATCAGTGTAATTCAATGATCACGGATAAAGCGTGCTGTACGAATTAGTCTGTGCACTTACTTTCATAGAAAGTAAGTAAGCTTACTTACTTTTTATAAATATCTTTTCAACTTTGAATCGATAATAATAAAATAGTTGTTGTAGTTGTAAACACGTCTCACAACCGTGAGATACGCGGTTACAGTCTGCGAAGAATTCAATACGATGATCCGGCAAATGTCTCGTGCACCCTGAGAACACGGAGCGACCCAAGGACGACCGCCTTGTGCATTTTCCCCGCAAGTGCCTCAGCATTTTGTTGACACACAGGGATGCTTTTCAGGCTATTAACCAGTGAAACTTTGGCACATACAAGAGCGCCGATGATTAAGACGATTAGCTTAACAGAATATTCCGGGTATAACCGTCGCAACTCCTCTATAAGATCTCTATACCTCTCTTTCTTTTCTTTCTCCTTGGCTGTGACGTTTTTTGTCAGCTGGTGCCGAAAATTCGATAGCGAACATGGTTCGTTTCTCTAAGTCAAGGAGAACTATGTCAGACCTCGAGTGCGCAACAGAAACAATTGTCGAGAATATGAAGTTCCAGTATATACGGCACTTCTCATTTTCGACAATTGACTCTATTTCCCTAGGAGCGTTTAGCGGAGCGGTATTTGGGCTAATTCCGTAAGAGTGACAGAGATGGTAATAAAGCACTCTTAGTGCCGCATTGTGCCTTTGGATGTAGGTCGTTCCCGCATGAGTTGGACAACTAGATAGTATGTGTCGTAGATGCTCGGGGTGTGCATGACACGCTCTGCAGCTATCATCGGGAATATCTTGGCTCAAAATGTGGCGAAAGTATGCTAGAGTGGAAATGACACCGTCTTGACGTGCCAAAATGAAATCCTCCTTGCCCGACTTCAATCCGGATGATTTAAGGAAAGCATACGTTAGCTCATACGACATCGACTGATCCTCCACATTTCTGTGGAAGATGCTGTGCATCCTCTTGTCGAGGAGCTCTTCGCGGAAGTTTTTCTCTTGTGCTTTCTTAATCCGGGCCTTCAGGAGTGAGTATTCAAGATGGATAAGATTTGATGCATTTTGATCACCCCTGGTATTCAAGTCAAGACCGAGTGTCTCAGCAGCCTCCTCCGCTGCTTTGTACAGAAACGCCCCTTTGCCAGCTTCTTCATGTTTCCTGACCATTTTAAGAAGAGGGTCTTGTCCATTTGCAACTATATGTGCTGTACCCAGAATAATCCTGTTGTGAAGACATTCAAGATTCAATATTCCGCGACCACCTAGGCGGCGTGAGATGTAAAGTCGCGGCACAGAAGACTTGAGGTGCATGCTTTTCTTCATGTGCTAAACCTTTGGCGTCCCGATATCAAGAGATTTGAGCTCGTCCTTTCTTTGTCCATGGAACCACTCCAAATGAATAGAGTACTACCGGGACGGCAAGCATGTTCGTTGCAGATACTTTGTTCTTAGCCGACAGTTCAGAAGACCAAATCTGCCGGATGAGAAGTTTGTATCTGCTTCGGAGAGTATCTTTTATAGATGTAACGTCCTTAATGCGGCTCTGTGGCACGCCCAGGTATGTATAGGTCTCTCCAGCGCTGAGATGCCGTATAGCGCTTCTGTCGACGAGCTCAGAGTTTTCGGGGATGCCATTAAGTTTTGCTTTCTTCAAATTAACCTTGGCGCATTTCTCTAACCCGAACGCAGGGTTCCACTGAGAGCAATTGCCATCTAAAAAAAATGACACCAGCTCCCAGTAAGACCGCGGTAAAGCACACTTATGGCCACGTCTCACAACCGTGAGATAGGTGGTCACAGGGCACGATGAAATCATAACGACAGGCCGGCGAAACCCTTGTGGGTCTTGAGGACACGAAGCACCTCTTCCTCTACAAAAATGCAATAGATTTTTTTTGAATATTGAGCGATAATGTAATAATTGATTGCACACAAAAGTACCAGGTATCAAGTTGATACACCAAATGGATGAAAAGGATGCAACGTTTTGATACCTATATTCATGATCAACTTGATTCAAATTTCGAGATCAATTATCTGTCTACAAAATACAACTACATAACACATTATGAAATTATTGAAACCTCTTACCAGAATGATGAACAATAAAAACGGTTTGAAATTAAATTCTCAATCAAATTTTGAAAAAAAAAAATCAATAACTCAGCTCCGTTTATTTAAATTTATGATTATTGAGGTTGTGGATGTTTGTTTGCAAATGTCAGTAAATCTCGATCAAGGATCGATTACACAGCCACACAAAAAAAAATCGTTTTTCGTGCCCAGAAGTCAGACCATGTTGACTATCTATTTTTTGGGTCGCTGAATCCGAATCCGAGGTCTAAAAAACCCCAGCACGTCAGGGTTCTGACATAACCTCATTAACGTTTTTTTTTTCAAGTTCGGGGGCCAGACCATGTTTATTATATGTTTTTGGTATCGCTAAATCCAAAGCCGAGGTCTAAAAACCCCCAGCACATCAGGGTTCTGACATAACCTCATAAAACCTCATAAAATTTTACTTTTTCAGGTCCGGGGGTCAGGCCATGTTTATTATATGTTTTTGGGGTCACTGAATCCGAATCTGAGGTCCAAAAAAACCCCAGCACGTCAGGGTTCTGACATAACCTCATGATTTTTTTTCAATTTTGGGTCGTCAGACCATGTTTATTATATGTTTTTGGGCTCGCTGAATCCGAATCTGACGTGCTGGGGTTTTTAGGACCTCTTATTCAGATTCAGCGACCCCAAAAACATATAATAAACATGGGCTGACCCCCGGACTTGACAAAATGAAATTTTATGAGGTCTTATGAGGTTATGTAAGAACCCTGGCATGCTGGAGTTTTTTGGACCTCGGATTCGGATTTAGCGACACCAAAAACATATAATAAACAGGGTCTGGCCCCCGGACTTGAAAAAATAACTTTCATGAGGTTATGTCAGAACCTTGGTGTGCTGGGGTTTTTTGGACCTCGGATTCGGATTCAGCGACCCCAAAAACATACAATAAACATGGCCTGACCCCCCAACCTGAAAAAATAAAATTTTATGAGGTTTCATGAGGTCATGTCAAAACCCTGACGTGGTTGAACTTGAATTTGGCAGAAAGGAATACTTTTCGAAAATCATCAACTACAGGGCGTTCAGAACTGAAATTTAATTCCCTTGATAATTTTTCGAAGGTCTTGTCATTCTAGGAAGTGAACCTGGTAGCCCAGGAGCTTAAAATACATTTTTCCCGAGGAAGATGTCTTCACGATAGAAGTTTAAGATTCTTTAACCGTTTTTCAAAGGCCTAGCCAACCTTAGAAGTAAACTTACTAGTCTTGATGTTTAAAATATATCTTTCTCGAGAAAGTTGTGTTCATAACTGAAATTCAAGACACAGTCATGAGTTTTCGAAGGTCTCGTCATTCTTAGAAGTAAACCTGGTAGTCTGGGTGTTCAAAATACATCTTCGAGGAGTGTGCGTTCATAACTGAAATTTTATTCACCTTGACCGTTCTTTCAGTGTCTTGTCGTTCTAGGAAGTAAGCCTGGTAGTCCAGGTGTTCAAAATTCATCTTCCCTTAGAAATCTGCATTCAAAACTGAAGCAGGAGGCAAGTTGGACCCACGATGTTGTTTAAAATTTCAGTTATGAACACAACTTCCTGGAGAAAGGTGTATTTGGAACATCTAGACTACTGGGTGTAATTCCTAGAATGACGAGACCTTAGAAAAACGATCGAGGTGTTTTAAATTTTAGTGACGAACACAACTTCCCTAAGGAGATAAAAAGACGAGACCTCCGGAAACCCATGAGGTTGTCTAAAATTTTAGTTATGGGCACAACTTCCTCGGGGAAGGTAAATTTTAAACACCTGGACTACCGGGTTTACATCTTAGAATGACGAGACCTTTGAAAACCGATCAGCGTGTTTTAAATGTCTATTACGAACACAACTTCCCCGAAGAAGATGTATTTTAAACATTTGGACTACCGAGTTTACTTCTTAAAATGACGAGAGCTTCAAAAACCCACGAGGTCGACTAAAATTTTAGTTATGAACACAACTTCCTTGAGGAAGATTTATTTTAAACACCTGGACTTACCGGGTCTTACTTCTAAAAATGACGAGAGCTTCGAAAACCCAGGAGGTGAACTAAAATTTTAGTTATGAACACAACTTTCTTGAGGAATATGTATTTTAAACACCTGGACTACCGTGTTTACTTCTTAAAATGACGAGCGCTTTGAAAACCCATGAGGTTGTCTGAAATTTTAGTTATGAACACAACTTCCTCGAGAAAGGTGTATTTTGAACACCTGTACCGTTATCGACGCCATCAATCACTTTATCATTTTAATAATTACTTTTCAACTCTTAATAAATCTCTGTGTTCAGAATAACGTTTGAAAAAACCGCTTCCTTTTGCGGTCAACTTTCATAAACCCACTCTTTTCATTCTGTTTTGCATACCGATGCTGCACGGAAAAAATTTGTACTTGAGGAATTACAGAATTAGTTCCGATGTGGCGGATATGAGAAAAAATCCGTAATAATTACAGACCTACGTTATTTTAAATTCTACATAACTTTTTCTATGAGAATTAAATATAATGCAGGAAGAATTCTTAAATGGGACAGTAATTTTAGCAACAGGAAGCTTTAAAATTTGCGAAACTAAAGTCCGTTAAAAACAAAGTGGAGGACTGGATATTTCACAGAACGCACCTCAAATCAAAAATACGGCAGAGTTCTGTGATTTCTACATCACCGTGCCGTCGTTTCCAACACGAAAAAAAATTCCAATTTATATACTACTACTTTGTATATTAGAAGGAAGGAAGCAAGGACGGACGGAGGACACACACGAGAGACACATTCTTAACTTATTGTACGCACACAAACATAATATGATTCTATGGCCTAACCTAACGTATATATATACATGGTATAGTGCACGCAACGCACTTCCCTAACGCAGAATCTCGCACGCTGAGGATATTAGCCGAAGTGGTCCTTATATACTAACCAAGCAAATTCTCACCGCTTGTGAGAAACGACCAGTGCCGGGACCCAAAATTTTTGGTCAACATTTTTGGTGAACATTTTTGGTCAAAAATATTTGAACTTAGTATTAAATATTTGATGTCGAAAGGTTGTATGTTTTACCATATCGCTCAAAACGAAACATACAAAAATTATAAGAAAATGTTGAAAAAATGTATGGGTAAAAATTCCAACATATATGCGTAGATTAAAAATAGTGTAACAATGACTGAAGTAAATACTAATACACCAGAGCTTCGTTATATGCTCGCGCGACTGCAGGCGATATTAGCAATTCCTAGAATTGCTTGTCCCCACAGTTTCTCAGGGGGCAGGGTGAGAGACGGTTGCGACTCCGCCTATGAAGGGACGCACTGCATTACTCCGCAGTCAAGTAGATTGCGCAATGTCATGCAAACGGTTCAGGCGGCCCTGCATGTTTACGTTTCGCTGCTGGCGATATATGCGCAAGGTTATCGAGATTGAGCATATAACGAAGCTTTGGTGTATGAATAAAAAGTAAAACTTGGAAAAAAACTTCTAATTAAAACTTTGCCAGAACAAATTTATACTTTGATGTTCAAAAAAACATGAAAACAATGTTGGGAAAAATTTATTTTTTCGACCTTTTGAATTTTCAATTTTTTACCCTAAAACTAATAATTTTAAAATGTGGTAGCCGCTAGACCGGTAAATGTCCAGGACTTTTTTTAAACCCGGAAAACCGGAAAGTGGCAAATTCAGTAGTTAAACAAGTGTAAACGTTCGATTGAAACTTTGTAAACTATTTTCAATTTTTAATTAATTTAAAGTGAATAGACTCATAATTAAACTCTTTCATTTAATTTCAAATTATACGCGTTCAAATATTGTTTCAGTTTTAAATATTCCATTTTTAACCCATTGCGAATTGAAATTTTGTAATTAAGAAAGGCATTTTCAAAATATCTAGCAGTATTGGGTTGTTTATTTAAAATAAGAAATTACATATAAATCAAATATTCAAAATTAAAAAATTTGAAAGTGAATTGTTTCAAATATAAAGTCTTGAATCGTTGATTGCAAAGTTTAACCTTTTAAGGTAAGAATTTTAATTGTTTCATTTTGTTGAATTTTGGAACTGCAAGTGAAATTTTTAATTTATAAATAAAAACTGACCAATTATTTATTGCAAACGACTTCAAATTAAAAATTTGATTTTAAACCATCAATTGAAAAATGTTTAATTTTTAATGTTTCTAATCAAAAATGTCTTCAAAATTATATAATTTTCAAAATTTAAAAATGTATTGATTCATTCTTCCATTTAGGGCATGGAAAATAAAAACGTGGATTTATATGTCATTTCATTTAAAATTATTCCATTGAATAATATTAAGAGCTTCCTTTTTATACGCATAAAGTATTCAGCGTTTAAATGAAAACAATGTTAAGCTTCAATGCCAATAGTTTATAATTCAAAACTCAGGACGATAATACGATCAGGAATTTACTAGAAAATTTTTTTAAAAATCTCTCACTTTTATTCTGGCATCAGTAGACGGATTGATTACCTGCCCCTGGTTTTGGTTAGTAAATTTCAAAAGTTTCACAGCTTCTGATTGGTTACCAATAAATCGACCACGACAAAATCGTCACGCACTTTTACCATTGAATCGTATAACTTTATAATAATAATTCCACGCAGAAAATGGAAATTTCTACCTAAATTTGTGACCACATATTTCCCAGATCTGCTCAGGAATTTCCATTATTTTCCCGAATTTTTCAAGATACACAAGATTCCAGGCAAATTTCCGGATTTCCCGGGTTGCTAGACACCCTGATTTTATAATTCCGAATTTCACACTTTTTAAATTTGAAAATGTAAACTTAAAAAATTGAATTCTTTTAAAAGATTGTTTAATTTTAAACGTAATCATAATAAATCATGCATTAAATGTTTTAATTTCAAAAGATTAAATGTGAGACTATATAATTATAAAAGTTTCCATTAATGTTCAGTATAGCAGGATCCATTTTTAATGTAAAAATATATTTCTTTCTATAGTAATGGACTTGTAAAAAAAATATATTTGTGTTGAATAAAAGAAAATTCAGTTTAGAGATTAAGACAACAATCGTTATTATTTTACTAGAACTGAAATATAATTTCCAGTTTCGAAAATATTTTTAATATAAAAAATTCAATTTTTGGGAATTGGAAATGATTTTTAGAAAGTAGCGTATCAAGACACTGAATTTAAAAATCAGTAAAAACCAATTCCTCTACTTTCCAAAATGTTTAAGATATGAAATAAAACAAATTTTGTATGGAAAGCTCTTGTTAATACATTTATAAAAATACGTACTTAAACCTATTGAATAAATAATACTGGAAAAATCCACTATATGCGCGCACTAATTAACCTTTCTGTAGAGAAAAAAAAACTAGGTTTATTCTCCAGGAAGGTGAAGGATACATTCTTCTATAGATTTCACAGAAAATCTTATTTGATTCGAGAACATTGTATATGATTTAAAGAAGTTCCTCTAATGATAGCGAAAAATATTCCAGTAAATTAAATATAAATGTCACAAGTGTTTTGAATTTACATAAAATTATTACGAAAAGCAGATTATTTTTTGCATTCACAAAGTAAGACTTGCTACGTGCAACATAATCCGAAACCTAACTTCCAAGATTTTTATAACATTTCATTCATTGAATATTATATTCATTCATTTAATATTATAATATATCACTTTCCCGTATGGAAATCTGCCCAATTAAGCCCAGTTAATAAGTGGGCGCCAACTGGGTCCCAGGTGGGCGTCCCGGGTAGAAAGTTTAATTAATTAAAGCGAGTTATATTAATTATACTACAGGCGGAAGGCAATCTCCCACTAATATTATACATTTTTTATTTATTCCGATTTCTCAATTATGAAAATTTGAGCCAATAAAACCAAAGAGTGTTTACGTCCTGTTTGGACTTATACCGGGTATACCCACGTTGCTCCCATATAGTGTGCACCGCCGTAGAAAACAAGTCGGGTCCCATATGGAAATCTCAGTCGCTGTCAGTTACTATTAGTAAATTTAGTTTTTACAGACAATGGGTGAATTAAGTAAAAAAAGGTATGCGAATAATAAATTACGTTTACGTGTGAGAAAACATCGAGCGATCAGTGGAGTTATAATAAGGAGTAAATTTGAAGACATTGAAAAAGACTCGAGTGACGATAGTGGTGAGCATGGTAAGTTACGAAAATCATAGCATTGACTCTTAGATTTCAAAAATGATTAATTATCTAGTTCAAAAATACCTATTATCTCTATATGTGACGTTGCATATTTTATAAAGCTAAAAATGTTGTCAATGCTGAATTACTCGCATTCTAACCTCAAAATTACATAGCCTCATTTTATACTCAATAAATACTAGAATTCAATTTTGTTATGAGGCGACTTATCTTTTTTCAATTGAAGTGTGTCTGCCAGAGTAAACAACTATCTAATCCTAATACTTTTTGCCTCAAACGAATTTTTCGAATTCTACCTCAGCAATGAAAAAGTCAATTTTTTAAAATAAAACCCTTCTTTTACTAATTGGCCGTAAAAAGTATTTCCCAGCTGGGGCCCAGCTGGTTACCCCAATCTGGGCATTAGTTGGTCTAAGCGTTACAACCCAGAGAACAGCCCACCTGGGCGAGACTGGGGTTCCCAGTTGGGACCCAACTGGAACTTGGGCAATTTGGCTGGGACCCAGTCTGGCCCCAGTAGACTTTTCCACACGGGTTAGTGACTTTTCTCTAAAAAAAATTAAAATAAAGATTCCAAGGGTTAACGACATTATTAAATTGAGATCTATACCAATTTCCTAATTTTTTTTCAAAACCACTGAATTCAATGGATTTTATTTAAATTTTCAATTTTTTAAATTCAATTTGAAGGTTTTTAAATTCACCTCAAATTCTATGAATTTTATCAGATTTTTATTCACTAATTCTATTTCACTAATTCTACGTGGGTTTCTAATATTTTTCGGGATGAATAACTCTGAAGAAGAAAAATAGAAAAAATCTGGGTTATATAACTTATTTAAATATAAAACAGTTCCTGATCTAATAATCCTGTCAATTGTATTAACATTTTACTGAAATTGTGTAAGTCTACTCTTTCCAAAACTACTTCCATACACTACTAAAAAAATTAAGTCTAACTACTATGCGATAACTTTATTTTTATTACATCAGTAAAATTGTTTATTTTGTGCTGTAAAGGTTGAAAACAATTTAAATAAATTATTTAAAACGTTCAAGCATTTTCAAGCTTCGACGATGTCAAAATAACGAACTATTATACATTTTTGGTTTTAGGAAGTCACCTCATTTACAGAACTCATTAATGAAGCACTTTTCTCAGTAAATTTTTAATTAATGAGATTTTTTGTCAAGAAAATCAAATTTTAAAATATTTTTAATTCAGATAAAACGCTGTGTTGAATAACGAGAGTTAGCTTAGTTACCAAAGTCGTACACAATTTTAAAACCTCACGTGAGCAATTGTTGATCAATTTCCAAAGTAATTATTTTAAGATATAAAAAACTGGGACCAATGCGAAATGTACATGGTGATTCCATTGATTTTTTGTTTTTGTAATTTTGATTATTGATTATTTATTGAATCTCGCTGATGCGATGCCGGGACGCACATCAGTGACACACACTGACGCAACGATACTGTCGCATCGCAACTGTGTTTGCGACACACACATGTGCAGTGCGCCGCCACGTCCATGTATTCCAAAACACAGTAGAGTTCTGTAATTTTAAGCGACCGAGAACCGTGGTTCTCACAGCACAGATGTAGTTTCTCTTCAACTTATTCGTAATAATCATTTTGAACTTTTACGGCACCGATTTTTAGTACTTATTATCAGTTCTGTAATTATGACCCA
The DNA here is from genome assembly GCA_932178445.1 of Andricus quercusramuli. Classification (NCBI taxonomy): domain Eukaryota; kingdom Metazoa; phylum Arthropoda; class Insecta; order Hymenoptera; family Cynipidae; genus Andricus; species Andricus quercusramuli. Next base: position 94,033 of record CAKNXH010001719.1, read on the forward strand.
ACAGGTCGAAATGATTTACAGAACAGTTATTGTTAATTCACCGAATTTTTCTCATATCCGCCACAACGTAACCAGTTCAGTAATTCCTCCAGTACAAATTTTTTCCGTGTAGTACGTCCTGAAGTTGTGCTTATTCATTTTTATTGATCGTCTGAAGCGAATCATATTAGGGGAGGCCGGGGCGAGATGAGCATAGTTGTGATTTTAAGTGAAATATTTGAAATCTATAGTAGTTTTTAAAAACGTAAGTGGTTCTATACATACTATGAACCTTCATCTATCAATTTTATCAAAGACTCAGTGTTCCAAAAATAGTAATTGCGGTAATAATATGAAACTTATAATTTGTGCACATGTCTCATCCCGCCCCATGCTCTGGGGCGAGACGAGACACGTATTGGGGCGAGATGAGACACCTAAACTATTTATTAGTTTTTGTTAATAGAAGATTATTTTTCGTGTTTTTCATACACATGAAAGATTATTTGAAGTATTCTAAGAATGGAAATGAGTATCATGACAAAATATAATTGTTTTCACGATTGAGCAATATCATTACTCAAACCAATTAATGATTTGTAAAATGTTTAACAAATAATTTCGTGAGGTATAATTAAGTCTTATTACTTAGGGAAAGGGCTTTATAAATATTTGAAAGTATAAATGCATTTAATGGTTAATTATTTCAAATTTTTCCTTTATAATATAACTTTTATAATTTCAAGTTGAATTAACATTTATGTGAAATTTTTCATTTATGACATATTTCCAAACAAATTTTCAAATAATTTATATACTGTTTTTATAAAATTCACATCTAAAAACCATAATTTTTCCCTGCATAAAAATGGGGATTTTTCTGAAAAATTGAATGAAATGATTTCAAATATAAATTTTAGAATTCTTCTACAACTTCTCATTCTCAATATAAATAAAAATTTCGTTTTGAATATGATGAAAGAACAATTCAAAAAATAAAATGTATAAACAAACCCAATTGCAGGTGCTCCGACACTAGAATTTCTTCAAACATCAGCTTTTACAATATCAGTCATGGACTCTTCTAACCACACATGTCAGTTTTTCTTTTGTAACATTCCACTGTCGAAACTCTCCTCTAAATTTTTATCTTTTTTCAAAAATTTCACTATAAACGACTCAAGTCTTGTGGACATAAACTTTTCTGCCAGCTCCATAAAGAGGTTATGACAAGCAAGACAAGAGCGTCTCATCTCACCCCACGAACTCGGCTCGTTCCGCCCCAAATCACAATTATGATTAAAACTTTAATATTACCTGTTTTTAATAATTAATTGTGTATAAATGCGTTAGTACATTCAAGATCGATGATTAAACTTCACGACAAACCTTATTTTACAAATATTATCTATTATTTTCAATAATTTCTGTTCGTTTTGTTATATCATAGAATAACAGGATTCATGTGTTGAAATTTCAATCATTTTTATTTTTACTTTATCTACTTTATTTAGTTTTTTTTTCTCTTTCCGATAAATTCAATGTCATTATTTATGCCATTTCTGAAAAGAACAACAACAAAAATCACATATTTCGAGAGAAAATTCAGTGTCTCATTTGACCCCGTATGCTCATCTCGCCCCGGTCTCCCCTAAGCTGAAATCGTAGATCAATATAGCTGCAACAATTTGATACCCCAAGTTTTAGTGTGTGACAATGAAAATTTAATTAATCGCTTATATCTCGAGAACGCCATGAATGCCAAAGGGGTATCACGCAGATTCGGAATCAGGAGATGATTCTAAACAAGAATCATTACCAATATTGCATGGCGCTTGCAAATCCGATGGAAGTGGGTATGGCGTGCATGCACGCAGATCAGTCTCCTCATTATTCCTTCGAGAATTAATCATTTATCTTAAATTCGAACCAACCGCCTTCCTGAATTTTTTAAAAATTTTCAGCTGTTACTGACTATTGTATAGTTTCTGCAAATGAAATTGCTGATCTTATCAAGTATGATAGTATCCTTTTGACAAATTATGAAATTATTAATTTTTCTTCAATTCCAACCAGCTGTCAAGGTCTACTGCACAGCTTCTGAAAGTAAATTTGCTTACTTTGTCAAATTTCAGAGGCTACCGTTGAAAAATAGTGAAATAATTAATTTATCTTAAATTTGAACCAGCCGTCATATTAGATTTTTTTTAGATTTCGGCTGTCACTGGCTATTGAACAGTTTCTGAAAATAAACTTGCTCAGCATGTAAGTATATAATTTAGTGAAATTATATTAACATGAAATCTTGAAATTAGCGCACTCCTATGATAACCGCAATCTTATATAAATATAGTCATTTACTTAACTAAAAGTAATAATTATCATCTTCTAAACCGTTTACACACTAAGTTTGCTTGGCAGCTTGAACAAACTTTACTGGTTGCAAAAGGAAACTAACTCGCATAACCTGATAAACATACTTTATTTTGAAAAGATGAATACTCGCACTTTTCTGTGCGTGAGAAGAGGACACGTCACGCTTGCGCACTCACTAAAGAGTGATTGTTACTTTCAGGCCTGGCACTTATGGTACCGTTGCTCCTGTCAGATTTGAAAAAGTTTCCCATGGCAATTCGGTCTCCTTATTATGCCTTCGTGGATTAATTTCACCATTTTTCAATGGAAGCCTCTCAAACTTGGCAAGATAAACCAATTTATTTACAAAAACTATGCATTAGGTTATGACAGACGAAATTTTGAAAAATTCCAAGGTGGTGGCTGGTGAGGATTTGAGGAAAATGATTCATTTCACCGTTTTTAAACAGATGATACATTTTCCAATTTTTGAACAGCGACCTCTTAAACTCGGGAAGTTGAACGAATTTATTTTCAGAAACTGTCCAGTGGTCGGTGACAGCCGAAATTTTGTAAAAATCCAACATGGCTACCAGCCAGCGATATACATATGTACTCATTTACCGAAAAGTGTAGACAATGTATTCATAGTGATTAATAATAGATATTGTTGCCAAATTTTCTCAAGCGGGTTGAAGTTCAACTATAAAAGAGAAAATATTCGTTGAATTGATCATCTAAATTTAAACAGCCATATTCATTGTTTCAAAGTTCCGACTGTCACGCACTAATGTACAGTTTATTCGAATAAAATTGCTCATCTTGCCAAGTTTGAGAGGCATCTTTTATCATCTCTTATGTGCAATCTTTTATGGGTCCATCATTTTCAAAATTTTGAAAACTTTTATTTTTACTCTACACTACTTTTTTAGAGTTTGAAAGAAGGTTGCAATCCTCGGTTTATAGAAGAATTCGACGCAAACTGAGAAAGTTACGTGTATTGTTTAAGGTAAGACTTAGGGGCAGAAGCGAATAAACACTAGATGTGTGTGTCGCCTCGGCTTATTTACCGGGAATCGCTGAGGAGCCCCCACATCCTATACACGTCGAGGCTCTAATTCAGCTTTTTCAGGAGAAAAGGATTCTTCAGCTGTTAGGATGTGAGGCAAACTCCTATTATATAGTGTGGGGGAACACACACATTAACGACAGAGGAAAAGACATAATTGAATACATGACGGGTACTGAGCTGGAGATCCTTAATCGTGGTGACACTCCCACATTGCAGATTAAAAACAGGAGTGATGTTCTCGGTTTGATTCTATGCTCGGAATAACTCAGGAGTGAGACAGTAATCTGAAGAGCCTTTGATGAGGAGTCTCTCGGACCACTAATATATCGTGTTTCAGTTAGCCCTAGGAAAACCGGCGGTTTCAAAGATCTAAATCCTCAGAAACACACTTTGAAACTCTTGCAAAGAGGAACTTCAAGGCAGGCTCCTAGAATTGCCCACAATTGACGGTATCATAGATAAGTTAGAGCACGACGCGGATTTTCTGCGAAGGGCTCTGATTGCGTGATATGAGAATAATTGCCCTACGAGTACAACCAAATCTAGAAAAGGAGCAAAGTAGTAGAACCCAGAGAAACTCCGTAAAAAGAATAGAGCTTTGTACAACAGGACAAAAAGAACTAAATTGCCTTCAGACTGGGACATCTACAAGACGGATCAGTGTAAATACAATAAAAACATAAAAACCTACAAACAGGAAGATTGGAGGGGCTTCTGCGAGGAATCTAAGAACATTCCGGATACAGCGAGGCTCCACAGGATTCCGGCAAAAAATCCGAAAGCTCGCTTCGTGCTCATAAGGCTCGATGATGGCGAGTTTGCCAAAAGCGAAGAAGAAAAACTGAATCACATGATGGAAGTCCACATCCCTGATTTTCAGTGAACTCAAACCGACTGTAAGAAGGAAGACTGGCACAGGAGAGGAAGAAGGCCGACTGTAATTTCCCCGTCAAAGACTTTGATATAAAGTAGGTGGAATGAGCTATTTGGTCATTCTGCCCCTTTAAATCACCGCGGACGGACGGTGACTACTTAATGCTCTTGCAAAAGGGCTTGTAAGGGCTTACAACTATTCAGGGCAAGCATTGCCTTTAAACTCGTGCCATCAGCATGGAAGGACGATAGAGTGGCCTTCATTCCAAATCCTGGGAAGTAGATATATACTACTGCTAAAGATTTCTGGCCGGTCAGTTTAACGTCCATCATTATGAATACGCTAGAGAAACTGGTAGAGAGATATATCAGAGATGAGGTGCTTTCAGCCTCTCCGCTGCGCTATACAGAGGGCAGCACACATTTCAGACGGGCTTCTCTGTAGAAGCTACGCTTCATTCTGCCGTGGAAAACGGAAGCAGCACATTGAACTACGAGGATATGCTATGGGCACCTTCTTGGATATAGAGGGTGCTAGTAAGCTCGGCAGGAAGCATGCTACGCCGGAGGCGACTCGACACCAGTTTTTGTGAAGGCCTAGTCAGAGGAATAGCACGCGGAGATGCCCGTATGGGAGTTTTTTGTCACCCCTACCGTGGTGCGTTGTAGTGGACGGCCTTCTTCTTAGGCCCTTTTGTAAGTCTTATCAGGAGGGCTCATCCGGAAACGTTCATGGGTCTCACAAGATGGGCGATGCGCATCGTTAAGCTCTGGCGTGACAGTTCAGAACTCTCGACAAATTCAGGGAAGATCAGCCTGGTTGCCCACAGGGGGGTGTCCTGTCGCCCCTTTTGTGGTGCATTGTGGTGGACAGTCTCCTTCAGAGGATAAATAAAGAGGGATATGAGGATGACTTTGTAATCCTAGTCAGGGGGGCTCATCTGGAAACGTTAATGGGTTTTATAAGGTCGGTGCTGAGCATCGTGGAGCTCTAGTGCGATAGCTCAGGGTTCTCGATAAATTCGGAAAGACCAATCTGGCAATTTTGACGAGAAATTATAAAGTTCCGAAAGTTGACGCTCCTGTATTCTGTGGTGGGGAGCTGACGTTTTCAGATTCAGTTGGATATCTGGGAGTAATCCTAGATAGCAAGTTGAACTGGACAAAGCACCTGGAGACCCATTGCAGGAAATTTGTCATGACCTTTTGGATGTGCAGGAGAGCCTTTGTGTTTTGTCGTGGGGTCTAGGGCCTAAAATGCTTGTATGGTACTACTCTGCTATCCTAAAACCCAGGCTCCTACATGCGGCCGTGGTTTGGTGGCCACGGGTGGAACTTGAAACAATGCAGGACAGGCTGCGAAGATTACAACAGCTATCATTTAGGGGTTTGACTGGAACAATGAGGACTACGCCCACAGCGGCGATAGGATTCATGCTCTGTGAGGAACCCCTACATATTGCGAAACCGCTAGAGCGAGGGGCTAGACACGCTAGGCTCCCGAGTGATATCCATGCACTGCAAATGATAAACCGCTCCTCCAAGGGGAAATCTGGTATACAGATGGCTCCAGGGAAGAGGGAGGGCCAGGAGCAGGAATTTATGACAGCAAGAGAGGGAAAGGGATAGGGATCACACTTGGGCGGCATGCTACCTTTTTTCAAGCCGAGGTCCTGCCCGTCCTTCAATGTGCTGAAAAACTAATAGAAGAAAATGCTGCTGGAATACAGATTACGATCTATTCAGACAGCCAAGCGACACTAACTGCAATAGGGAAACCAGACATAACAACATAACTAGTTTGGGAATTCAAAAAGGCATTGAACCAACTTGCATAAAGAAGCAATGTGGCTTTCATATGGGTCCCTGGTCACACAAGGATCAAGGGCAAAAAAAGGTGGACCAGTTGTCAAAACGCGGCGCAGCGAGTGAATACATAGGACCGGAACCGGTACTGAAAATAGCGTCTTGCTGTGTCGGGGTGGCCATTAAAAACTGGATCTGAGCAAAACACTGGGAATACTGGGAACAAATCCAGGGTTTTCGTGAGGCGAAATGCATCCTGGGTTTTACCTATAAGATGGACAGAGCCAGGGAAATCTTGGGTTTACCCAAGAAAGATATAAGGACAGTGGTACGGATCCTAACTGGGCACAACCAATTGAACTATCATATACACAAAATGGGGTATAACCCCACGACAGAGTGCAGGAAATGCGGCAGGGATGATGAAACATCCCTGCATGTGTTATGCCAGTGCTCGGCATTAGGTAGGCTCAGGCAACAGACCCTCGGGGCTCATTTTATGGACACAAAGAAAATTACAACGCGATCAGTCGTCGACATACTAGGCTTCGTCAAGAGGTTCGGGGTCGACTGCTGAGAGTTAATAGGTAAGGGTGTGGTACAATAGGCTTTATAGCTTGAGCGCCAGGGGAGCTTCCCGCCCGTTTTAAAACTAACAAACTTACTAATTTTGGTGTATTCGTAGATAGCAAACTGTACTGGGCGAAGCACCTGCAGAACCAATGCAGGAAGTTTGTCATGACATTTTGGATGTGCAGAAGAGCCTTTGGTTTGACGCAGGGTCTAGAGCCTATAATGCTTGAATGGCTCTACTTCGCTGTCCTTAAACTAAGACCGCTTCACGCAGCCGTGATCTGGTGGCAACGGGTGAACCTCTATACGATGCAAGACATGCTGAGAGCAATGAGGACTGCGCCCACAACGGCAATAAGATACATGCTCTGTGGAGAGCACGCGTTGCGATAACTGCCGCCCGGGGCGACTCACGCCATAGGCCGTCTGGCAAGAGCAAATAGATGGGCTTGAGGGGCCAAACGCACTAGGCTCCCAAGTGATTTCATTACACTGCCTATTCTAGAAATGTGGCAAGATAGAATAACGAAACGCCTCAACCACGCCAAGACTTCCCACACCTGCATCCCAAGCAGGAATATGTGGAAAGCAAATGTTGACCCGTTCCTCCAACGGAAAATTTGGTACACAGATGGCTCTAAAGGAGAACGGGGGACAGGAGCAGAAATCTATGTAGGCAGGTTAAAGTCTGCTCGGACAGCTGAGTGACACTAACTGCAGTTGAAAAACCAGGCATAACATTAAATCTGGTTTGGGAATGCAAAAAGGCATGAAAGCAATTTGCAGAAAAGAGGAACGTGACCCTCATATGGGTTCCTGGTCACACAGGGATCACGGGAAACGAAAAAAGGTCCATCTGGCGAAAAGCAGCGTAACAATCAAACATACAGGCCCGGAACTGATACTGGGACTAGTGCCTTCTTGCATCGGAATGGCCATCAAAAGCTGGATTTAGACGAAACACCGGAAATACTGGGAACAAAGCCAGGGTCACGACAGCGAAAGGCATCCTGGAGTATACGTATATGTAGGATAGACAGAGCCAGGCAAATCCTGAGATTACCCAAGAGAAACAGTAGTTCAGCTGCTTAAAGGGCACAGGGCATGTCTTCTGCTAGTGCCCGGCATTAGGTAGGCTCATACAACAAACTCTAGAGGCGCATTTCATGTAACCCGAGGAAATTATAACGCGATTAAAGGTTAAAATGCTGGGCTTCACCAGGAGGCCCGGAATCAACTACTAAGAACGAATAGTTAAGGGTGTGGCAAAATAAGCTTTCTAGCTTAAGCACCCGGGGGGTCTCTATTGGGGCCGCCTACCCGCTTGTAAACTACACTGAAACTATGCTATAAGGTTGGAAAAATAGGGGAAAAGTGGGAAGACTTTTAAGGATGGGTATTGACAGATCGTTATATTAATTTATAGATTGAAGATCAAATAACTTACCGCCCTGAGGAAAGAATTGTGAAAATATCTTCTTAAAGGCATCTTCATCGACGAGTCCAGTCGGGCACTCCTGCTTGAATCCCCTGTATATTAGCTGGATTTCCTTCCGAGTGAATCTTGTTGTCGCCGCCAGGATATTCAATTCTTCAGGTTTGTGACGACCTCCAAGAGCTAAAGTTGAACCCCCTAAAACGTCCCCGAGATCTTCAAGTTCAGCCTCTGTAAGATTCAATGGCCTTATCTCCTACGACTGTATTATCGTTCGAGATGCTCTTTTTCTTAGGTAACCAGTCTAGACGTGCACGCAGATGCTGATATTGAACTAAGATTTTTTAATCCCCAATTATTAGTTTGATCAAAAGGCAAACAATCTTGAGAAGAAAGAGAGATAGACTTCAACATTTCCAGCAAAGAGGTGCTTAAGATTTTTCTAAAGTATGCCAAACCAATCAGTATGGATTCTCTGCAGAATTTTTTTATGTTTTCAGTAACGCATTTATTTTATTTTGAGATCACTTTTTAGTGACAAGGTTGAACGAACTGAACATTGATTTCAATGCCAATTGAAAAAATGAAATCAGTAAAAAAGGTCCTCAAATTTCAAATACTTATAACTTTGCGAAAATGATTTTTTTTCGAAACGGCAAAATACATATTTAAAAAGCGAATGATTTTGTGACTTGAAGTTGCAGACTGCCTGACCTGATTTGAAATGAATTCGGTCTACCGTATTTTTCAGCTGAGTAAGAAATGACTGGATGAATGAATGCGCTTTTGTCAATCAGAATAGATTTATCAAATTTTATTCGTTTGCTTCTCAGCTTTTTATTCGAAGTTGGATTGAAATGCTGAAAACAGTTGACACAACCACTCCAATTTAAACAATCGAAATTTATAAATAACTTAAGCACCTTTCTGAATTTTATTTGATGCTTTCTCATTAATTGACTCCAAATTGTCATCATTAAATAGCGTAATAGTCATCAAACATTGATCTTCTGGTATTGGCAGTGAGAGAAGAAAAACTACGAAATAACTGGGTGCTGCAGAAGTCATGAAGAGGAGAGAATGAAGGTTACGACAAAGTATGATGCGAGAAGTCTTCAATAAATCAATGTCACTCTCTTGTCAATGATGCATTTAGAGATTAAATAGGGCTATAGATTATATTAAATTGAGCTACAGAGTCGCAGATTGGAAATGTAGCATGTTGCATAGTATCCTAGAGATATTTTTATAGTTCGTGCGCTAATTATTAGTGCGAAAGAAAAGGATGTACGGAAAACTTTACATGCCACTCAATTTCTAAAAGTTAGTTATGATACAGGTATAAAGAGGATCATAGACTACGGATCGAGTTACGCATACAGAGGGAATTCAACTTTGTCACGTGTTCCATTGCAAAATTGAATTGTCTGGCGAGTTCCAGTTATGGCCAGTTCCTTTACCTATACTATATCTTATTTTATTTGATGAGAAAGTAATTGCTTAAATTTTCAAATTAAAAAAATCGACGTATTTTCAAATTGATCTTGGGCTCAAGTAAAGATCACGCAATGTCTGTTCTAACGGCCATATAAATAAATGCATATTAAATTGATTTGTGGAGAAACTAATAGTGCTAAAAATGTCAACATCTTGCATCGATCAAAGGTTAAGTGATCGATGCGAGATGTTGAAATTTTTAGCGCTATAGTCACGGTTGACGGTACATAAACGTTTCTTATTGTCTCTTATTTAATTTGCCAAACTTTCAACACGATACACCAAACTCTCGGTTTCAGTCCAGTTTCAGGGGTTGTCTTCGGTCCCAAATCGGGGGGATCCAAACGTAAACAACCGTTGTCGAGAGACATTGCGACGAAAGTAGCAACCGTTCTCTCGCCTGAGACAGGACCGAAAAAACGGTATCCTAATATTAATAGTGTCATACTCTTACAGGCATATTCTTAGTAATATTCTTAATGAAGTGAGCGAAATTCTTAATTTAAGAGTATCTTCTAACCAAAGGGAGAAAATATTCTTAAAATGAGAATATGAGTGGGGAAAGAAGGAATGCGCAAAGGAAAATACGCTTTGCTCTGTTCAATCATATCTTTTATGTTTTGTGCGACGTGCTTTTCGATCATTTTTTCGAATTCGTAATACGTGACAAGCTCGAAAAAATGCAACCAATTCTAAGGATGAATCGCGTGCGCACATCCATTTCCTTCTCTTTGCAGAAAATGTTAGAGTGAGAAAGGTCTGATGTCATATTGAGGTTGAATACCGGCGTGCCAGTGACGTGCCACACCGAGACATAATCTCTCTACATTATTTATTCGTTGACGTGTAACATCAAACTTTTCTCACTTTTAAGTTCTCTGGGAAGAGAAATAGATAGAGTTAGAGATGTGCATATGCGATTTATCCTCAGAATTTGTTGCATTTCTTCGATTCCTATTTAAGTTGCAACTATTCTTAAACTTAGTGGGAAATTCTTACAATTAGACAAGAATATATATTCTTAAGGTGAGAGGGTCTACATCGCAGATTAAGAATATATTCTTGGCGCCTATTTAAGATGCAAATATTTTTAAACTTAGTGGGAAATTCCTAAAATTAGAATATCGTTTTTTCGGTGAGCAGTACTAGGAAGGCGGAGACCGGGGGGACTGAAACCGAGAGTTTAGTATATCTCATTTCGTGTGGACCTGGTTTGCTAAAAAAAAAAATGTCATTCGACAAGGTATATGAATCGGATAAGCATTACATGCCCTTAAGGATATCTGATACTTAGTTACTTACATATTAGATCGTTAAAACAGGAATTTACTTTTTTTAAACCGGTTAGAGGGCTAGAGGTAAATTTTTTAAGATAATATGCAGCATCAATTTGCAGCATCTACATTAAAAATCTACTCTCATAAAAACTAATCAGAAGACGTATTTGCTTCAGTATGTACAATATCGATATTCTTGCCTTACACATTTAACAATATATTTTTTTAACAAGCATTTTGCATGATCGTAAATAGGTAAAAATTATAAAATTATTGTTAAAGAACAAAATATATGTCGCAAATCGAAAACGTTCAATATTAAAGTAATTTAAAAATGACGTAAATAACTGCTTACAAAATATACCTGTGTATAAAAGACCTTATATCAGGGGTCCCCAGCGAGAAGAAATTTTTCATCACGCATGCACGGAATATGCCATATTTCACACCTGTTTTCCGTGCGCATTGTGGCATATTGCGCATGCCGTGCGAATAGCGTGCGTTCTACAACGATCGCACGTTGCTCCGTGTTTTAGAAGAAATATCGCACGCTCCACCGTGTTTTAGTAAGAAAAATCACACGCTTCGCCGTGTTTTCACGAAACAAACGCAACTAAACTTCTACTAACTTCAACGTTATCATCTTCAAAATGTCAACAACGGTTTGTTTTGTGTCGTGGATGCAAGAAGTAAGTATAAAAAATGACAAATAATATTGATATGATTAATATGAATATTCATATTGATTATATGTAATCATAATCAAATAAAAACGTATTAGATCTAAATATCATACTTAAATATGCCCACAGCAGGTTTCAGGTTAGGTGCGTTTGTTTCGTGAAAACACCCGAACCCCCCGGAGCCCCCCACCCAACTCCCTCCCCCACCGACGATATTCCGCACTCGCTTCGCTCGTGCGGATAAAATAGCAAGAATGTATATTCCTCACATTCGTGATGAAAAATAGTGTGTGCAACTCGTGTGTTATAGTTGCATATTCCGCCACTTGGGCGCTCGTGCGCCAACGGCGCCCGCGTGCGCAATATGCAACTATACCCCACTCGTTACACAATGTACTATTTCGAGTTCAGCTCTTTCAACACATGTGGATTACTCGCCTCGTTTCCACCACCAAGAGTCTCTACTCTACTTTAAGAGTTCGGGGTGATGGTAAATTCTGACGTCATAGAATCGGGTCCTCAGTATCGCAGTGGGACTTACTACTACCAGGGTTCTTTTGGGGTGACTGAGTTTAGAAATTATTTTATTTTTAATATACTTGCTTATGAACCTCATGATGAAAAAATTGGTAAATATTAAAATGATTAATTTATGTTAGGAGGCATATATATGCATTCATCATATGTATTATATAATTAAGTTTTTATATCTCCTTGAATGCAAAAAACATTATTAACCAAAAATAAATAGTTAATAAGAAGAATACTTTTGGGGTAGCATACCGTGTGTAAAAAACAAATGTGTTAAATTCTTGAAATGATCCTGCAAGAAACGTAAAATTCAAAGTATTGTTTCGCATTCACGATTTGTTTCCGTGAAGTCTGTTATGTGTCAGTTTTGCATTGGAGGTTAGCCGAAAACGTTTGAATGCGATACATCTTATGGGGCATTATTTCTCAACTGCCCCAACTTTAAAAGTCATGTTCTTTGATTTTCTTCAAATTCGGGGAATATGTTCACCTACCCGATAGTACTTAATCGACAAATTTATAGACCACAAAAACCACCCCCCTCCAAGTGATGGGGGTGACATTTTCAACCCCAACGCCTGCACGGGTATTTTCAAAAGCTTGTAACTTCCTTTCTATTTTAGCGATTTAAAATTTTTATGAGGGTTTTCGAAAGGTTATTTATTACTCTTTTCTTCTATTTTATTAACGAAAAAAACTAAACAAAATTTAAGCATTTTTTAAACAATTCAATTGTTTATTTAACTTTTTTAGCAACTTGGGGTATTTTTATTTTTTTTTAAATAGTCTTAAAAGGAAGCTTGACCTTTTGGCTTCAAAAAAGGTTCTGAGCAAAAAAATGGTCCAGTGAACAGTTTCCGAGATATAGGCCCCGATGTGAAGGCAGTCCTAATGCTCGTGCTCAGACGCAATCCTTTAGTAGTCCACATACTAGTTTTCAAGTCTAACATTCTCTCAACGCATTCATGTTCATTCAGAATGACATTAAATCAGCTAATAAACATTCTAGAATGTTTGTCGGCGGTTCAGAGTAAGTTTATATTATTTATTATTTGTTATAAACAAATAAAAAATGCAAACTACCCTTTTCAGAAGTGATGTTGATTTTTCTCAGTATGAATGATTCCTTACTATTACAGTTCGTCAGTTTACGATAATTATTGATTATTAATGAATATTCCATGAATAAGTGCACAATTCAACCGTTGTTAACATATAAACAGTGCTTTTTCAAATGAATCAACTACAGAAAAATCATTAATTAACGCCTGTCGTCAGCCTACGATCTGTAAAATCATAGTTTCCAGAGTCTACCACGTGGAGGTGGCAGTGCGATTTTAGACTCCTTCGGGGTGCTTAATTTAAGTGAGTCCCCTCGCCTCTCACTATTCGGGGTGTTTAATTTTCATGAATCCTCTTGCCTCTCACCACACAGTGCTTTTTAATTGGTTCGCCTTTTCTTCTCACCATTTTTCTTACTGCTTTTCTTTTCTTTTGAAGTACTCTCCCTATTCAAGGTACGTTTAGGTTTAGGAAAAATGTCACTCTTCTCTTCATAGGAAAATCGTTTAAGGTTCAGCTGTCCCTTATCATTAGGGGTGAAAGCATGGTACTTGAGAGTACCAGGTATTGTGACAGACTTACTGAATCGATCTGCTAATTCCACTGTCATTGCTGAATGATCATCCTTAGAACTGAAGAGTACAACTGTTTCCTTTAAATTTTCTCTGGCCCATTTATATAAATCATGAGCACTTAGAATCTGCTTATCTGCTGGACGCTGCAAGCTGGCTCTTGATGCAAGTCGCTTTAAATTTCCTCCGATTCCATCGCATGGTCCTTTTCCATGCGCAGTTGGATGGAAAGTCCAGTCTGCTGGAATTTCAAAGTCTTTTTTGTGGCACAGAAGGTTGGCGAAGTTATATTTATTTTTAAAATGCTGTGGTGCTCCATCTGTGACGTAATGAATCTTTACAAGTTGAAAATGCTTCTTAAGATATTCAATAATTAATTTTTGACAGAGATAAACAGCAACCGTGTCATGGTGTAAGTTATCGGAAATGATCGCCATGCTCACATGTTTTAATTCATTTTCCTCTTTGTAGTAGATAACTACTGTGAAAATGGATGCCTGATTATTATTCCAGTGAGAAGACTGGATAGCGTTTTGAAAAACGTAAGCATAATTTTCCGCGAAATCAAACATGATTAAGAAAACTCCAACCAATAGAGTTATTTTGAGATTTTTGATGAACGATGCTTGCATCTTCGCATAAAACTCATGAGATTTTAAGTTTACAAGTTTTTCGCAGAGTTGTTCTATGAAGATATCGGTCTCAGCTACTTCAGTTACCAGATTGCTCCTATCTGTTTGTTGCCAAATTTGATATTTTAACTCAATGGCGCAGTTCTCATCCAGAAGTTCAGTCAGGTGTTCCTTCAGGATATCAATGCCAGGACAATTTTCGCATTCGCTGAAATGACATGCAGGACTGGGATTAGTGCACATCATTAATTTTAAACAGTCGTGATAATCAATAAGTTTTCTATCTGAGTCTTCAGTCAGATGCTTTATATCAATTGCATCTAACATGAGATGCACATTTTCGTGATAAACACACACACAAACTGTGTGGGTACCACTTCCTCCGGCTAGAACGCAATGTCGAGGCCTAAGTTGTGCAAATTTTGAGAACCCAATTTTTATTTCCTCATTCTCTATTTTGAAACGGTCGTATAACTCTGACAGGTTGCCCAAGATAAGTCGTTTTTGCACATGCTCGCGAGTACCGTCTTCCTTTTTTATGGATACAAAATCCTTCTTCCCCGGCATTAATCGACTGTTCTCGTCATCTTCATAAAAACTAATCACTACTACTTCAATTCCTGGTGGCAGTTTTCTTCCTGGCTTGAGTCCAGGCAAAGCCAGTATTCCATGTTTTTGAAATAATTGGTCAGCTTTCCGGGCTTGACGTTCCGTTGCACCAAATTCTTCCATTACCTTTCTACGACTCCATGATTTAGGAGCAAGTGTGAGTAATGTTATTTTTTCGTCACCATCAGTACTCACCTTAAATTTTTGTATAATTTGTTGAAGAGTTTCTAGACCTGCTTTGTGATTTTGATCTCTACAACCACTATGTTCTATCGGAACAAATAGAAAATCTGGATCATCGCTGATTTCTTTTTCTATACAGTTGTCATCGACCTCACTGCCATAAACAACTTCTTCCATGCTGGATTCATTTGGAAACACTTGTGAACTCAATTTCTTAAATTCTTTTCTACAAGGCTGGCAAATTTTAGAGTTGCTCGGCAATTGGGGAAATTTTAACTTCTGACTTACCGACAAACATCTTAAGTCTGGTGTTTTCCAATGCTTTTCCTTGCCAAAAGGATTGGCACAAAAATGACCCCAAGTTGTTTACGTTGACATTATTAATCATGAATTTTATTTGTAATCTTTTATTTTAAATGATATATTTCCAAACAAGATAAAGTCCAAAAGAACGAAAGACCGTGCGTTGCAACAGTAATACCGAAATACCATGTAGATACTTGAATAAGACTCAGAGGAATATCCTTTTGGGTCAAAAGAATGCGTTTTGAAACAAATGAATTTTCCTCTCATATAATTGAAGGTTGAGAAGATTTTCATTTGTCTCAAAAAGAATCTTTTTGCAGCAAACACTATCCATTTGCGACAAACTTCACCTAATCTTGCAGCCAAATAAGTCTGTTTGTATAAAGGAGATGTTCAGTTGGTTCAAAACAATACAGGCAAGAGGACGATACTTTTCTTTCTTGACAACTTTTTTTCTGAGTGAAGTCGAAACATAATTGAGCGATTGCGCGCAATAACAGCCTACTTGTATTTTTTGAAGTCACTTGTTTTTCACTTGTTTTTTGTACATAACTTCATGAAGAACAAATGAAAAACAAGTGACTTCTGAAAATAGAAGTAGGCTGTCATTACATCCAACCGCTCAATATCTTAACGTTTAGCTATGGTACCAGATTCATGAAAAATAGATCATGAAGCCATTGTGGAATTTGCAACTTGATGTAAGTCAGCAATAACTAGTAGCCAGAACAACGAAAAAAAGAATAAAAATTCTTTCTCCAGAGTTTTGGCTTCAGAATAAGTTAAAAAATTGGAAAACAAGTTATTAATAGAAATTCACCTAAATTTACAAAATCAAGGCCGAGTCTACGCGTTATAAGAGTTTCTAGGCACATATTCAGAAAAAAATTCGTTCATAAAATGAAATTTTTGGACGACTGTGTATAAAAAATTAATTAATATCGTGAACTGACGAACTGTAATAGTAAGGAATCATTCATACTGACAAAAATCAACATTACTTCTGAAAAGAGTAGTTTGCACTTTTTATTTGTTCATAACAAATAATAAATAATATAAACTTACTCTGAACCGCCGACAAAC
>CAKNXH010001720.1:0-22279 GCA_932178445.1 Andricus quercusramuli
GAAAACTGGTTCCGGACCCGGATTCCCGAGTCTGGAAAATTACGATAATAGGTTGCGACCTGCGTTTCCGGCCAGGATAAAAGTCTCCATATCTACCGGTAAAGCCTATATTCGAAAGCCCAGTTCGATATCACCGATACTTTCTGGTCACTAGCATATAATTTCGTATTGAAGCTCGCTGACCGGAGATTTTTGTTGGAAAAATTCTACATTTCAATTTCGAAGGAATAGCAGGTTCATCACAAATTTTACTCTTAATAGTCATATTTGAATATATAAATAAATGATAAATTAAGTAACTTGAAAAAATACATACAAATGAATTAGTTATGGGATATTATTATCAGTTCAACAGTTTTTCTAAAATTGGAAAATCTTCAAAGGGTTTATTTATAATGATTTTCCTTTAATTAACTTATGATTTTTTTCACGATTCTAGAAAAATCATCAGAAACTCAGTAGAGTAATAAATAATGACAAAATATTGAAGAAGTAATGCAAAAATAGAGGAAAAACAACCAAGTGATTTACTTATATACTTAAAGTAGGGGTTTAAATTATTTCAAGGAATTTCTACGGATTTCAACAATTTTAAGATATATGGAAGAACGTACAATGTTCCGAAGGATTTCAGAGTTTTCAAAAAATTAAAAAGTATTTGAAGTGTTCAGAAGTGTCGAAGAATGTCGAATAACGTTATAGGCTTTCCAAAGATTGTAATGTATTTTACAGAATTGCAGAAGATTGAAGGAATTGTATAGGAAATTGAATTATTTGTAAGGATTTACAGGATTTGAAAGATATTAAACTATTTTAACAGATCCTAAAGATTTTCAAGAAATT
This sequence comes from Andricus quercusramuli, assembly GCA_932178445.1. Classification (NCBI taxonomy): domain Eukaryota; kingdom Metazoa; phylum Arthropoda; class Insecta; order Hymenoptera; family Cynipidae; genus Andricus; species Andricus quercusramuli. The sequence continues at coordinate 844 of CAKNXH010001720.1, forward strand.
TCAAAAATTTCAAGTAATTTCGAAGAATTTTGGTAGAATTTCCAAACATTTTAAGAGATTTCAAAGAATTTCACAAGATTTAGGCGATTTTATAGGACTTTCAATTATTTCAATGTATTCATAAAATCTTAAAAATATTAAGCTGTTTTAGCAGATTCCAAAGAATGCGATACATTTCAAAAATCTCAAGAAATATCAAAGAATTTTGTACCATTTTCAAAGATTTCAACGTAATTCAAAGAATTTCACAAGGCTAAAAGATTTTATAGGACATACAATTATTTCAAAGAATGTCACAAGATTCAAGGGACTTTAAAGGATTTCCAATTATTTTAATTCCGAATTGAAGGGATTTCAAAGATATTATGCTATTTTAGCAGATTCCATAGAATTTTAAGAGTTTTAAAACATTTCAAGGAATGTCAAAGAATTTTTGTAGCAGTTCGAAAATTTTCAAGAGATTTACAAAACTTTTACAGAATTTAAGGGATTTTATAGGATTTCCAATTATTTTAATATCGAATTTAAGAGATCCTAAGGTATTTCAATGCATTTCAGAAGATTTTAATGATTTTTTCGAATCTCCAAGGATTTCAAAGATGTCTAGGAATTTCAAAGGATTCTTTACAAAACCTTAATGTCTTCTAAAGTTTTCAAGATATTTCAAAAAACTTGACCAAACAGAAAGATTATTACAAGACATTCAATGGTTTCAAAGAATTTACGGGATTTTTCAAGATTTTCAAGCTTTTTTAAGAGAACCCAAGGAATTTCAAGAGATTTCAAATTTTTTTGGGGATTTTGAAGAATTTTATAGGATTTTCAAAGATTCCAATATTGATTTAGAGGGACTTGAGGTATTTCAAGATTTCTGTAATCTGAGTGGCTTTTTTACAGAACTTTAATAAATTCCGAAGAATTTCAAGAGATTTAAAAATTTTTAAGGGATGTCAAAAAAATGTTGTTGCATTTCTGGAGATTTCAAGGTATTTCAAAGAATTTCTCAAGAAGAAGTAATTTCATAAGATTTCCAATAATTTCACGGGACTCAGGGGATTTTCAGGATGTTGAGATATTTCAACAGATGACGAAGAATTTCAAGAGATTTAAAAATTTTTAAAGGATTTCAAAGAACTTTTTTGGGGGTTTCCGAAGATGAGGGGTTTAGTTAGGGGTTAGTTTTTACGTGATATGTTTTAGCTTACACGTTGGCTCACCGCTCTCCCGGTTTCTCCAATATAGACTTTGCCACAAGAACAAGGGATTTTATATACTCCCGGATCACTGAGAGGTGCCTCTTTATCTTTAGGGTTGTTGTTTTCAAGAAATGTCAAACTTTTATTTATATATATATTTATATACCTTGAAACCTAAGCTAACTAAACCTTAAGAATTTTGAAGAATGTCAAAGAATTTTGTAGCATTTCAAAGATTTGAAGGTGTTTCAAAGAATTTTCAGGAATTTCATAAGACTTAAGGGATTTCATTGGACTTTCAATTATTTCAAAGGCTTCAGGAGATTTTGAAAATATAAGCTATTTTAAGAGATTCAAAGAATTTCAAGACATTTCAAAAATTTCTAGGGATTTCAAAGAATTTTTTTAGGATTTCCGAAGATTTCAATATCCTTTTCAAGGGATTTTAAGGCATTCGAATTAATTGCATAAGATTTGAAGTATTGTATTGTATCTCTAAGGATTTTAAAGATTTATAGGAATTTAAACGGATTTTTTACAGAACGTTATTGTATGTATGTATACCATTAAACCATTTCCCTTTCGGGGTAGGCGTGACACTACCCGATTCGGGTAGTGTTTCTAGCTGGATAGTTTCTTGTAGTAAATAACTACAAGTGTGGGCTCAACACACCCACGACGGGCCAACAGCACGCAGTATTCCCGAACGGTCGCCCATCCAATTACTAACCGCGCCCTACACTGATTAACTTCAGTGATTTAACCAGAACTGGTGTTTTCAGCGTGGTATCGCCGTTGGCATGAATTCCAAATATTCTAAGAGTTCCCAAAAATGCAGGAAAAGTTAAAGCGACTTTTGTAGAATTTCCAAACATTTTAAGCTGTTTCAAAAAATTTTGCGAGCTTAAGGGATTTTATAGGACATCCAATTATTTCAAAGAATTTATGGGATTTCAAAGATTTTAAGCTATTTTAACAGATCTCAAAGAATTTTTAGAGATTTAAAAAATTGTAAGGGCTTTCAAAGAATGTTTGTAGAATTTCCAAAGATTTTATTATCGATTTCAAGAGATTTTTAAGTATTCCAATGAATTTCACAAGATTTGAAGGATTTTATTAAATCTCCAAGGATTTAGAAAATTTTTACGAATTGGAACTTCTTTTCACAGAACTATAATGGCCATCAATTTCAATGGATTTCAAGGGATTTTAAAGCGTTTTTAGAGAACTTATGGGAATAAAATAAATTGAATTTCGAAAGATTTCAAAGTATTCCAACGATTTTGGGGGCAATTGAAGAATTTACAAAATTTGAAAGAATTTGAAAGATTTTAAGTAATATTCAAAGATTCCAAAGAATTTCAACAGATTGAAAAAATTGCAAGGGATATCAAAGAATTTTGTAACATTTTCAAAGATTTCAAGAAATTTGATAGAATTTCACAAGATTTGAGGAATTTTATAGGATCTTCAATCATTTCAAAGGTTTTATGATTTAAAATTTGAAAAGATTCACGATTTAAAAGGGATTCCTAGAGAACTTTGAAAAAGATATCAAATTTCAAGGAATTCCTAACCGGCTTCAAACATTTCGAAGTATTTTAAGGTATTTCAAGAAATTTAAATAGATTAAGAAGATTTGATTAAATCTCTAAATTGATCAAAGATTTTTATGGATTTAAACGTTTCCTTCTAGAGAACTTTAGGGAGTAAAATAATTTTGTTGTTGTAAGAAATTTGTACTGATTTCAAGGAATATGAAGGAAATAAAAAAATTGTGAAGGATTTTGTAGATTTTAAGTTATTTCACAAGATTCCTCAAATTTCAAGGAATTTTAAAGAATTCTACAAAATTTAAGAAATTTTTATAGAATCTTCAGAAATAAGTGAAGGGTAGAAAAGCAAAAGGAGTCAAGCGCCATTTTTCACTTTTTTCAGGAGAGACTAAAAACATGTTGTAAATTCAGCAGGACCATTTAAGAAAAAAATAAGAAATTATTTTCAAGGTACTTTTATGCTCTATCGAACTAAAAAAAGTTTGCTCACAAAAAGCTATCCGGTTTCGAGAAAATGAATGAAACAGGTCACGTTTCAGAGGTTACATTTTGGGTCCGTATCGACTTCTAACATCTTTCAACATTAATTGTGGAGTCAATTTGCAGTTTAAGAGAAAACTAAAAATTTTGATTCTAGCTATTGAATGGACGAATTGATTTCGAAAAGTTTGTTTTAAAAAAATCTTGCAGTTTCGCGAAATTTGAAAATCCAATTATGACTTCGAAATGGTGTAAAACTGACATTTCAACTTCAAATGACGATAGCAGTAATAATTTTGCATATTTCCAAGAAATGAGGAATTGGGTTTTAGGTTATTTAGTGCTGAACGGAAGGGACCCAATAGTAATTAAAAATAATTAGCCAGTGTCGAGAAAAATGAAATTTGATTTTTTACTTTGTGGTTAGAAAAGCTTCTCACACTGTGAACACAAAAGCACAAGCCAAACACACGTGTCCGTTCGTCTGCTACGATCGTGATTTCTCGACACTGCGCAGCCACGACGATCGATCGGGATCAAGTACACATTGGCGCTTGACCCCTCCAGCTGTTTTTTTTTAGAGGGAATTTTGAAAAATGATGCCCCAAAAAAATCCTTTGGCAGGCATGTGTAATAGAATTTATCTGATTTTTTGAGCTAATAAACCCGATTTCGAAAATTTGGCGCTTGACTCCTTTTGCATTTCTACCCTTCAAGTATAATTTATTTTATATGCACCCTTATGAAAAAGTAGTATAGGTAAGTATAGGATCCAGTACTTTTTTCGCGAAAAAGTATTGGATTTCTAATGCTTATTCGCGAAAAAATGATTATATCTAATATTTGCGAATACTTCTTTTTCATAAGGGCACTGTTTTAAAAATATATATTTGCTTTTACTTTTCCATAATTTATGCGGATATTAATGAAAATAAAGAAACTTTGAATCTTGTATGAAGGTTATAGTGATATATTGAAATAACATATTCCAAATTACATTATTCCTAAATATTTACCTGTTCATTAAACTCCCCAAGTAACCTCGACATGTTGACTGATTTTCGTATTTCACAACAAAAAACAAGAACGAAAAACAGATATCACACTTAACCTGAGTTTGATTTTTATTTATCCTGTCATAATTTATCAATAAAAATAATACAAATCCAAAATTGTCGAAAAACAACAAATTTAAAAAAAATCATCAAAAGATGTTTCACGTAGGCAAAATTCAAATTAAAAGGCCAGATGACACAATTACGAAATTGAGTTTTCTGAAAGCATCTCAGTTTTTTGTAGATAAATTATTCAAGCAGTAAATAACGACAGCCACATCTTTTCTACAAATAACAAGAGATATAATTTATAAGAAGAATAAAATTTCTTTTTTTACGTCAGGGAAAATTTTAATTCAGGAATTTAGGATAGAACCTGATAAATACAACTTCTTCCAGACTAATAATTTAAATTTTATTAAAAAAACTATACGAAAAGATAAAGTTTCGGAAACCCAGCTGGCTTCCCTCATCAGATCTTTAAAAAATTTTGAAAAAATCCCTTGAAAATTTCCCTATGTGTGTGTTCCATAAAGATTTTTATATAGTGCTGTAAATTGATTAGTATTTTTTTATTTTAAAAATTAACTATTCTGCAAAAATGGTGGAAAAGATAAAAAAATGTTTTGTGAAGACACAATAGTTAATTTCTAAAATAAAAAAATACTAACCAATTTACAGCACTATATGAAAAACTTTATGGAACACACACGTAGGGAAATTTTCAAGGAATTTTTTCAAAATGTTTTAAAGATCTGATGAGGGAAGCCAGCTGGGTTTCCGAAACGTTATCTTTTCGTATATTTTTAAAATAAAATTAAAATTATTAGCCTGGAAGAAGTCGTATTTATTAGGTTCTATACTAAATTTCTGGAGAGATATAATATATAATTCATAACAAAAAAAGTTAGAAACTTTTTTGTTTTTTATTTCAATTTTCCTTTTTATTAATTTAACCCCGTTATCACACTTACCTATATCAATCCTACATAATAATTAAGCTAACCCGGAAAATATATCTTCCGGATGTACTAATGAAAAGTGAGATTTATTCAGCGGGCCTGTCGTTTCTTTCAGAGGGAAATCGACTTCGCTGATTTGTGACGCAATCTCGTTGATCTTTCAATTCAATTAAACAGGTCTGTAAATCCAACCCATTTTGCTGATAGATATGCAGCACTCGATCTCGATCTGACGACGTTTTCACGATTTGTTTTCGCCCAGGGAGACACTATACTGGCAAAAGTAATCCAGCTAATCCCTAAATCTATTATTATCCAGATCGAATCAAGGAAGATTGCAAGCTTCTTGTTGGAAGTGAAAAGAAATGTATCAAGATCCCCAAAACGTAGTATATGATATACGCTTGATTTTACTCTAATAATCCAATTATTAAAAAGCGATCGGATAAGGCTTACATTTTTTTGCCGTTTATAAAAAAAGTAATTTTAAAATACAAAATTTGATTTGCTCATTTTCAAAAACATAGCATATTACAATTGAAGCAGTCCAAGTTAGTTGAAATACATTCCTTTAACTGCAGTGTTAAAAATAGTATTGTATATTTCCGTAACTTTATCAAAGTACCAATTTTGAGAAATGTTCTTAAGTTTGATTCATTATAATCATTTTCAAATCATCAAATATCTTCATGGAAAATCTAGAAAATAAAATCTTCAACTAATCCAAGCTTAAATCGGAATTTTGGTGCCATTACGTTGACGACACTTTTGTCATTTGGAGACATGGACTAGACGAATTACACAAGTTCTTCGATTTCATCAATCAATTACACCCTAATATCCAGTTCACCATGGAAATTGAACAAAACGGAAAATTGTCTTTCTTGGACGTTCTGGTTTACAAAAGATCTGATAACACATTAGGACATGAAGTTTGCAGAAAACCCACACATGCAAACAGATACCTACATGCCTCCTTCCACCACCACCCATCTCAGAAGCAATCAGAAATCAGAAACAATTACAAAAAAAAACAAATTGATAAAGCAATAAGAGAATACACCCAAAAAACAATTCAACACAAGCTACTAAAGAAAGAGAGAGTAAAACGACCACCATCCTACCCTACATTCAAGGTATCACAGAACAAATAGGAAGAATTCTCAGTAAACACAACATTTAAACCACCTGTAAAGATAGGACAAATTCTAAATAACCCTAAAGATAAAGAGGCACCTCTCAGTGATCCGGGAGTATATAAAATCCCTTGCTCTTGTGGCAAAGTCTATACTGGAGAAACCGGGAGCACGGTGAGCCAATGCGTAAAGGAACATGCGAGTAAAGTACGACTATAACATGTCACGATATCAGCACTAGCTGGGCATCATATCGAAACGGGACATAGCATTTCATTTGACAAAACAACCGTCATCGCAAAAACCTACAATATTTTCCGAAGAAAACATAGAGAAGCAATCGAAAATTTAAAACACCCTAACAACATCAACAGGTTCAGGTGATTTTATGTTAAGGGGGTGATTTTTGGGGCTCGGGAGAGCTGGACAAGGGGTTTCTGCACTGTGGAATGATTCATGGGGCTTGGGAGAAATGGAAAAGGTTTTTTTTCACTCAGGGGTGATATTTGGGGCTGGCGAGAGCTGGAGAAGGTGTTTTTATAGAGAGTGGTGATTTTTGAGACTGGGGAGAGCTGGGCAGGGTTATTTGAACTTAGGAATTATTTTTGGTGCCGGAAAGGGAAATTTCATACTTGGGGATGATTTTTGGGACTGGGGAGAGCAGGACAAGGGGATTTGATACTTAGAATGAAATTCAAATGGACAAATTTGATTCCACCTTGATGAATAGTTTATACAGAAATATCTTGAAAATTTTATCTAAAAGTGTTCTTTAAATATTAAAATGAATTGCAATTGTAAAGAATTATATGTAAATTTAAAACAATTATCATTCGAATATTGAATGAACTGAAATTTCCTCGCTATACTTAGAAGAGCTTCTGTAAATGATGTACAAAGTTCTTAAATCATATTATAAAATTTTTTCCAAAAATTTGTGAAAAAAATGTATCCTGTTACTTTTCTGGAAAATGAACCGACCTCTTTTCTCTCAGTAAAGGTTGTACTGTTATAAAAGGGAGAAAAATAATTTGAGAAAGTTGAAAGATTATTGTTTGGAGTAACATATTTTCTTTGAATATTAGGATATTTAGTATGAAAAATAAATTTCAGTTACTACGTTCCATCTATTCTAATGGAATTGCACGTTAGAAGGGTAGCTGCGATAAAAGGACTAATTGCCAATCAGACAATCACTGTTTTTCTCCGCCCTTCCTTCCTGAATGCCATTCTCTTCTTCCGCATCTCCTCATCGCCCCCTTGAACTTTGTAAAAAAGCGTGTGGAGTAAAAAGTAAATTGAAGCTTTCCCTGAAAACAGAACTCGGTCGACATAATCCAATTGTTCCTCGGGGTGTAAAACAGAAAGGTTTCCCAATTATTTGCTAGGTTAAGCAAAATTATTCGGTAAAATATAAAATCATCCAGGCTCAAATCTTGTTCATTAATGGATAAATGATTAATACCAATGAAGGGTCATAGGTTAAAGGTCAAAGGTAAAAGGTCAGCGGTCAAATATAAGAAGCCGTCGTTCAGAGATGATAGTGAGGAATAAATAAATGAATGAATGAATAAATAAATCGCCTGTAAGAAGTGAGTTCATAAATCAAAATTAAGGGGTAGTATCCATGATAAGGATAGAGGTCAGATGTTAATGTAAAATGTAACAGGTCAAAGATGAAAGGCAATAGTTCAGAGATAATACCCAGGTGTCATACGTGAAAGATGAGAGGTCATACGTCATTAGCGAGGTAATAAGTCCAGGTCAGGGCTAGTATCAATTATAAGAATAGAGGTCAATTGTTGACGTAAACTGTTGAAGGTGGAAGGTGAAAAGCTTCACTTCAGAAATAATAATAAAGAGCCAGTCATTAAAGATGAGAGGTCACACCTGATTGACGAGGTTATAAGTCAAGGTCACGGTTAGTATCGGTAATGAGGATAGAGGTAAAATGTTCATGTGAAAGGTTAGAGGTCAAAGATGAAAGGCCATAGTTCAGAGATAATACTCAGGAGTCATACGTGAAAGTTGTGAGGTCACAGGTAATGAGCGAGGTCATAAGTCGAAGGTCAGGGGTTGTATCAATAATAAGGATAAAGGTCAAATGGTAACGTAAACTGTGAAAGGTCAGAGGTGTGAGGCTATGTTTATATTTGAAATACCACTATTCCAATTTCATATTTTTTTCTAATGTTTGTGATGTGAAGTGAACATCTGAATTCACTGCTCAAAATTATATGTACATATTCTTCATTTTTTTTCTGGAATTAGTTCCAAAGGTTATTAATGGATAAAATTTTCAGAAATTAAAGTTAAAATTTGAAAAAATGTAAATTAACTATTAGCTGAATCATCTTTTTCACTATATTATATTGCATATAGAATTATAGATTTAATTTTTTGTCAAATAATGAACATAAATTGATTATTTGCTTCAAGGTTACGAAGTTAAATATTGGTTTTACTTTGTATAATAAAAGTCTATTTATATTTAAAATATCTCTATTTCAATTATATATATTTTTACCTCTTTGATGTTGTGAAATGAGTATCTGAATTAGATTTTCAAAATTATATGATGCATATGTCCTAATTCTATCTATAATTAGTTTTAAAGTTTATTAGTATATAAAATTTTCCGATTTGAAGGTTCAAATTAAAAAAAAATATATATAAGATGAAAATTATTGTAATGTTTCAATGAAAATAATTGTTTGTTTTATTTAATCAAGTGGCATAAATCAATTCATGTTTGAAATAACATTGTTACAATTATTCCTTTTGTTTTCATGTTTTTGTGATGTTGTGAAATGAGTACAGTATCGACCAGAATTGTCAGTCTACTAAAAAAAATCTGATTAAAAACACTCATCTCTTTTTTCGTGATTATCTCCGCAATCAATTAAGTTCAGAAGGGCTTAAAAAAACTTTAGAAAGCTTATTAAATTTTACGTCGATTGAGTCTAACGAGGCCCATGTATGATTACGATCGAACTTTACTTTTACGTATAGTCGTTTTGGCCGTTTGACAGACAGTGGATTATCATACGCGCGCGCTAACTTTTGTATTAAAATTTTTTTAATTATTTTATGATTAGAGTCTTGAGCAACAATTTTATAATGTTTTGATATCCGCTTTTATGAAACGCAAGCTTAGCGTTGAACATTAAATTGTGTACACGTAATAAATAGTTTAATTCCGCGGTTAATTTCTGAAAGGAGTTAATGAATTTGTTATACAATTTATATTTATTCGAATAACATAATAATTAAAACAATTTTTAGATTAAGATCGAACAGAAATCTATATTATGAATAATTTCATGCAAAATAAACATGAAAAAGATTCACAATTAAAAAATAAATCTCTAAACTACCTCACTTTTTGGCTCATTAGAGACAAAAATAACCAAATGAAAAAAGAGGGAGAAAATGAGAAAAAGTCAACCAAAACCAACCTCTCACTTTTTCCTTTTTTTACTACGTCTTTTTTATACTACCGGGGAACCAACATATTTCGGGGCCAATTTGGACCCCCCCATCATGGATTATTTATAGGAAACTACAAGGTATGATCAAAACATTCTCATGCTAATTGAAAAAATCAAAACATAATACCTGCGAACAAAAATAATATCTATACGTGTACACTCGCATACACATATATGTACATGTATATGTATATGTACATAACACATATACCTTTTTTAAAAAGATTATTCAATCTAATTTTACATTCATTAGTGAGACATTGACCAAGGTATACAAAAATGATTATTTATAATAAGATTAAGAATATATTAAAAATTCAAAGAATTATCCAAAATTCGAAAAGAAGAAAAATGGTAATTAATTAACTTCCTGTGTATCCCGTGCAGAAATCGCCATATATATTACCGATTACCGACTAGGGCCTGATCCGATGTGTACTATCTGGTCCCGGTAGGAAGAATTCTGTGGCCCTGACTCGTACCAGACCGGGCTATGTACTGTGACGTCATATAGCCTCTTCGCAGCGCCATTTTAACCCATATGCGCTAGATGTAATGTAACCACGATCATAACCTTAATTTTTGTTTTCCTTCGTGGTGTTGTGTTGCAAATGTGCTGGGAGTGTTCGTCCCGTATAATATATTCCTAACACATTAATAATAAATGCCAAAATTAAGGAGCACACCGCGAGTTCGCAAACATCGTGCCATCAGCAAAATTCTGTATTTACGCGATGAAAACGAAAGCAACGAAGGTAAGTCTTTTATGGTATTATTAAATTTTATGGTATATTTAATTGTATTGTGCTGGATCCAAGTTTTAACCTAAACATTCGATTTCCTCATTTTAGTCAAAAAAATTATTATTCAATATTTCTTCGCTCGGTAGCGCTTTTTTGTAAAACAAGTAGTTGCAATTTTGAGGTTATATTTTGAATTTCTACGTTTGAAGTTATGCATGTTATCGCTTCAGTGGCGGCATAAGGGGTAATATTTGTGGATTAAAATGTGGAAATGTAATTTTGAGATCAGATTGTACTCTAATAATGCAAAACAGTTTCAGATGTTGATGTTGATGCAGATGATGAGGAAGAAATTAATGATGATGTGAATCGTGAAGAGGAAATGCTGTCCCACATAAGCGTCTTCTGAAATGCAAAAGACTGGGACGGTAAGGGACTGTACTTAAATTACATAACAGCTCAAGGGGGGGGGGGGTCTAGACATTTTGTTACGATTTGTTACGGTAGGATAATTCTTCTTTTTGGGTTAAAAATTCAACTGTTTTTGTATAATATTCACCTTTTGTTTAAAATTCATATTTTGTTGCTGATAAGTCAACCGAAATATCTTTTGGATGAAAAATATTTTTTCTAAAAATTTATCTTTTTAATTTAAAATTTCATCTTTTTTTAGTAGAAATATTGCAACTGTTTTGTTGAAAATTCAACTATTTTCCAGAAAATTTACTTTTTGTTTAAGATTTGTATTTTTCTGTAGAGAAGTCTATTGAAATCCTTTTCGATGAAAATGCAACTCTTTTTTTTTTTTAATTTGTCTTTTTCATTTAAAAATTCACCTGTTTTAGTAGAATTTTCATTTTTTTCGGACAATGCATTTGTTTGGTTGAAATTTAGCAATATTGTTAGTGCATCTATTTTGAAAGAAATATTTCATCTTTCTTGAATAAAAATGCAACTGTTCTGTTGAAAATTCATCTCTTTTTTGAAAATTTGTTTTCTCATTTCAAAATTCACCTGCTTTAACAGAAATTACATCTTTTTGGATAAAAATGCAACTGTTTGGTTTGAAATTCAACAATTTTGTTGAGAAGTCATACTTTTTACTTAAAAGTTCTGCTGTTTCGTTGAAAATGTAACTATTTTGTAGAAAATTTACTTTGTGGTTAAATTTACTATTTTGGTGTTTAAAAGAAAACTGAAATCTTTTCTGGATGAAAATTCAACTATTAAAAAAAATCTTTTTTTTTTATTAATAATTCATCTGCTTTAAGAGAAATTTCATCTTTCTTGGAGAAAAATACAACTGTTTGGTTGAAAATAAAACTATTTTGTTAAAATCATACTTTTGGTTGAAAATTCTGTTGTTTTGTTAAAAATTCAAATATTTCCTAGAAAATTGACTTTTTGTTAAAAATTTTTATTTTTCTGTAGAAAAGTCTATTGAAATCCTTTCGAATGAAAATTCAATTCTTTTTTTGAAAATTTGTCTTCTTGATTGAAATATTCACCTGTTTTAGTAGAATTTTCATTTTTCTTGGACAAAAACGCAACTGCTTGGTTGAAAATTCAACACTTTCTTAAAAATTTGTCTTTCTGATTTCAAAATTCACCTGCTTTAGCAGAAATTACATCTTTCTTGGATAAAAATGCAACTGTTAGTTTTAAAATTCTAAAATTTTGTTAAAAAGTCATACATTTTGGTTAAAAATATTGTGCTGTTTTGTTGAAAATGTAACTGCTTTGTAGCACATTTTCTTTTTGTTTAAAATCCATATTTTTGTGTTAAAAAATGAACTGAAAGCTTTTCTGGATGAAAATTCAACTTTTTTTTTGTTCTAATAAAAAAATCATCTGTTTTAAGAGAAATTTCATCTTTCTGGTATAAAAATGCAACTGTTTGTTTGGAAATAAAACTATTCCGTTAAAAATTCATTCTTTTTGGTTGAAAAATTCGTGTTTTTGGATGGAAAATTCAATCTTGTTCGTAGAAACCTATTTTTTGTTGAAAAAATTAATATTTTGATCTTGAAAAGTCAACTGGAATCATTTCTGGATGAAAATTCAACTATTTTGTTAAAATTTGTTTTCTTTTTAATCCTAAAATTCTAATCTTAAAAATCTGCTTTGGTAGAAATTTTTTTTTTTAATGAAAATACAACTTTTTGTTTAAAAATTATTCTTCTTTGCTTGAGTATTCAACTATTTTATTTAAAATATTTGGTTGAATCACTTTTTTGAGAAATCATTTTTTTTTTGAAGAGTTATATTTTTAGTTGAAAATTCATCTCTTAGGTTAAAAATTTAATTATTTTTTTGAAAATTCAATTATTTTGTTGAAAATTTTTATGGCAGAAAAGACATTTTTCTGTTTAAACTAAATTATTAAATTTCAAATTTGTATCTGAAATACTGTTTTATTCCGTTTATAAAAGATTCTATGTTGAAAGTATTTCAAGATTAAAATTCTGGTATTTGAATATTAATGATCAAGAAAAATGAAAAATTAGATTAGGAAAAATAAGGGAATTTTGTAAATGAAGTTCTCGGGCCCCCTGTCTAATTCTAATAGCAATAACTAGTAAAACATTCACGGAAACTAATAATTAAGTAAAGAGGGGGGGGGGGGAGAAACATTTTGTTACAGTTTGTTACAGGACGGGGGAGGGGGTCTCAATGAGGGCCTATAATCCGTTACGTAATTTAAGTACGGCCCCTATTCGAAAGCAGAGGTCCAAATAACCATTTTTCATTATTTTTAAGGTGTATTCAAAATAAAGCTCAATTCTATTAATTTGGCGTTTCATTTAATATTTTGTTATAATTATTTTGAAGGATTTTAATTCCTGATAAAAAAGTAAATAATGTGGCTAGACTCGGGTAATTAATAGGGGCCAGACCGGGGACAGATCCGGCGTTTGATCGGGCCCCTAGACATGGCTCCAAGGTGGCCACGTGTTTCATGATGAGTCCGGCCCGGACTCGATTTCCCCATCAGGGCCCGATATGAACGAGTCTGGGCCCGGTCGGGGCCACGGCGAAATTTCTGCACGGGATGATATATGTAAGTATTATAATCCAAATCCCATTCACATATTACACCCCGGTACCAATTGAAATGCTATTGAAAGATCCCAGTTACGAAAAATTGTGGAAATTTTTTTTAAATTTATTTTAAAAAAGAACAATTATTGTAAATGAAAACATACGTAATTTTCCACGAACCTCTCGAACTAACCCAGAACATCATAAACCGCACATGTTACAAAAATTTTTGCAGATCTAAGAAAAAACACAAAATATAAAAAATCGTTCCAAAAATCATTATCAATTATTCAGAAATGAATACAAAAATGAGATGTCAAAAGTGATCTGAAAATAAAAGACATAATTAAAAAATGTGTTGAATAGAAAATTCAGCATAAGATTATTACAAAAGTACTCATTGGTACATAAGAACAAATTATGCACTTATTTTGTATATATGTCATCTTCCTCAGAATACCTTTGGTTATAGGCAACGAGGGTATCACAACTTATTTTTGATAAGTATCTGGGTGATTTCTAAATTGTTCAGTATGTACATTCCATTGGCAACCTTATTTTCCAATAAATACCGGGAAGACATTTTTTAAAAAATTATGAGTTAGCATGCGCGTACGATAGTCTAGTATACGTAATTGCGTATTGGAAGTTTTTATTCACCCATATGAGAACCTCGTAGCCATAAAATTCATCTAATTCGCAATATGGATTAATTTCGGATTAATTAAGGATTTGGACTGAGTGGTTTTCAGTGAAGCAGACCGACAGATAGACAGACGAAATATATTGTCTAGAATTCTACAGCTCTCACGTACATAACTAATGCCTGAAACAGTGATCATTAATCTCCAAATGGCCACAGGAAACGCGTTCACCCTACGATCTCATAGTCGTGACGATATCTATGTATATGTGTATACGTTAATTAAATTTTCAGCGCGTTTCCACCGCATGAACAATTGACAGTGTCGCACTTTTCAGCGCACAATTCCACATGCAAGTGCGATGTTATTCTAAAAAAAGGGAAAAAATCCACAAAACGTTTCAGTTCGCGCCAACAAGGATTTCGCTGGCGTTTTTGTAAGAGCTGAGGCTTACCAATACTGGGCACTGTTGATAATACGAATAATAATTCACGTCGCTTCGTTTTTATAGCTCAACTACTTTCACGCGCATTCACTGCTTTTCTAAATGCACAATTTACATTTTCATATCATCGTTCGAAAAGTTTATGCGAGCTTTATAGAGCTCGAATATTGCGCCGTGACAATGTCGGCGCTCCGGGCTGGGAAATGTATTCGAAAGGAATTCATATTTGAATTGACGGTAAATCAAATAAGAACTCTTCTTGCGAGTTGGGAAATATTGTGCAAAATAAGCAACTATTTTGAGCTTTCAGTTATCCGGATTGAAGTTCTATTTTCTGTCTCTCCTGAAATCTGAAAATTTGATGAAACATTTCGCGAAAATAGTGTCATGCAGGAAATTATTATATTATATATTTATTATTTCATTTAATGATCTACACAGAATAAATAGTTGATTAAGAATCCCGTGATTTTGTATTATAGTCATGGATATGAGAGAAAGTCAAATAAAATTCAAAATCTTGCGTATTCAAGAAAATGAATAATCATAATTTAAAAAGCATGTTACATTTCAACAGAATTTTCAGAAAAGTGATAGAAAATCTGTTTGGAAGCCGCTAAGAATGTAAAAAGCTTCATAATCTCAGAGACAGAGCTCGGAATTCTAGACGAAAGCTGAAAACTCAAAACACGATTTCTCAACGAAAAAAATTATTTTTGAAATTAGGATTTTATAATCTTCATTTTTTATTACACATATAATCGCACGTTTGAACGCATTGAAAAATCGCATTCGCTGCGGATTCGAACCCTACCTAAACTATCCAAACCCGTGTATTTACCGCGCGCATTAACGAACTGAGCTATCAAACCACTTGGATCTTACTTAAAAAATCTTGGCCAAGTATTCCGAAAAGCTACATTTTTTGTAACTTTTAGGGTAATTTTGTTACTATTTCAAAAAGTAACTTATAACGTAACTTAGTAACGATTTTTTCAGTGACTTGAAACTTTAATTTCAGTTACTATGAAGCTACATTGTGTTTTTTGTATATTATCTCCTATTAAGAAAGGTTCGTGGGTCAGTTATGGTTAGAAAATTAATCGCTTTCGGTGGAGGATTCAGCTATTCTGTTGAAGATTCATTTTTTTTATTGAATTCAATTGTGATTGATTTCAAATAAAGATTTGTTTGTTGAAATAAAAATTGAACTATTTTGTTAAAAATTGAACTATTCAGTTCAAAAGTAACTTTTTTTGTTGAAAATTCACATTTTCGACTTGAAAATGCAACTGAATTGTAGAAAACTCGTCTTTTTGGTTTGAAAATTCAACAAGTGGGTGGAATTTTTTTTGTTTTCAGTTCAAAATTTGGCTTTTCGTTTCAAAATATTTTGGTAAAAAAAAAAATAGTTTTCTTTCGAAAATTCTATATATTTTTGTAGAAAATAAATCTCTTTTGGTTGAAGATTGAGCTATTTCGTTGGAAATTCGTTTTTTTCGGTTAAATTTAACTGTGATTGATTTCAAATTAAAATCTTTTCAGATCGAAATAATATCAACTACTATATTTGTCGTTGAGACTTCATATATTTTGGTAAAAAATGTAACTACTTCGTTGAAAATTTATGTATTTCATTAAAAATTAATTTATTTTGGTAGAAAGTTTAACAATTTTCTTGAAAAATTACTTTTTTGTTGAAAATTCATATTTTTGGTTTGAAAATGCAACCGTTTTGTAGAAAAATAGTCTTTTTGACTTTAAAATTTAACAAGTTGGGGAAACATTTTTTTCTCTCTTGGTACAAAATTCGGCTTTTTCGTTTGAAAATTGACCTGTTTTGGTAAAACAATCTCATTTTGTCTGGTTGAAAAATCAACTTTTTTGTTGAAAATTCATCTTTTCTGGTTGAATTCAACTGTGTTTAGTTTTAACTCAAAACCTTTTTTGGTCGAAATAATATCATCTAGTACATTTTTCGTTGAGAATTCATCTATTTTTCTTAAAAATTGATATATTTTGTTGAAAACTCAACTATTCTAGTAGAAAATTTAAGTATTTGGTTGAGAAATTCAACTAGTTGGATGAAAAGTAACAAACATTTTAGAGAGAGATTTTTTCATAACTTATAAAATTAATGATGCATATTAAAAAAAAATATTGATTTCAGACTATGTAGACAAAAAACATTAACATCATATTATTCACTATATTTCTCTGGTCAAAAACCATAAAATCAATCAATGAAATTTTTTTTGTAAATTTATATTCTCGATTGAAAATATAACTCATTTGTTGAAAAGTGTTGTTTTTGGTTAGAAAATTCATCTCTTACAGTAAAAAAAATCTGAAGACAAGAGTTCAGCTTTTTTTCAAAAATTTATATTTTCTGGTTGAAAATTTAACTACTATGTTGCAAGTTGAAGTGATTGGTTAGGAATTTAGTTTTTGGTTGAAGATTCAGAATTTTAGCTAAAAAGTAATCTCTTTCGTTGAAAATTCAACTATTTTCTTCAAAAGTGTTATTCTTTTTGGTTTGAAAATTAATTTCTTCCGGGAAAAAAATTTCATTTTTTGGTTTTGTTCAAAAATGTAACTGTTTGGTTGAGAAATGTGACTGAAAAGTCTTTCTTGTTTGGAAATTCAACTATTCTGTTGAAAATGCATCTTTGCAAACATTTTTTTCAACTATCTTATCAGTCGAAAAAGTTATGATTTGCATAACACCGTGGAACGAGGGAACAATGCGGAAAATCAAAACCCGTTCAAAATACTGATACTGCAGTATATTCCGAGTGTCATGTCTATTACTTAATTTGAATTTTATTCTAAATATACATTGTTGTTCACTTGTCGAAATACGTTGTGTTTCTTTATTCACTTTAACTAGTGCCTATTTCTCCTCAAATTAAGTTTTCATGAATTATCATCTTAGGTGTTTTGATTTTTATATTATAAAATTAAGAAAGTGAAAAAAGTAGCTTTTTAGGTAACATGAAGTTACTTTATCTAGGAACTGTAATTGAAGTCACTAGTTTTCTGAAAAGTGTAGCTTACATAACACTAAATGAACGGAAACTTCTTTTTGTTTTTATAGAGGCCACCCTGAAATATTGACATTGAAAATGTCACTGCTAATAAAAAATCTTGTCGCTTGCCTTGCGTGCAAATCATAATTGCCACTATTTCTTCAAGTAATATTTTGCTACTCGTACTTTTTGAGGCCTAAGGGAGCTTTCATCAGTCTGAAGTCAGAATTACTTTAGCGGAAACTGTGGCAGCTTTGTGTCATTGACGAGGCTGTATAATCCTAAGGGACGTTTAAACTCAAATGAAGCCAACCACAGACGGGATTAAAATAGAGGTTTGGCTAATGGAATATTCATAAAGCGTGAATTGTTTATCACCGTTAATTTGCGATGTCATAGCACAAACCACATTCTTACATTTAATTAATCATCACTTGGAAACAATTTATCATAAAAGCAGAAATCTCTTATCTGAGATTGTTAAAAAGAATGGAAAGTTATACACGTACCTCTTTTTATATTTTCTCACATTTTTGGCCATCAGAGTGACCCGTGATTTTCACTTCTCGAATTTCTTTGCTCTACCCCCCTCCAACAGTATTTTTCGAATGCCTGGAAGAAATCTCAAAATTTGAGCGAAATCGGCTAATACCAAGGAATCGCGCAAAGGCCATGAAGTTTCCTATTGATTACCATGGGAAAGGTCAGCTTTTTGTAAATCTAATATTTAAAGGCGATAATATGTTACAAATAATTTCGTGTTTTAGTAAATTTTTAGAATTCGTTAGTTACTCAGAACCAACTATGAATTTTGAGAGTGAATGACTTAAAGCCACTCATATGGGTCCCCAAAGAAAACACCATAAGTGACATATTTGAATTTTACCGAATATTACAGGAGTAGGCTGTAATATTTTAACGTATTTTCCATAGTACAAACAATGTTATTTTGTTTATGAAAATTTGCTTTTCAGGTAAGTCGTAAAATGAACGTGTTTTATCGTCGTTATGAGTTCTTTAATCAAGGATAAAAGTAAAATCATTTTTTTAATAATTTTAAAATCACTCAAATAACACTCGTTTATTCAAGTATATTGTATATAGTTCTCCCACTAAAAACGGAAGAAACATTTCAATTCCGCAAATTTTTCGACAGATTTCAATATTTTTAAGCAACTCGTTTATTTTCTGAGAATTGTTTAAATATTTCATTTTTGCTATTTTTTGAAAAATTGGAATATTTGTAGGTACTACTTTGTTTTTTTCTTCATTTTCCCCAAATTTAATTGGTATGAGTTACCAAATTGTTTTACATAAAATCAGTGAAATAAAATAAATTTTCATTTGTTTAGACATACAAAAGTATTCTTAGAAGACAAAGAAGTACCTCAAAATATTTTATTCTTTCGAAAAATAACAAAAATCATTTATTTAAATAAAATAAAATGTTTAAAAAATCAACATTTATTTAAAAATCAACCAGCATTCTTATAAAACAAATAAGTGCTTGAGAATATTAAAATATATCGAAAATTTGGGGAGATAAAATGTTTCTCTTTTAACAAAAAATGTAATTTTCAACCAAATAGTTGAATTTTCTACCAAATTGTTAAATCTTAAAGCCAAAAAGATGAATTTCCGACAGCACAATTTAGTTTTCAGCCCGAAATAAGGAATTTTTCACTGAGATGATGATAGATGATATTTCAAACAAAAAAGATTATAATTTTAAATTTAAAACAGTTGAATTCAACCAAAAAAGATTAATTAAAAAAAAAATAGTCGGATCCTAAATCAGATTATATATATATATATATATATATATAATTTTCAACCAAGCAGTTGCATTTTTAACCAAAAAGGAGAAATTTTCAACAACAGATATGAATTTTCTACTAAAATGATGAATATTTAACAAATAGATTTTCAAAAAAATAGTCTATCATTCAACCCAGAAGATGATTTTAAACAACGAAGATTAATTTCCTAAAAA
Source organism: Andricus quercusramuli (assembly GCA_932178445.1). Taxonomy (NCBI): domain Eukaryota; kingdom Metazoa; phylum Arthropoda; class Insecta; order Hymenoptera; family Cynipidae; genus Andricus; species Andricus quercusramuli. Next base: position 20,616 of record CAKNXH010001720.1, read on the forward strand.
TGTAAAAATTAAATCTTCAACCAAAGAGATGAATCTTTAACCAGAAGATGAATTTTTAGGAAAGTAGTTCACTTTTCAATAAAAGATTCAATACGATTTTGTGAAAGATGCATTTTCTAGCAAAATACGAATTTTCAACCAGTTGATTTAAACGAAAACAAACAGAATTTCTAACAAAATATTTGAATCCTACATACGAATTTTCAGCAACAAAAAAAACAAATTTGAATCAAATAGATGAATCTTCAACCAAAAACATAACTTTTCAACGAACACGATTAATTTTCTAGCAAAAAAATTATACATATCTATATATTATCTTATTTTAATTTTTTGTGCAATTTTTGGCATGAATTGATTTTCTTGAGTATTTGTTTAAGAAAACTGTTTTTTGAGTAACATAATTCTTTTTGAGCCTTCATGTGCAATTTTGTTGCACAATTTGGTTTTTCGAAGTTTATGTTGGTTTAAAAAATGTACTTTCAGAGAATAATGTTTCACTAATTAATTTTCTACCCAAAGAGATGAATTTTTAATAAAATACGTGAAATTTCAACCGAACAGTTGAATCTTCAATCGGAAAATATCAGTTTTCAATTAAAACATCAATTGTCAAACAAAAATGGAATAGTTACATTTTCAGTTGAAAAAATTAATCCTTAACCAAAAAAAGCGAAAGGTCAATCAAATTGTTAAATCTTGAAGCAAGGAGATGAATTTTCAAATGAAATAATAAAGCTATAAAAAAATAAATTTTCAATGAAAGAGTTCAATATTCATCCCGGAAGATGATTTTTCAATAAAAAAGAATAATTTTTCAACAATGGAATAATTAAAATCTCATCTTGACTTTTAACAAAAAAATTTAATTTTTAACAAAGTAGTTCAACTTTCAACCAAATTATTGCATTTTTTACTGAAAATATCACTTTTTGACCAAATATATGCATTTTCAACAAAATAGTTGAATTTTCGAATAAGTAGTAGGATTTCAAATCAAAGGAGATAAATTCCGATGCAAAAATATAATAGTAAATTTTTCAATAAAAACTAGATGGATTTTCTGATTGGCTTATATTAATTTAGATTGCGTTTAGGCGAAAAAGCGAGAAAAAGGCAGGTTTCTTGAAAACAGGGGAAAAAACTAATTTTGCGAACAAAAACTATCGATATTCCCATTTTTTGTACTTTAAATTAATTTTAAATAACCTTGAAGTTACTTGTTTTATTGATCACATTTTGAATTGAATGAAACATAAATCAAAGGTGACCTATATTAAGGCTCTTGGAAGGACATCTAATTATTATTTTTGCATACAAAATATTTTTAATGATTTGACTAAAATATTTGTTGTTGAAGTGAAAAAAATATATTTTCATTGATTTTAATGAAATATTTGTCGTTGAAGTGAAAAAAAAATGAAAATTTAATCGCTTATTGTTATTTTAACACTTATTGTGATGAATAATTAATTGAATAATTCTAACATTTGATTTCCACCCTTTATAGTCTTTGTTAAATTTATGTAATTTCTCTTCCCTCTTGGCTTCCTTCAATCATTTATTTGTTTATTGCCTTCTGTATTTTCTGACAAGGAAATTGTTGAAACTCACCTTTCACCTCTCACCTCTCACCTCTCACCTCTCACCTCTCACCTCTCACC
>CAKNXH010001720.1:33641-84794 GCA_932178445.1 Andricus quercusramuli
AGTAGATTTTTATTGATTTTGTCTATCTTTTTGAAAAAATTTCTTGAATTATACAGGATAAACATCTGTTGAAGGTATAAATTTATAAATTTTAGTAGTGCGCTTTTTTTCTGTTTTGTTACTTTTGGGTTGAATTTAATCGAGGCTAGCCGTGTTATTTTAATTGTTTGTATAACAATTTTTTTATCGCTAATGTAAACAAATTTCAAATTCGTATACAAAGGACGTTCTAGTATTTATAGCACATAGAAGATTATGCACACTAAGATCGCAAAAATTACCCCTTTTCTTAGAAAAAAATGGGTTTATGTTCCAAGATTTTGTTATTGATTTTACAGAAAATCTTATATGATTTTGAAAAGATGTACATGATTTTGTGTATGATCTAATTCTTTTTAATTAGCATGTTATTTTTCTTATTATCAAAATATGTCTTGCCGCATGTGGAATTATACCACATCGTACTCTTAACATTTAAAAACATCCAAATACATTTCCAAGGTATTTTATTATTTCATTTTTATGTATCAACATTTTATTTTTAAAGTATAACTGTAAGAAGAATGTAACATTTATGTGCATGAGGAAACTAAGAAAAATTCAAGATCTTCAATGTAACATTTTATGTAACGAAAACAGACGCACACAACAGCATTTTAATTTATATTTGACATGAGCACAAGTATCTTTATTGTTGAATAACAGTCAAAATGGTATTGTTACATTAAATTAAAAATAACCATTTTCCTACATTTACATTGTATTCTATACATTTAAAACTTAGCAAAGACGTTTTATTTTCGCTAGTTATATTAAAAAATCAGCTTTTCTTTACGTATTTGTTCTTATTACTTCTTATTCAATCCTAATGATGAAGGTCTCATTTTATTCTTTGAAGGATTCTCCACAGTTCTATTTGGGTGATCATTAAAATCCAAACAATCATTGTTCATATCTATGAGAATTGTTTAATTTCTAAATTCATTTTTTTGATGAAACCCACTCAAATATAATTGTATAGAATCCTTCAAACAATAGAGTGAGGCCATGATCATAAGGATTAAATAAAAAATGGAACTTTTCCCTGAAGAGAAATGAAAAACTAAAACTCTGAACAACTACTGTTAAATAAACAATTGTGATCTAAAATATTTTTTTCTGAAGTAAGCTCAAAAGCCTCCATCAAGATTTTTACAAACAATCAATAACAGATCAGAAATCGGGACCATATGAACTCGTATTTAATACTACACTCCTGAAGGCTGGTGACCTTCTCAGTATACCACACCAACCAACTATGACTCTCTCAGTTCCAGTTCTTTCCCTACACTCCCCCTCCATTAACCGAAGTTTGGTGGGACTGACGTTATAACTTGACTCCCCACCCTACGACGACTAGATACATAATGAGGACATTTTTTTACTTCCAAAATACATTTTTTGCATAAAAATGGTAGTTGGGCGTAAACTTCGAACAATGAACAAAAGAAACAGTAAAATATCCTTGGAATGGACTGAAACTTTGATTCAAGAAAGGCGTGGACCCTTTTAAGGTAAAGGTAAAATTTCATGCGCTGGTGTTCGAAGGCGGACTTGAATGATGATCAGGAGTAGACAGTGAGTCACATGGTAGGCAAGGGGTCAGTTGGATTATGAATGGAAGAGCAAGACAGCATCTCAGTGATCAAGGATTTATATATCCTAGATTGTTGTGGGTTAGAATGAAAGTAGGAATCAGAAGATTATTTATTATAGTGTGCTACGCCTCAGTTAATGGCGAACCGAGCGAAATAAAAGACGCCTTCTGGGACACTTTAAATGATATAATAAGTACTTGCGATCATGACGAAAGAATTATTCTACTAGGAGATATGAATCGATGAGTTGGCGTCCAACAGTCCAACGTCGGGGTAAGGAAAGGCTGCTAGGTAATTTCGGGGTTCCAAGAATAAATTATAACGAAAAAAGATCAGTTAGCTTATGCTTAGGAAAGGGCTTATTTAATACAAATACTTTCTTTAGGCATAAAATGATCCACATTTATACCTGGTGTAGAGAAGATAGTCACGATATAATTGGCTTCATTGTTGCGGATGGAAGACTAACAGAGTTAGTAAAAGATACAATGGTCATGAGGGGTTCTAAATACAGTACTGAGCATTACCTTCTAGTCTCCAAAATAAACTTAGGCCAGGGATGGAAAAGAAAAAGAACCAAAAAACAGTATAAACGCGAATCAAGATTGAGAATCTACAGGAACCCAAAGTACGAATAGATTTTCAAAATAGGATAAGTGAACGTATAGCTGAGGCAACTTGGAAAGCGCTAATAAACAATAAAGATATAGAGGACATAACAGGCCTTAAAGATGAAGAGAGAAATGGACTTGAAAATGATTACAGATACAAGAAGAGGAAAGTAAAACTACGAGTCAAGGAAAGTGAAAATAAAATCAGAACAGAAGAAGAGACGAAAATGCAAAACGATTTTGAAGGAAGCAAGAAACTATATTTTGTGAATGGGTGTTGAGAAATATGAAGGGAAGTAAAATTACAGAGTTAGGCAGCATGAGAAATAGCAAAGGTGAATGCTATATGAAACAGATGAGATACTAGTCGATTTGAGAAACACTTTTAAGGAATTACTAGGAAAATGGTCAGGCTGCTGGTGTAGACAGTATTAACGTTGAAATGCGGAGTCAATGAATGGCTCCTACAAGCAATAAAAATAATATATGCTGGTAGCAAAGCGAGTGTAAGGGTAAATGGGAATCTGAATGACTGGTTTGATATTATGCAAGGTGTTAGGCAAGGATGCGCTATGTTCTCATGGCTATTTATTACATTCATGGACAAGTGTCTAAGAGTGACCCTTTTCAAGGAGGAAGGTGTGGATCTCGGGACAGCGAGGGTGCGTGGGTTAGCTTTCGCAGATGATAAGGCTTTTATGACGGAGGCAATCGGAGACTTGCAAAGCATGTTGAGCAAACTGAATACAAGCATGAAGAACATGGGCCTAAAAATGAACGTAAATACAAAAAATTATGGTGTTTGAAGAAAGGTGAGAAAGCAATGTGCAATGTTGTTCTAAATGATGAGAAAATAGAACCAGTTAATAAATACGCATATTTTGGTAGCCTATTCACTAATGATGGATATATAGATGGAAAGTTAGATGGGCGTATAAACGAAGGTAAGAAGGTTATCGGTTGAGCAGGACTCATTATCAGAACTAAAAATATATCAAGTAAAGCTCAAAGGAAAGGATAAGAGTAAAGTTCACGTGATTAACATGAAATTCCTGCGCATGATGTGGGGCGAAACACTGATGAACAAAGTGAGTAATGAGATTATAGTTCAAGTCGACGTTTTCTGCTTAAAAATTTAACTATTCTCTTGGAAATTCTTTTTTTTTGTTGGAAATGAATTTCTTAACTGAAAATTTAATTATACCGTGTTTAGTTTAACATTTATTCCCTTCACCTAAAAATTCAGCTATTTTGTGGAAAATTTCTGTGTTTTGTTGTACCTTTGCCTTTTTTGGTACAATATTAATTTTCTTGGAGACTAATTCACCTTTATGGTTGAAAATTTATTTCATTGGTTCGAAAATTACGTAGTAGGTTGAAAATTTTTTCAAAAAATCAATTGTTGTCGAAAATTCATGTAATTTGTTGAAAGTTAAGCTTTTTTGGTAGAAAATCAATCTTTTTGCTTGAAAATTCATCTCTTCAACCTAAAATCACCTTTTTTTTATCACACATTAAGTTTTCAACCGAAAATTTACCTATTTCATTTTTTGTTGCAAATATATCTTTCTGGATAGAAATTTTATCTTCTTGGTTGGAAATTCATCTGTTTGGTTGAAAATTTAACCATTTTGTTGAAAAATTAACTATTTTGTTGATCACTTTTCCCTTTTCGGCAAAAAGTACAACTACTAGGCTGAACATTCATTTTTTTTTTTGAAGTTTCATTATTTTAGTTAGCAACTAATTTTCGTTAGAAAATTGACCTTTTTTACTGAAAATTACCATCTTGTCTTTTTTAGGTTGAAAATTCAATTATTTTACTAGAAAAAGCATATTTTTGTTGAGAATTTTTTTTGTCGAAAATTTACCACTTTATAAGTTTAACTATTTTGTTTGGAATTCCATTTTTCCAGGCTGAAAATTAATTATTCTAACTGAAATGTAATTCTTCAAATTTTTGTTCAAAATTGATCTTTTTCAGTAAGTTTTGGTTTTCAAAAATAATTATTTCAATGAGTCTCGTCCTCATTAGATTTTTCATAAGTTGACAATTGTAATTTCGCCTTGGGTTGCGATTAACAGAGAGTTAATAATTGCACAGGTGCGAAACTGCGATTCAGATATATGCAAGAACCACTTTATTGAGGCAAGCTGCTGTCCTACATCGAATCTAATTAGATTTTTATTGGTTTCCAAGTGAAAAAAATTCGCGGAAGCTTTGAATTCAATTATGAGGAAACCCATGTGATACCTAAATTGAAGGTTTTAATTAAATTTTTCTCACAATGAACTTTCTCATTAATTTGCCGATTGATGTTTTATTTCCAGAATTTCTTTCACAATTACTTTCTGGAATTTATTCTCAATAAAGAATTTAAGTTAATTGTCAATGGGTAGTGATTGTTGTACAAAAAACCACCAAAAATTAGTTGCAAGTAAAATGAACAATTATTAAATAATTACTGAACAAGTAAAGTATAGGGTGTTCTGAGCCTATACAATTTAGAAAAGAGGAATAAAATAAACATATTTGAGTATAAATGAGAAGATTAGTAAATTACGTAAAGTGTTTTTCTACAATTTTGAACTACGTACTCCCTTTTGTTGAATAAATTTTCTTCGCAAATTTCTCAGTTAAAAAACAAAAATCATCCAAAACCTTGAATTATCAAGGCAAAGAGTCGACATTTCTACAAAACAAATGAATTTTTAACCTGATATTTAAACTTTCAACCTAAAAGATGAATTCTCAACCAAGAAGACTTATTTTCTACTAAAACAGTCGAATTTTCAACAAAAATACGAGTTTTCAACAAATTGCATAAATTTCTAAGCAAGTAGTTAAATATTTAAACTACATAAATAAGATGCATTTGTAACTAAAAATGGAATAGTTGAATTTTAATTTTAATAAATTTATTTTCGATTTGAAAAAAAAGAATTTTCTGCAAAGCAGTCAAATCTTCTACCAAAAAGTTAAGTTTTCAAGTTAGAAAGGTAATTCCTCCTCAAAACGGTTTAACTTTCAACCAAAAAATTTGAAAAAAAACATTTTTCAACAAATTAGTACAATTTTCAACCAAAGAGATAAATTCACTATAATGATGAATCTTCAGCCAAAAAAAAATAATTTTTAAGAAAGTTTTTCAACTTTTAGCTATGGAGTAACAATTTTCAACATAAAAATACGAATTGATTGCCATACATGTAATAAATGATATTTCAAAATTTCATTTTCAACAAAAAAGAACAAATTTTTAACTAAATAGTTAATGTTTCAACCAAACAAATTAATTTTTAACTAAAATTATGAACCTTCAACACAAAAATTAGTTTTTCATGAAGTAGTTCAACTTTCGACCGAATTGTCAAATTTTATACCAAAAAGGTGAAATTTCCATAAAAAGAACTGAATTTTCAAACTAAAGAGCAAAAAAAAATCCAATAAAATTGTTAAATTTTGAAGCTAAAGATGCGAACTTTCAACCACATAATTAAATTTCCTACCAAAAAGATGAATTTTCGATCAGAAAGATTAATTTTCTACTACAAAAGACGAATTTTCAACAAAATATAGGCATTTTCAACCAAATTTTTAAACTGGAAAGGTTCAATTTTCAACCCAAAATGGAATAGTTAAATTTTAATTTTAATAAATTAATTAAAAGGAACGAATTTTCAGCAAAACGGTTGAATTTTCTAACAAATAGTGGATTCCGCAAGCCTGAATGAAAAATGTTCTGCAAAATAGCATATTTTTAACCACATAGTTAAAAAAAATTATTTTTAAACAAAAAACGAATTTCCAGTAAATTAGTTCCATTTTTAACCAAAATGATACATTCTCAACTAAAAAAGACTTTAAAAAAATGAATGTTTGAGAAAGTTTTTCAACTGATAACAAAGGGGTCAACATTTTCAAAAGAAAAATTCAAATAAATGATGTTCGGTTTTTTGGTTTATTGGTCATTTATTTTCTTGTTATAAAAACGACGTTTCGCCCACTAAACTTAATGCCTTATCAGGACTGAAAAGACGAATTTTTTACAAGAAATGTGATAATTGATATAAGAAGAATATTTTTTTAATAAGAAAACGAGTTTTTAATGAAATATTCAAATTTTCAATAAAATAAATGAATTTTTAATTAAACAAATGAATCTATAACAGAAAAAATGGAAAAATAATTAATTACATTGGTTGAATTTTCGAACCCACGGGACGAATTTTCAACCAAATAATTAAATTTTCAACCAGAAAGATGAATTTTCAACCAAGAAGATTAATTTTCTACCCAAAAAGACGATTTTTCAACAAATTACATAGATTTTCAACCAAATGGGTGAATTTTCAAACTAAAAAAGAACTATTTTTAACTATAAATGGAGATGTTAAATTATCAATTAAGTAAATTAATTTTCGATAAAAAAAATAAAGTTTCTGCAATACAGTTGAATTTTCTAACGAATAGTCGATTCCGCAAGCCTGAAAGAAAAATTTTCTACATAATGGTATATTTTTAACCACATAGTTAAAAAAATATTATTTCCAACCAAAAAACGAATTTCCAATAAATTAGTTCCATTTTTAACCAAAATGATAAATTTTCAACTAAAAAAAGGCTTTAAAAAAATGAATGTTTGAGAAAGTTGTTCAACTCTTAACAAAAGGGTCAACATTTTCAAACTAAAAAAACAAATTTTTTGGTTTATTGGTAATTTATTTTCTTGTTATAAAAACGACCTTTCGCCCACTAAACGTAATGCCTTATCAGGACTAAAAAGAAGAATTTTTTACAAAAAATGTGATAATTGATATAAAAAAAATATTTTTTTAATAAGAAAATAACGAATTTTTAATCAAATATTCAAATTTTCAACCAGAAAGATGAATTTTCAACCAAGAAGATTAATTTTCTACCAAAAAAGACGATTTGTCAACAAATTACATAGATTTTCAACCAAATGAGTGAATTTTTAAACTAAACGAGATTTATTTTTAACTATAAATGGAGATGTTAAATTTTTAATTGAGTAAACGAATGTTCTATAAAAAATAAAGTTTCTGCAGAAACAGTTTAATTTTCTACCAAATAGTTGAATTTTCAAGTTAGAGAGACAACTTTTCTACAAAACAGTTTGATTATCAACCTAATAGTTAAAAAAATTGATTCAAATCCAGTTGTCCTTCTCATAATTTAAAAATAAATTTTGTGAGTAAGAGGAGAAATAATTTTGACATATTCTTAATATGTATATGGGTAATTCTCAAATTGAAGGCAAACTTGAAGTCCCAGTAATGTAACATTAACTTAGAAACTCGTACTGCTTTTTTTTAAATTTAATAAATACTTATACTTATTATCATCCTTTGAAAAATTAGCAGTTCTTTTTTTTCATTCTTGTTCCTATTAACTTTAATTTAATATAAGAACCCCCCCAAACGTCATTACCGTACGGCGTCCCAACCTCACTTTGCACAAGGATAAACTGATTTTCTCCTTTTTTTTAGACAGTGACCTGAAAAATGTTCAACGTATCCAGTTTGTAAACTTTGGATGAACATAAATCTAATGTATGCACATTTTTTAAGTCAAATTCATAATATTGTGAAAAATTTAAAGTCTGTCCCTCGATTTTTGTCATATCAGACGTCATTAACGTACGTCTTTTTTTCTAGTAAAATATTGTAGTTACAGTTGAGTAATAAATACAGAACTATTAAGCGTATCGTTCAATACTAGAGTCTATAAAATTAAACTTGAAATATTGATTTTTTCTTGTGAATCTGATATTGAAACTGAAAAGTGCATTTTGACAACAAAAACGTCATTCCCGTACGTAAGTTAAAAACCAATTTCGGAGTGAAAAAAATGATGAAAACCATCCCGTTACTTGCTCAACGGTGTTTTATTTCATAAGTAGGTGACTTTTTATGATTAAGATCTGTTATTCTTTTATAAATATTAAAAAAGGCTAAACTTCATCATGTTCCCACCTGTTTTAATTTTTCTTGCCTTGATAAGGGTGCTGTATGAGCACCGAAACGTTGGTAAATACTTTGCATGCTTTTTTATTGTGATTTGATAATAATAAAAATAAAAAATACGCAAGAAATAAAAAAGAGGAGGAAGGGGATTTGGTTGGTTGCCTTCTCATTTTTCTTTCCTCTTTTTTATTTTTGTCCAAAGAAAAAAAAAATTTTTTTTGTAGGAATTGCAATAGGAGCATTTTGTGGTGGTTGTCCAAATTTTATCGTTGAATTCTTGTTTTATTTCCAGGAATTCTATATATTGACTTGATTATTGGACGTTAAATGGGATTTTAAATTTGATTCGAAAAAATTATCTACAATAGTCAAATATTTCGTTTTGCCTGAATGGCATGCGTTACATTATTCACTTTTGAACTTTCTAAAAGCTCACGCTCTCTTTGATCGATCTCCTAACCTCAGATACACTTTCCGTATTTCATGTACAAATTTAATTATTATTCCTTATTTTCATAACTGTATCTTTTGGATTTTAAATTTTTAGATGTGATGTGATCAATTTCCGGTATAAAATATTTAATTCCTAATCATAATGTGATTTCCACTGTAGGTGCTAAAAATTGCCTACAATTTGACAATTACCCATATATTAATGGTATCCGCAGTTGTTTGAAATCGTTAAAAACAGAATTTCTAAAAACTGGTCCTTATTCAGTTGTCATTCTTATGTCTTCAAATGAGCCATAGGGTGTTTTGAGACTTTTGAGCATATAAACTTAAAAAAAAAACAAGAAATAAGATATAAACATATTTGAGAATAAATGGGAGAATATAATTGTTATATGGTAAATTTAATGCATGGATAAGTACAAATTCGAGTACAAATTGTAATAGGAGAATGAGGGAGTGTGAAGTCAGCTAGGAGAATTAATTACAAGAAATACGAGGATAATTCTAAGGAAGATGTTCGCAGTGAAACATCCGGTCCGTGTTACAGTTTAATGAGCTCTCATTTGGAGACACTATGTACTGTTTGCTCAAAGCACAGAAGGTTTTCCACGCCTCGAATTCCATACAATTACAAATTATTGTTGCTTGAAATTCGAAAGTTATTTCCAGTATTTATTCAATATTTAAACTTAGGAATTATAGAAAGTTAAGCTTAACTAACTTAAGCTGAAAAACAATGGACTTAACTTGTCACTTTTCACAACTTTAGAAATAAATATCCATCCAATTATTAAAAAAAAGCTCATGCCGCCATTTTAGATTAATATTTCGAAACTATTGTTGTCAAGAATCTTGTGTTCATAATTTCATAAAACATAGTTGTGTAGTCAAGAAAAAACGAGACGATGAAAAACTGGCACCACTCGTACTCTCATGTGTAATGTCGAATGTAAGATTTCCAATATTTTTACTAAAATCTTCGAAATTCTTTGCAATACCTTCAAATTACTTGAACTTGTTAGAAATACAATATCACAAATCTTTTGAAATCTTTTGAAATCCCTTTAAATATTTTAAGAATACCCAAAATATTTCAAATCCTTTGAAATCCCTTCAAATAACATAAAGCTATTGAAAATTCCTTGGATTTTTTGAAAATATTCTAAGATATTTATAATACTTTGATATCACTTGAAACTTTATAAAGCATTCGAAAATTATTGAAATCTATTATAAATTCCTTGGAATCTTTTACAACTTTTTGAAGTTCTTGAAAATTCCTTGGCATTTTTTTAAAGACCCTGAAATCTCTAAAAATGTTAAAATCTGTTAAAAATTCTTCGGAATTATTTGAAATACCCTACAATATTTCAAATCCTTTGACATCGTTTGAAATTCCTTGAAATCTTTTGAAATCCCTTGGAACTTTTCAAAGTTCTCTGAATTCCTTGGAATTTTCAAAAATACCCTAAAATCTCTATAAAATATATAAATCTACTCAAAATGAATTGGAATCCTTTTAAATATCCTAAAACATTTAAAATCCTTTGAAATCCATTAAAACATTTAAAAACTCCTGAAAATACCTTGAAATTTTTTTAAATACCCTACAAATTTTACAATCCTTTTAAATCCCTTGAAATTATTGAAGTGTGTTCAAAATTCCTTGGAATCTTTTGAAAGACCGTATGAAATTAAAAAATTTTTGAAATTACTTGAAACTTTATGAAGCTCTTGAAAATTCTTTGAGACTTTTCAAAATACCCTAAAATATTTAAAACTTTTCGAATTCCCTTCGAATTATTCAAATCTACTAAAAAATCCTTGGATCTTTTAAAATCCCCCAAAATACTTAACAAAATTTGAAACTTTTAGGAATTTTCACAAATACCCTAAAATCTCTAAAACTGCTGGAGTCTGTTAAAAATTCCTTGGAATTGTTTAAAATACCCAACGCAATATTTCAAATCCTTCGACATCTTTTGAAATTCCTTGAAATCTTTTGAAATCTCTTAAAACTTTTTAAAGTTCTTTAAATTCCTCGGAATTCTTAAAAATACCCTAAAATCTCTGAAAAATTATAGAAATCTATGCAAAATTAATTAGAATCCTTTCGAATATCCTGTAGTATATTATGCGCCGAGGTGCATAATGAGGGTCTTTACGCGACAAGCGGCAATGCTCGCAGGACGATCGAAGCCGAGGCAAAGCCGAGGCGAGATAAGTCCTGCGAGCATTGTAAGCGAGTCGCGTGAAGTCCCGAATTCTGCTCATTGTTGCATATATTATTTTATATGTCGACGGTGCATTTACAAGTTTTGTTGCGAAAGCGTACAGTATCGTAATGTTGTACATTACGATACAGCGGAGTGTAATGTGAAGAGTGATCTTCCGCTGTATCGTAATGTACAACATTACGATACTGTGCGCTTTCGCAGCAAAACTTGTGAATGCACCGTCGTCATATAAAATAATATATGCGCCAATGAGCAGAATTCGGGACTTCACGCGACTCGCTTACAATGGTCGCAGGACTTATCTCGCCTCGGCTTTGCCTCGGCTTCGCTCGTCCTGCGAGCATTGCCGCTTGTCGCGTAAAGACCCTCATTATGCACCTCGGCGCATAATATACTATTAAAATCCTTTGAAATACGTTAAAAATTTGTAAAGCCATTAAAGCTTCTATAAGCTCCTGAAAATACCTTTGAATTTTTTTAAATACCCTAATAATTTCATAATCCATTTAAAATCCCTTGAAATGATTAAATTTGTTAAAAATTCCTTGGAATCTTTTAAAATACCGTAAAAAATGTTAAATTTTTTGAAATTACTTGAAACTTTATAAAGCGCTTGAAAATTCATTGAGACTTTTTAAAATACCCTGAAATTTTTAAAACCTTTCAAATTCCCTTCGAATTATTGAAATCTATTCAAAATTCCTTGGAATATTTTAAAATACTCTAAAATACTCAACATCTTTACAAACTTTTTAGAGCTCTCAAAAATTACTTGGAATTTGAAAAAAAAAACACTAAAAACTTTAGAATCCTTTGAAATCCCTTCAAATGATGTAAATCTTCGAAAAAATATTTGGAATCTTTTAAAATACCCTAGAATATTTAAAGTCTTTTCAAATCCCTTGAAGCTTTTTAAAGTTCTTGAAACTTCTTTGGAATTTTTTAAAATACCGTAAAATCTCTAAAATCCTTCGAATAACCTTTGAAATATTGAAAATTCGTTGGAGTCTTTTAGAATTCCCTACAATATTTGAAATTCTTTGAAATCTCTTGAAATCCCTTTAAAAAATCGCTTGAAATCCCTTTAAAGCCCAATTTTGGGCTTTGAAATGGCTTAATGGTATAATAATAATAATAATAACCTCCTCCCTGTCCCGAAGGTCAGGTAGCCGTTTGCTAAAGACGGATTTTATGCTTATAAATTCTTTTAAATAATAATAATGTAGATAACATATACAATTAAATAGGAGACACTTCAAATTCCTAAGATTCCAAGCCGAAATGTATTCCATTTTCAACAAAATAGTTGAAGTTTAATCCAAAAGAGATTTTCTACCGAAAAGATGAATTTTCAAAACAAAAAAACGAATTTAAATGAACATTAATTTTCAAACAAACAGTTGCATCAACAGCCAAATATATAAGCTTTCCGGTAAAAGAAACGAGTTTTCCAAAAATTAGTTAAGGAAAATATAAAGAGAAAGGTACATTTTTAACCTATTCTACTTTACTTTTCTACCATCAGAGATGAATTTTCAATGAAAAAGGATGAATTTTTAATAACATAGTTGAATTTTCTACCAACGGGATGACTTTGACAACATAGTTAAATTATCCAAAAATAATTACATTTTCAACAAAATAATTGAATTTCTAACCAAAGAGTTGAATTTTCAGCATACAAAGATGTTTTTCAACCAAATCGTCGAATTTTTAAACAAAAACGATTGAAATTTAATCAAAATTTGAAATTTTCAAGACAGAAAGAACAATTTTTTAGAAGACAGTTGAATTTTCATCAAAAAAGGTCATTTCCAACTAAGAAAGATGGCTTTTTTACTGCATGGAAGAAGAAATTTCAAGAAAAGAGTACAGTTTTTAACATTTTAATCTAAGGAGTGGAAATCTAAAGAAAATAATGAATATTTAAGTCGGATAAAAATAGATCAAATAAAACAAGTACTATCAAAAAATGGCTTTGAAAAATTTCATAGGACATTTCAAAAGCTATAATTCCTTCATGAGACTTTTTACAATATTTTTAGTCTTAGAATTTTCAATATGTAAGAATAATTTTAATACATATCTGCAATTTTTCTGTTCTTCTTCATAAAACAAAAAAGACAGTTCTTGTGAAAAAATTCTTACAACAAAATTTGTAGGTATTTTAAAAAGATTTAATTCTTCTCTCAAAATTTTTTCACGTATCTGTCGTCGTTTGACGTGAAAATGGCATATTCAATTTTTGGATAGCCTTTTCTATGGATAGAACCATAACCGCTGGTTAAGGAGTATTGGTTGACGAACTCATTTTTTTCTTTTAGATCCCAAAAAAAGTGTGCCAAAGATTGATTTGATCAATTCATTTTTTCGAGAGTTATCGTGTTTATGGACGGGCAGACAGCCAGACAAACAGACTTTCAGAAGTACCATGTTTAAAAGATTTTTTAGATTTATCAAGAAAGGTCTTAAATCTGTGCTAACACCATCTAGAAATAATTTGCAGTGAGTGAGGATGATTTAAAAAAAATTATTGATTAAGTTATAAACAAATTAATGATCAGAAGTTTTCTTCCGGGACTGGCAATGTTTAGCTCACTCACATCCCGAGTTATGGCATAAAATTTATTTGCGATGACTTTTTGCTATGATGCCTTCCTAACTGGCAACAATTGTTGATTACTTAACCAGTTAACTGGTAGGCTCGAAATCGACGTTATGTGCCAAAACTGGTAGAAGCAAATAATTCCTTGCTAATAATGGAAGTTCATTTCCTTAGAGTTTTTTAGGTCGCTGATGACGAATCCGGGGTCAAAATTGAAAAATTCAAAATGGCGGGTCCGATGTGGTGGTCTAGTATGCAAAAATCACGTTACTTGAATGAAAGGCAGTACTGAAGAGTTGTTTAAGTCGCTGATGAATTTCATAATATATTATCAGCTGATTTGAATTTTTCAATTTTGACACTGGATTCGTCATCAGCGACCAAAAAACTACTAAGTACTGACTTTCATTCAAATCACGTGACTTTTGCATTTCAGTTTACCATAATGGATCCGCCATATTGGGTCCGCTATTTTGAATTTCTCAATTTTGACCTTGGATTCGTCATCAGCGACCAAAAAACCTAGGGCATACCAATTTTTATCAAAATCCATTGAGTTTTGTGGCAGTTATTCAAAGTGCGCATATATGCGTCATTACCAGTTTTGGCCTGGATGATTTCTGCGCATATATGCGTCATTACCAGTTAACTGGTTAAACAATATGCATACATTTACGGAAATTGTTCGAAAAATTAATAATTCTTGTCAAAGTATCATAGCAAAGAGACATCAAAAAGATATTCTTAGTTGATTGTGTAAAAAAAGTTGGACCTATTCCTCAAAAAATATCCAAACTGCGAATTGGTTTATAAAAATGGTAATAAAACATTAGTTTCTCTCATATTATATCAAAACTCTGGTTTTATATGAACTAAACAATGCCAATTCCCACAAAACGTTTATTTATTAATTTGTTTATAACCTAATGACATTTTTAAACATTAGCTAAAACATTAGTTTTAGCGCAGATACACATCCTTTTTTGATAAATATGCAAATATTAAAAAATTGTTCTTCTGAAAGGCTGAAAATAATTAATTGTGATATTAATACAGAATTTACAAAAAACGCCCAAGTCGAATGAATACTGTAGGCTAAAAATTGATTTGTCCACAGAAATTTTTTTGTTCCACTGTGTTATATGTATAATAATTTATGAATTACAATAATTCATCAATAAATCTGGTTTACCTTCTAAGAGATAAACCAGAATAATTTATGGAAATCAGTTCACGAATAAAAATATATTAAAACATTTAAAATCCGATACAATAATGTGAATACAAGAAAAATGGTAGTTATGATTTAATGGGAAGAAAAAGTAATAGTTTTGAACACTGAGGTGTAAGAATTGGCAAAGAAATAAAGTCAAAAGTTTTGCAATGTTAAACTTTGACTCGTTTTTATCGAAGCAGATTGTAAGTACTGTGAATTTCCTTTTAACTTGTTATATTCATGAGTGCAGATGATTTTCCTCTTTGATGGCACGCTCGGTCGAGTAGGTGATATTCCTTAGTACTAAGATCGACATAATGAGGTTTTTTTTTATCAATTCAGGTCAAAGGTTCTTAAATTGAGTCATATAAGGCTCCTTCTTATAAGCTGAGATTTAACATTGTGAAATCTCAAGTTTAATGATTAATTCCTCATTATTGTTTTGAAATAAAGTATTTTCTAAAGATACCTGGAGGACGTATTTCGCATATGAAAACACCGACTGAGAACAAACTTTAAAATGAGATAAGCTTTATCTATTGCTTAAAAATCAATTTTAACATAATCAATTATTTAACATTACATTTAATTGAATATTAATTACTTTTTTGGTAATTGTCAGTTAATTTTTTATAGTTTCAATAGTTAAATTAACTTGGAATAGTTTGAAGAACATTTTTCCTAACTAATGTTGTTAGTTCAACTACATACTTATTTGTTTTTATTGCCAAAAATGTTGACGTTGGGTTCTTATTTTTAAATTTTTCACAGAATTAGGTTTTCAATAATTACATGACGATTTGTTATTTATCATTTTTTGATAAGACACGTATTTTTTGTTTTACTCGTGAAAAATGACATTACGAATAAACAAGTTCAATTTTTGGACAAAAAGACACAAGGTACAATAAAACGTCCAATAACAACATTGTTTTTATATTTTGTATAAAAATTTTCCTTCCACCATTTTTCCTTACGAGACACGCGATGAGAATGCGTTCATCACAACCGAAGGAGCTTTAACAAAAGAAAATTCACAATCACTAAATTTCAGTTGTCTTTGGTTTGACCTTTAATTTGAAAAGTTTTTTTTTTAACTTTTGGAAGATTCACAATTTCCTAAGACCAACAGGGAACGGTGTAGAAAATTTAGGATTTTTGGATGGGAGAAAAATTAAAATTTGCCTATATTGGGCTATATAAATCTCTATTGCTTTAGAAATTTTTTTATCTTCCTAAATGTGTTTTTTTTTAGATTTACTTAAAAGATTCAGAACCTTCTAGAAACAACAGGAAATGTTTTCGAAAATTTTGAATTTTGGGATCGGAAGCAAAATTTCAATTATCCTGTATTAAGTTAAAAATCTTCATTGCTCAAACAATTAATTTTCGTTCATTCTATGAGTGTTTCTTTAAATTAACCTAGTTCCTATTCCCACTTCTGAAAATTTTCAACTTTATAGACGAACAGGGAATGTTTTTGAATTGTAGGTTGGGGAAAAAATTCCAATTTTCTTACATTGGGATAAAAATCTTTGTGTCTCATGAAATTTTTTCCTTTTTTTCCCAAATGTGTTCCTCAAGATTTATCTAGAAGATTCAGAGCTTTCTAGAACCAACAGGGAATGTTTTCCAAAATTTTGAATTTTAGAGTCGGAGAAAATTTCCAATTATCCTGTATTGGGATATAAATCTCTATAGCTCAAGAAATTAATTTTCTTTAATTCTAAAAGTTTTTCTTTAGATTAACCTAGTTTCTTCTTCCATTCTGAACGATTTGAGAGTAACAGGGAATGTTTTTGTGTTTTTAATTTGAGGGTGGGAGAAAAATTCAATTTTTCCTATATTGGCCTATCAATCTTTATGGCTCTGTAAATTATTTTTTTTTTCTTTCTACACGTGTTTCTTAAGATTTACCTATAATTCCTTCTCCTATTTCTGAAAGATTTACAACTTTCTAGGCCAGAATGATATATAGGCCAATATATATATGTATACTGGCCTATAAATCATTCTGGCTCGGAAAATTAATTTTCTTCGTTTCTAAAAGTGTTTCTTCAGATTTTCATGCAGTTCCTACTCTCTTTTCTGTAAGATTTAAAACTTTTTAATACAAAGAGATAATGTTTTTAAAAATAAAATAAAATAATAAATGAAAACGATAATAAAAAAATAGTAAAACAAACGCTGTTAAAACTATTAGGAACACAGCAACGTCATTTTGAATTGAAGGAAGGACAACATTAGGAAGCCAACGAATACTTTATCATTATAGAAAGATTTTCGAGGATTTCGTAAAATATCTGACACAAGAACCAAATGAAAAATTTTTATCGTTACTTAAAATATTGAATTTTGAATACCAAAATGCAGCAGAAAAGCTAGCCATATATAATCAGTTCTTCTTTTAATAACATTTTAATGATAATAAATAATAATTTACAATTAACAATTATCAAACTGAAAATATTACATTATTGGGTACATCATAAATATTTAAAATATTTATATTATCATTACACTCATCTATATAACTGTAATTTAGTACTACATATAAATATTATTATAAACTCATTTATATGTAATTTCTCGATTTTTTATTTATTGAAATTTCATAAAAAAAATATGAATGATTATTAATCGCCTCGGGATTGTATTGGCCATTAATAATAAATTTCGTTAAAAATGTTAATGTTTGGCAAGGCGAATATTAATATTTTCATAGAATGTATTGTACAAAAATATGTTTGGTGTAATTTTGAAGAATATTTAAAGAATGATTTAACTTCAATATATTTTTATGCTTTTGTATATTTTTTACTATAGTTTGATTTTGAAAAAATTTTACTTTCACAGAAATAATTTTTAAAGATAACGGAAAATGTATTACCTCTTCATTCCAATGCAATAAAATAAAAAAATTAATAATTTTACTATTGAAAAAGATTTACGAAATTTCTGCATTGTCAATTTTGTGAAAAAATGTCAAATAAGTAATTTTACTCAATCATTAAATTTATTTCTAAATGTGTCTGAACATTATTGATAAAACAGGCAATTTTACTGTCAATCATTTTTCAATATTGGGGAATAATTTAATTTATTTTGAAGAATCAAAAAAAAATTTAGGAACTATTTGATAATTTTGAAACATTTGAGATTTAATAAATTTAAAGAGAATCTGGAAGATTTTAAGGGAATTTTTTTAGTTCTGCATAAATTCACATTTTTTTATGTATATAAATTGAATTTTTACGGGCGTTAGGAGGTTTGAAAAAATGGCTAAAATTGGAAAAGCTTTAGAAGTTTTATAAGAATTTTAAACGGTTTCAAGAGAATAACAATTTTTTTCATCCTCCTTCATGGGAAAATTTGAAATGATTTTTTATTTTTCAAAATGAATTCTAAGAGAAAATTGAAGAAGTTTTCAAAACATTTTTCATTATTTCCTGAAATTTTGAAAAAGATTGTACAAGAGTTTATAGTAATAATTTCAAAAAATGAAAAAATAACGTAGATTTCGTAGAAGAAGGTTTTTAAGAATTTTAAAAGGTTTCAAGAGAATGAAAAAAAATTCTTTAGATTCCTAGCAAAAAGAAAAATGATTTATTATTTGGAAAAATTAATTTTAAGAGAATACTTGATAAGATTTTAAAAATAGAGAAAATTGAAAAAGGTTTTAAAACATTTCAAACGATTTCTTAAAATTTCAAAAAAGAGTGTTGAAGATTTAAAATCAAAACTTTTCAAATGGTCGAAATTGAAAAATTACAAACAAAAATTCTAGTAGAGTCAAGAAATACTTAAAAGATTTGAAAAGATTTAAAAATAATTTCTAACTTCAAAATATTAATTTTTTGTAATGTAGATTTTTAAAGAGTTCAAACAAAAGCTGTAAAAGCTTTAAAGTAATTTCGAAAGGTTTCAAGATAATAAAAAAATTTACTTAAAATTCCTGGGAAACTTGGAAAAAAAATTTTGTTTTGAAAAATTTAGTTTGAAAGAAAATTTCAAAACATTTCAAAAGTTTTCTAAAAATGTCGAAAAAACTTGTGGAAGACAATTTTTCTAATTTTTATTGATTTTTCAAAATTTTAAGAAAAAATTCGCGTCAGTTAAAAATATTTTTAAGAATTAGGAGACTTTCAAGGGATTAGAAATATTTTAAAAGTTGGAAACATTTTCGAAAATGTATCAAACATCTTTAGGCCTCTTCTTAACATCCAAAACTCTTAAATATATTTCACACTGACTCGAACTTTTCCGAATATTTTATAAAATCCTGAAAATAAAAAAATTGTCTTTAAAATATTCTGGATTGTTTTTCGACACATCTAATATATTCAAAAATGTTTTGGAATTTTTCTCATGAGTCTTAGAAGAATTATATTTATATAACTTCAAAAATAAACTGATAATACTTATTTCCTTGTTTCCAGATCCAGAATTTAATTTTAGCTCGAATTTGTATGTTTCAAAATTGTTTTAAAATACATAGTTCTTCGAAAATTTTATTTTGTCTTATAAATTATTTTTCAGCTAAAATAAAGAAACAAAAGGTTCGTGAAAATATTTAAAAAGCATTCAGTGTTATATCAAAATATTTTTAAATTTATTTCTAGACGACACTCCATTTTAAAACATTTTTTTATAACTTTCATTTTTTTTACTACAGTGTAAATTTCTTCACGAAATGTAAGTCGCTATAACATTTTTGTTGTTTAAAGAAATATTTTTACTACCGTGTGATTTTGAAAAAAATTTACTTTCCTCTGCAATAATTTATAAAGAGAAGAAAAAATTCAGTACATTATCATTTTAAAAAATAAAACAAAATTTAAATAAAAATATGAAAATTTTATATTATTTTAGAACTACGATGTTAAACAAGTAATAACACTTTCATTTGTAAATTGCATAGAATTTATGTATAAAACAAAGAAGATCAAAATAATAAACGAAAAAAAAAATTATTCATCATGGGAAAACTTTTTAATTAATTATAAAACTATATAATTATATAACTATGTTTTCATAATATAATAATGCTAACACGGTGCTTTATTAGTTTACTTAATATTATTGTCATTGACGCTCTTAAATAACATCTCGAATCTCGCCCGTGGCGGAAAGAGTCAGTGCCAGTCGTCATTATTCACAAGCAGCTGCTTGAACTCCCTATTACATATCTCTATCTCTGTACTGAATAGTCTTTCTCTCTTTCGGTCTATAGGATAATGTGCACGACGATACAGTTCGGATTTCGTTACCAGCTTGATTTGAATCTTGCCGCTCTGAGCTGGTAGTTCGGGAGAAAATCGGCAGGGCGCGACGTGCCGCCTCTCTCGTAATAGAAATGACACGTCGAGTGTTTAAGAGAGCAGTCGACACGAAGCAAAGCATACTTACCTGGCGCAGAGGCTACCGTGATCAACAAGGCGGTTCCTCCAGGGCGAGGCTCTTCCATTGCACTACGGTTGAGCTGACCCTTGCGAATATCCCTAATGTGGATATCTCGGGCGTATAATTTTTGTTAGTCGGGACTGCGTACGCGCTGTCCCGGATTTATACTATTCCAAAAGAAATTTGTTACGTAAAATGTAAAGGTTATGTGAAAATTCTTTTATATCTCTGGATATAAGTTTGGTTCTTCAGGGTAATAACTGACCTTTATTTGATTTTAAAATTTAAGGAGCAATTTGTGAGCATTTTGAATTAGGATTTGTACAACCGCATTTTCTACTTCTATTAATATAATTGCATTGTTTAAATTTCGCGAGAAAATGCATCGCTTTAAATTCAACTCAAAACATTAATTCTCTATCAAGAAATACTCATTTTAAACAAACTAAATAAATTTTCATCTAAAAAAAAATCAATTTTTTAACCAAAAATGTAACAATTAAATTTTTAATTGGGCCAATCAATATTCTCAATCAAAAAAATGAATTCTCAACAAAATAATTCAATCTTAAACTAAAAAAGATAAATTTACAAACCAAACATAATATTTCAATTTGGCAGTTAGAGAAGTATATTTGAAAAAGAAGGAGTTTTCAGTAAAATTATTTAATTTTTAACTGGAAATATAAATTTTCAAGCGATAATGGAATAGTTATATCTTCAGTTGAAAAAAAATTAATTTTCAACTGAAAAGAAAAGAACTTTCAACCACAGAAATTATTTTTTAATCACAATGATGAATTTTTAACCAAAAATATTAAATGTTGTCCAAATAGTAGACTTTTCAATCCAAAACATGAATTTTCTATCAACAAAAGAAACTAATTTTCAACTAAATAGTTTTTTTTCCAATGAAAGAAATGAATTCTTAACAAAAAATAGAATAGTTCTCGGAATAGTTCAAGTGATTTTTCAACTAAAATGATGAATCTTCAACTAAAAAAATTTAATTTTTTACCAAATACATTAATTTTAAATTAGAATGATACATTTTTCACCAAGAATGAAGTAGAATAATTTTCAGTTAGTAAAATAAATTTCCAACCGAAAAACAAACAAATTTTTAACGAAACAGTTAAATTTCCAAGCAAAGAAATAAGTTTTCAACCAAAAAGATGTAGTTTCAACTAGTGAGAGAACTCTTTCACCAAAAAAGATGGATTTTCAAAAAATAGTTGAATTTTCAATAAAATTAAAGTAAATTTTCAACGAAATAGTATAATTTTCAACTAAGGAAAAAAATTTATTTTTTCATAACAAAAAAATTATTTTTTAACAAAATAATTCAATTTTAAACTAATAAAGATAAATTTACAAGCCAAGAATATAATATTACAATTTTCAGTTAGAGAAGTATATCTAAAAAAAACGAGTTTTCAGCGAAATTAATCAATTTTCAACTAAAAATATAAATTTTCAAGCGAAAATGAAATAGTTATATCTTCTGTTAAAAAAAATAATTTTCATCTAAAAAGAAACAAATTTTTAACCAAAGAAATTAATTTTCAGTCACAAGGATGAATTTTCAACCGAAAATATGAATTTTTAACCAAATAGTGGATTTTTCATCCCAAAACATGAATTTTGTCTATCAACAAAAAAAAAAAAAACGAATTTTCAAACCAAATAGTTTTCTTTTCAGCCAAAGAAATTAATTCTTTAAAAAATAGATTTATTAAATTTTCTACTGAACAGATAATTTTTTAACGAAAAAGATTACATTTCTATCAAAAAAGGTAAATTTGCCACAAAAAATGGAATAGTTAAAGTGAATTTTCAACTAAAATGATGAATCAATTTGATCAATTTGAAAAATTTAATTTTTAACCAAGTACATGAATTTTAAACTAAAAAGATAAATTTTCCATTAAAAATGAAGTAGGATAATTTTCAGTTCGTAAAATAAATTTTTAAACAAAAAACAAACGAATTATCAACAAAACTGTTAAATTTTCAACCAAATAGATGAAATTTCAAATAACGAGAATACTCTTCTACCATAAAAGACGGATTTTAAACAAATAGTTGAATTTTAACCTGAAACAGATACATTTTGAACTAAAAATAGAATACCTATTTGAATTTTCAGTAAAAAAATTGATTTTCAATCAAATGAAAGTAAATTTTCAACGAAATAGTCTAATTTTTAACCAAGAAGACTACATTTTTATCAAAGAAGATAAATTATCGACAAAAAATAGAACAGTTATATTTCCAGTTTAAAAAATTAATTCTAAATAAGAAAGAAACAAATTTTCAACCAAAAAGATTAATTTTCAACCGATAATATGAATTTTCTAACAGAATAGATGAATTTTTAACAATGTACATGAATTTTCAAACAAATACTCGAATTTTTAATGAATTTCCAACCAAAAAGATGAATTAGTCACCAAAAAAATTAAATATTCTCCCACAAAATTTGAATTTTCAATAAAATACTGAAATTTTAAACCAAAAACTTGAATCTTCAACTTAAGAAGTAAAATTTTGAACCCAACATGTACGATTCAAATTCTCAGTTAAAGTAATTAATTATCATCTAGGAAACATTATTGTCAATAAAAAAATTAAATTTTGAACAAAAGAAGGAGATTTCAACTAGAATGATGAATCATCAACCGAATAAATAAATTTTTAACAAAGTAGTTCCACTTCCAACTAATTAGTTGAATTTTCTACCAAAAGAAGATAAATTCTCAACGAAAAACCTGATATATTATATTTCACCCACACAAAGGATTTTAATTTTATACCAAAAATAGTTGTATTCAACCGAAAAACATGGATTTTCTACAAAATGGTTTGAACCATCAACCAAAACAGATTAATTTGCAACCAAATATTTGCGATTTTCAACCATGATAATAACATTAATTTCAGCTTTAATTTATCGAAAATTCCATAACTCTGTCAGATTTTTCCCTGGCATTCCCTGACTTTCTGGAATTACCTGACCTGCAGCAACTCTGTAATTTAAAAAAAGTATATTTTTACAATGTATAATATATATATATATATATGAATTAATTATGATATATATTTGTTTAAACAATAAGTGCTTTAAATTCTCTATAAATGTTCTGTTCGAGCTTAAATGCTGAGCATATTCACGAGAGCATTTGCTCAACATAAATTCTTGAGCATTTAAGAACTCTAGGCAGAGGTGAGAAAGAAAATGGAAGACAAATTCAAAAACAGCTAAGACTTAAAAAAATAGTGAACAGTGAAATATTAAAAGCTGAATAAATGACCGAAGAGGGCTCATATATATGGAGCCAAAAAGTCTTATGGAAATTTGAATCTTCATCATTTATAGACCTCAAAGCCACAAAACAGAAAGCTAGTATTAGTACTAAGGGTCACAAAAAGCCACGAACAAGTAATTAATTAAGCTTCTTTTGACATAATTGATACGTAATAATTAACTTAGGTGTCATCCATAAATTAGATACCAGATTTTTTTGGTTAATATTACCGAATTTGAAAATTCCCAAGAAATAAAATTCACAAATTTATGCAATTAAAAAAAATAAATTTCTGTTAAATATGATTTATTTATCAAAAGTAATCAAATATTTCTATCAAAGAAACAAATTTTATAATGCTTAAAGTTGTTGAAAATTATTTTTTGAATTTAAAATAACAATAGTTGGAAAAATATATTTGCAGAAGTAGAAAATTCCCGAACAGTTCATAATATTATCGATTTGGAAAATTCCCGCACAATAAAATTCCTTACACTTTATAATATTACCGAATTTAAAAATTCCCGGCAGAAAATTGGGAAGGCTGAAAAATCTCGAAAAATAAAATTCCCGGCACTCTGAAATACCCTAATTGGGAAATATCCGAATAATAAAATTCTCGAACAGTTCATAATGGTACCGAATTGGAAAATTCCCGATAGTTTATATCATTATCAAATTTGAAAAATTGCCGAAATAAACTTAAATTATTAAACTTAAAATTACATTAAAATTGAACATTTTTTATTCATAAAAAAATGCAATTGTTTATATTCGGGAACTTTCCAGTTTGGATATTTTATAATTCGGCCATTTTCTGTCGGGAATTTTATTATTTGGGAATCTTGCAATTCGGTAAGATTATAAACTGTTCCGGAATTTTATTTTTTGGGAATATTATTATTCGGGAATTTTCCATTTTGGGAATTTCATTATTGGGGAATTTTGTTATTCGGAAATTTTACAGTATCCGGAATTTTATTTTTCGGGATTTTTCAGTCGTCCCAGAAAATTGCCGAATTAAAAAATTCCGGAATTTAAACAGTTACAACTTTTTTATACAAATTATTTATTCATTTAAATACAATAATCAAATATTATAAAAATTATTTCTAATGTTTAAAGTTTGTAAAATTATTGTTTGAATATAATACATTTTTGTTCAAATAATACTTATTTTAAATATATACAATAATTTGGGAAACTTTAAACATTAAAAATATTTTTTTTTTTAATAAAAATATTTCATTATTGTATTTTTATTAAATAAGTTAAATGATAAAAAACTTTTAATTGTTGAAATTCGGCAATTTAAGTATTCGGGAATTTTCTGTCGGGCATATTATTATTCGGGACTTTTCCAATTCGGTAATATCATCAACTGTTTGAGAATTTTATGACTCGGAAATTGTCCAATTCGGGAATTTTATTTTTCGGGATTTTCCAGTCGTCCCATTCAGATATTTTATAATTCGGCAATTTTCTGTCGGGAATTTTATTAATCGGGAATTTTCCGATTCGGTAATATTATAAACTGTTCGGGAATTTTTCAACTTTGGATTTTTATGTTTCGGCAATTTTGTAATTTCGGGAATTATATTATTTTAGAATTTTTCAATTCGGGAATAATGCAGTGTCGAGAATATTATTTTTCAGGATTTTTCAGTCGTCCCGTTCGGATATTTTCCAGTTCAGATATTTTATAATTCGGTAACTTCCCTGTCCGGAATTGTATTAATTGAAAATTTTCCAATTCGGTAATATTTTAAACTGTTTGGGAATTTTATTATTCAGGAATTTTCCAAATCTGGAATTTCATTTTTTGGGATTTTCAGTCGTCCCTTATTAAAAAGTAGTGGTTTTAAGTATTCATTTATTTAAATTAATTATTTTATATATAATAATATTTTTAATCATTGTTTTTCTACTGTAGGTTGCATCATCCACTGTAGGGACGTTTCCCCTCTCAAAAATTGCATTCCGTTAAATTTTAGAAATTACAATAAAAGATCGTAATAACGTTATTTAGTAAGTTATCAAAATTCAATATCGTTTAGATTAAAATACTATTTTGATTTTTTTTTCATCACTCCGTAGAGAAATAGCCACGAAAACAAATTTCTTTTACAATTTTTGAAACTTCTACCACACCAAAAATTTTTCAACATTTTTTTTTGTGTATGGGGATTTGAACTATTTACTGTATACATCCCTCAGATTTGATAATCTACTTTTTTCAGATTTTATGACCGATTGAACAGATAGTAAAGGTACTTAAACCCTTCTCTGGTAAAGAATTTGAATCTTCTACATTGTTGTTAAAAATATAAAGCTAATTGATATAAAAATATGTTTCAGAAATTTTTTTAACTTTTATTATGATTGCAATCGTTCCTTAAAATGTTTAGGTTATTTTAGTTCACATTTAACTTCTGTTTAAATATAATATTTTATCCCATCAGGAATTGAATTCAAAGAAAGAAATTAGGAAGTTAATTTGGCATTTCATTCGTGTATCATGAAGATTTTCAATTGAAGATTTTTCTGTTATCAATGTGAAGAATATTTAGAATGATGTAATTTTAAATATTTTTTAGAGACTAATTTTGAAGGTTTTGCAATTGAAAGCTCCTTAAATTTAGACATGTATAAATAAACATTCTGAAATTTTGATGATTTTGAAGATCTGCGTCGTTTGCAATTCTGAATCTTCCAAATTGGAGAAATTTAAAATGTAAATCATCAAAATCGAAGAGTTTTTAATTGTAAAGCTCCAAATTTCCATATTTTTTGTTGTAAATTTTCAAAATCAAAAACTCTTCAATTTAAAAAATTTATAATTCAAAATTCTACAATTTTGGAGAGTTACAATAAAAATTCTTGAATTTTAAAAATATGGAATTGAAAATTCTCCAAGATTTATTTTGAAGATTTATATTTTAAATGAATGTAATTCTGAAAGTTTTTTTAAAGGTCAATTTTGAAGATATGTTATTATAAACTCTTTAATTTCAAGATTAAAAATTAAAATTCATTTAATTGTATAAATTTGCTGAGAATATTTGAAAAAATTGTGTAACATAGGTACCTTAGCAGTTTTCATTCAAACAATTACTGTATACAATTCAATTATTCATGAAGAAAATTTTCTAAAATTATCTTGAGCAATATTCTGTAGATAAAACTGTTTTTCCTTTCATCTTTTTTTCACTGGGCGTACTATGTTCGAATTACACCGTTATAAATAATTAGTTTTTCAAATAATTTTAACATACTATTTGAAACTTGTTTATTTTCTATTACGAAATCAGAACTTCTAACAGAAGAAGAATTATTTCCAACAAATGAAAACTTCTCTTCAGAAATATTACTTTATTCATAAATATTTCTCTTTTCTTTAAAAAATCTGACCTCGAAATAGATATGTTTGAAATGTTTTTTAGCATATAATTCTGTAAGTACATTAATTCTAAGTGAAAAATGAATTATTCACAACATTTAGTTTAAAAATAGTTCGTCCTATGGAAAAATTGTGAGAGGCAAAAAAGTTATATTTATGCTCAGTAGTGTTGGAATTGATTTTAGAAAATATCTTATATTTTATAAATAATTAAATTATTTCAACTATTGATGCTCATACTACTAAATTGCCTTCAAAAGTTTTCAAACTAATTTACTGCAAATTTTAGGCAGAAAATACGTCTATAATGAACTGACTATAACAGTTTGTCGAAAATCCATTGAGTTAATTTCCCTACTAGTTCGAGCAAATAACATGTTTAATAATCAGTGTCTAGAATAGTTTCTAGTTAGACTGAAGCATCAGAAATGTATTTTCCTAGCAATAAATTTCCGTATTGCAAGCGAAATTAAGTTCATATCCATCAAATCCTGACGGAATAAAGATCATTCAAAAGATTAAAAAACTTTCCAATAAATAGTACAAGCCGAACTTGAAATAAACAAAATATTATAAAATAGAAACTCAAGATTTTGCATAAGAATATTGATGAGTCCGCGCGGAGATTTTTACATGGTGACTTTGTGAAGCTCTTCGCCTGGGGTGATTGCTAGAGGGATCAATCCGCGAACTGGGTCGGATCAATGTTGTAGACCGAAACTTGGGATTAAGATAAAGTCACTATGGTCACTTTTTAAAATAAATCCAAACAGGTTACCTAATTTTTCTGAATTTCTTTTGAATTTTTTTTAATTCCTTCGAATTCTTTTGAATTTACCCTGATTTCCTTGAAATCCCCTTGGAATCCAGTGAATGCAATGTATGTTTTCTGATTTTGATTTTTCTGAAATTCACCCTGAAGACTTTTAAATTATTCTATAATTATTATGAATTTTATCAAATTCTCATTCAATAATTCTCCTTAATTTTTATATTTCAACTTTGAATTCTTTAATTCACTTGTATTATTCTAAATGCACTAAATTCGACTCAATTCAAAGCATTTTTAAAAATGTTTTTAATTGTCTTCAATTCACTTGAATAATTTTTTTATTTAGTTTGAACTTGATAAATTTCATTGAATTCTCATCATTTCCCTTGATTTTTTTTCTGAATTTACTTACATTTTATTTAATTCTTTATTTTTGCAATTAATTTTTTCTTAATTGAATTGAAGTCTGTTAAATTTTTTCTGCATTCTGTTTACTCCCATTTTATTCAATTCGATGAAATTTGTTTGATTTCGAAAATTTTGTTTAATTACATTCTGTCAAATTTTTATGAATTTTATCGAAGTCTCCTGAATTCTCTTGAATCATTCTAAATTCACTTTAATTTTACTGAAATCAGTGGAATATTTTGGGTTCTCTTTTCAAATGATTCGAATTTATTTCGAATTCACCCTGAATTATTAGTAATTTATCCTGAATTATTTTCAATTCCCTTGAATTATTATGAATTCACTTCATCTTTACTCAGATCAGTGGCATATTTTGGACTTTTCTCATCTCATTTGAAATCATTTGAAATTAATCCTGAATTCCCATTAACTTTTGTTCTTATTATTTTTCATTTACTGGCATTCTTCTGAATCGCCTTAATTCTATTCAGTTAAATGGCTTCCAAAAAAAATTACTTTTTTTAATTCACCTTGAAGTTTTCTACTATCACCTTAAATTCTTAGGAATTTTATCAAATTCTTTCAAATTCCATTGAATTATTATAAATACACTTCAATTTTACTAAAATCAGTGGAATATTTGGGATTCTTTTAGTTTTTAAAAAATTCACCTCAACATTTAATTAATTTCATAGTATTGTTCTTATTTCTCTTTGAATTTCTCTAAAATCACTTGAATTTTATTTAAAATTCATTGGTTTTATTTTTTGAATTTATCCTGAACCGTAGTCACATACAATAATATAGTACAATACAATGATAAAAAATAAATAATAATAACATATAATGATAATTTTTGGAAAATATATGTCATATGATATTCTTCTTTTTGCCGGTAAGGACGTTTTTTACCATCAAATCAGCTCATAGTGTTTCAAATAATAAATTCCTGAATATTAATAAATTAAAATTGGAGATATATTCATCAAATATTTGTAAAACCTTTCTGATGAATGTGGGTATGTTTATTTTCGGAAAATGTTATTCTATAAGGCTGTATTGGTCAGAAGCTACAACCTGAAAATTCAATTGTCTCATTTTACTTCATAAATACTAGCAATAAATATTTTTTAAATGCCAAGTTATACTCTTTTTTTACTAGAAGTGTGCATGAATGTTATATGGCACGTTGCATTTTACATTTACTATTACATTTTTGAATATTACATCAAACAATGCATCCACGTAGACGTATTTTGGATGTGGCGAAAACCCGAGTCGTTTTAATCCCCTTAAGAGCCCGAAATGACGAGTGGCAGATTTTTGCTCTTTCCGTGAAAAATATGTGTATAAGAGCGTGCTTTTAACGTAAAGTTTATAGGGTAAATATAATATATAGGACTTTTGGCCATGTTTGGCGATTCTTCTCCACTCTGTTGTGCTTACAAAAAATGTCTTCTCTTTTTCTTCTTCTATTCTTCTACATCGGAAAGTTCCGAACCACTTTACACACGGAGAAAAATGGAAGGTCAGTTTAGCCATATAGATGTGCGGACCGACTATATTGCAGGGTTAACTATAGGACAGCCCTTGAATATGGCTAAAGCGACTATCTCTAGAAGGTTGAAACAAGAGGTTCAAATCGATCATCTCAGAGTGTCGACTTGGTCATCTCGTACGGTCGACTCAAGCGTCATATAGAGTCGAACCGATCATCACACAGGGCGGAAAAGATCATTATAAAGGTTCGAATCACTCATCATAGAGGGTAGATTTGGTCATATCAGATAGTCGTCTTGATCTCCTGGAACAGTCGACCTGGCCGTCTTAGGGTGTCGATTTGATTATCCTACATTTTCTATTTATTTTTTCCTTTTCCTATTCCTTCCAGTCTTTCTCTTATAAGAGGCTGGAAATTATAAAATTACGTAGAACCTATAAAACCTGAAAATTTATATGAAATACATGAATTCTGAAAGCATTCTTCATTGTTTATGGAGAGTGAGGTGTCTAAGACATAATTTGATATGCAAAAACAGTGCACATTGACAATATATTTTTTGGAGCACGAAAGGCGTCAATGTGACACGACACGGCGTCACACTGAATGGTAAGATTTGAAACACTCAAGTGAATTCATGAATCAATATCCCACATGTCGTTATTTTCTGCATCATTAATAAATGCTGAAATGTTTTGCACGTTTTCAGTTTGAAACGACACGGCGACAACAAATTGATAGCTGAACGTCCAATTACGCCTTTATCCTAAATCCCTTGGAAGCATCAAATTTGATGTCGAAAATTCAAAAACAATAAGCTTAATACACTTTGTATCATGTTCTCTCTTATGAACGCTTCACTCTCCACGAATTTTTGAAATATTGAAAAGCAGTTAAACTTATTAAAAACATGTTTAAGTTCACTAAACAGAAAATGTGACGCTGAAAGGCTCAATGACAATCACTCACTCCGAAAATGCTCTAGAGTCCAGACAACGGTGCTGCCAACTGCGTCTACAACCGGATTGGTTAAGGTTGGCGGCCTTATTTAAAATGATTATGATTAAATGTGAAAAGCAATTGTGTACAGCAAATATTTAGAGTAAAGTTATTAAAAATAATTCTAATTTGCTTACAAGGAAGACTTATGAAGTGAAATTTCAATTATTTATTAGATTTCCTTCTCAAAAATAAATGATCGATTTCACGTTCAAAGAAAGGAATATCTTTTTCATCGTAAATATGAATTTACAATTATTCCTAATATTCTTATACACTTTACATTTATTATTTGTTGTAAGCATTTGACTTACACATTCAATAATTTTAAATAAACACGCCAACGGTAACTATTCGGGTTGGCCCTCCGCGATGGGTCATTTGCCCTTCCGTGGATGGTCGAAATGAGTGAAAACAAGATGATCGTAATGACCTTCCCGAAAGGATACCTTGCCTATCCCTAATAGTGAGTCTGACCTTCTTATAACACTCAGCCTGGCCATAAAATAAGAGTCTCTCTGACTGTGTCGAAGAAATTCTGAAAGGCTAATTAGACCATCTAGAAGAACGGACTGGCTCTCTAAATTTTGACCCTCTAACTTTGACCATCCATTTTTCTCCGTGCAGTGAATTGAAGTTTTAGTTTTCGAACTTGAGCTATACGATTAAATGTTGAAACTTATGGAGTTGACCCCTAGCTTGTTTTGAGTTACCTATTCGCTTTTCATCTCTCATGTAGAATATTTTAGAGGAATATCGCTGTTTTATCGACATCCCTCTTCGCCCCGGTCCCTCATGGTCGTTAAATTCGTGAATAAACCGGGCCACAATTAATTATTGCTCTACGACAACCATCGTAACAAACCCGAGCTTCCAAGCTCGTGAAACAGCCATTGGGGGCTATTATCATGCACAAGCGAGCATTTCAACAAGACTGAAAAATGCCCTCGTCTGCTTCTTTCCACTATTCACGCGAAATTTCACAGCATGTTATTTTTACTTTTAATTGGGCTTTAAAACTTGGATTACTTCTATTTGATCTCCATGGATTCCTATACAATTCTTTCCCTTTTGTTCTTCGTAAAAGTTTTTCGAATCAGATTCTTTTTGTTTGCAATCTTGCAAATATATATCAACAATATATATAATATACAAACTCAACAATATATTCAATGTGAAAATTAAATTACTTACTTATTAATTATAGAATAGAGAAATACAATGGGAATCCCATTTCAGTAACTCCCATTTAACCCCTGGTATACACACTGGGTTACGCTAACCCAGCGCGATTTTGCAAGATCTGTTATTTCGAAACAAGAAGAAGTGTAATTCTATCCCCAAAACTGAAAAATTGAGTATTTGTTTGACCTTTTGCATTTTTTTAGTAACTTTATTAAATGTATAACAACATATGCGTTATTTCAGAAGATAATCATGAACGTTAAGGTATGTATATAGTTCAAATCATTAATTATTGCCGAGAAATGAAGTATTCTGGTAGCATGACTTATCCGCGCGGAACCGGAAATTTTCCTACATTCGAATCACTAAACAAATATGTTTTTCAGAATATATGGAAAAACCGAAAACACAGTTTCAAAGTACAAATCTTGAGCTTTCCAGTCATCAGTATTTGAGCCTATTTATCTTGCTTTTTATTTAAACAACAGCCTTTTAGAAAAAACAAGATATTTCACAAAAATTGTAAAGATGTCTTTGTTTATGTGAAAATATGTATATTTTTCTTTATATTTACCACTTTCAAACAAGTGCTGTTCAATTCTTGAGGATTTTTTCTATAAAAACCAAAATAACAGACACCAAATTGTTCAATTAGGAACAAAGATATGAGCTGTTAAAGTTTGCCAGGTGAACCTAACCCAGTGTGTATACCTCGTTATGAAACTATAGTGTGTATACCAAGGGTTAAGTCGTTCCTAGAATTTCTGTCCTCGGAATTTGGCAATGCCGGGACCAAGGAAAATGGAAGGGCGCTGAGCACGAGGGTTTCAAAGGCAAGCAACAGCAGATGACAAGGTAAACGGTCATTTTAGTCGCGCCTGTAAAACTAGAAACATACGCGTAGTAAATGAGAGCGAGGGTGAGGATGATTCCACTTTTTCCATAGGTAATGTCAATGCTATAGGTAAAAGAGGCCAAATACGTCAAATTAATATTAGAGAATTGAATTCCGATGTGAGTTTTTTAATTGATACCAGGGCGGATTGTATGGGCTTTTTAGAAAAAACAATTGACGATTGCTTGCGTGAGAATCTATCTGAAGTTAAAGAGACCATTAAAGGTCCAGATAAGAAAAACTTCGACGTTCTGTGATGTATTAACCTAACCTCGAAATACAAAAATCGGGAATTTGCATGCATAGGTTATGCTATTAAAGATTTACCGAGAGCATTGCTCAGTCCAGATGCTAGCGAAGCATTTGGTATTGTGAAATTCGATAAAGGAATTTACCATGTATTCATGGAAACCCAGGAAATGAAATTCCCTACTAAAGTCAATGTCTTAGATGAATTTTCTAGTTTAGGTAAAGAACTAGGGGAATTTCCGGGAAAAAATAACAATAAAGTTGAAGTTCGATGCTCAACCCTTTGCACAAAAAGCTCCACGTACACAGAAAAAACTGAGGGTTCGGTGATGTTGCGGCTCAAGTAAAAGTTGGTGTCATTTAGAACTGAGACTCCAATAGAATTCTTTTTTAGCGTTTCTTCTTAGTTCTTTGATATCCGATAGATGGATATTCATATACTTAACTGCGCATGTGCCGAAAAGCGCGGACCTATTTAAAATCAATGATTACTATGGATAGTTATACAGATAAATATCAAAACAAACACTTTGTATTCTTTTTGAAAATGTATTAAATTGAACGACAGAAATACATAACTTCTTAAAAAATATAATATTAATGTAATATTGCAAGAGTATATTATATAATTTTGAATAATACCGTGCTTTTTTGGTACATGCGCAGTTGAAAACGTCGGATTTTCAACATAACCTTAAAAACTGTCATATTTCGTGTGTACTATCTTCCTTTCAAGAATGCTTATTGTCTATAATTTTAGTTTCTTCATTAAATTTTTTCCAGTGGGTCAAGGCAAAAGTGAAAAAGGGCTTTTTTTGGAACCGTTCCAATCCATAATTTGGGTTAATTTAGAAATCATTCATCATTTTGGGTTCCTTTTCAGAAAGAGAGGCTCTTTTTTCTTGAAGCTCCTTTGAAACCAAAAATTGGTTCTAATGGAAACCCCAGTTTTTTCTGTGTACAGTTCCTATCGCGATGTTAGGCAAACTCGAAAAAGAATTGATAAGACTAAAAAAACCAGATGTAATTGATAAAGTCGACTGTGTCACTGACTGGGTTGCACCAATTCTTTGTGTGCCTGAAAACCTACGGAATAAGGTTATGTTGCGATTATTCAAAACTAAATGAGAGCGTGCTGCGACCGTATTTTCCGATTCCAAAAGTTGACCTCAATCTCGCTCGCTTAAAAGGTGCTAAGTTTTTCTCAAAAATAGATGTAACTATCACTTCATCAGGTTAAACTAGATGAGCAGAGTCAATTTTTAAATGCATTCATCACTCCATTCGGGAGATTTAAATTTGAAAGAATACCATTAGGAATTTCTTGCGCAGCTGAGTACTTTGTGAACTTGTTTTTGAACATTTTATCTGGGATGAAAGGTGCAGTGTTTCACGAAGATGATGCTCTAGTATTTGTTCATACAATTGAAGAACACGACGAAACTCTGAGGACGGTTCTCAAGAAACTAGAGACAGAAGGTCTCACAATTAATAAAGAAAAATGCAAATTCGGCATTCGAAAAGTAAAATACTTAGGACATATCGTCTCGGAACGCGGAATTGATATCGATCCAAATAAAGTAAAGGCAATTGCTGAATTATCCGAGCCAACTAATAAAGTTGAACTCCAAAGATTTCTAGGTATGGTAAATTTTGCCGCTAGATTCATCGAGAACCGATCTCAAACTTTTGAACCTCTTTATAGTCTTTTGAGAGATAATGTTATGTACGTATGGTGTTCAGAGCACAAAGAGAAATTTAACCTAGTAAAGGAAATACTGACCACTGCTCCTACTCTAGCTTTTTTTGATGCCCACAAACAAATGATCGTTAGTGCTGATGCCAGCTCTTATGGTATCGGTGCTTGCTTATTCCAGAAAGAGGAAAACGGGCCTCGCGAAATTGTAGCTTACACATCAAAAACATCAAACTCAACTGAATGTAGATATGCACAAATAGAACGCGTAGCATTAGCATTAACTTGAGCGGCTGGAAAGTTCGAGGAGTAAATCGCAGGTTTGTTTATCATCCTCGAAACAGATCACAAACCCCTAGTTCATATATTACAAACGAAGCGATCTATCTCCGCGTTTACAACGTTTTAGACTCAGATTGATGTGCTATAGATACGAAGTACAATACGTACCAGGAAAATCTCTTGTAGTAGCAGACTGTCTATCGAGAAGCCCATTATCAGACAAGGGCAGCGCGATAGAATTAGACGATGAAGTGGATGCCTTCGTTAATTTTATTGTGAGAAGTCATACAATAGGAGACGTTTATATCGAAGAGATAATGAAAAGACAGGATTTGGACGGAATTTGTAGCAAGTTGAGATTGTACTCTATTGACGGTTGGTCTGAGGCGCAGAAAATACCGAAAGCCCTAAATCCGTATTATCAGTATCGCGCGAATATTAATTTTTCTCAAAATTTGTTACTCTCCGTTACTGCTCCGGTAGAGTAGGATCCATCCTCACGAATAAAAACATATCAAAAAAAGCTAAAATGGCCATACATAATTCCATATTCGTACCAACTGTACTATACGGTAGCGAGGCATGGACCTGTCAAGAAAAGGACAGGAGAAAAATCAACGCGATCGGCATGAAACCTCTGCGCATAATATGCGGAAAAACACTGATGGACAAAGTCCGAAACGAGATAATCCTCAAAGAATGTGGTACAGGAGACACGCTAGTTGACATATGGGAAAGAAATCAGTTAAGATGGTTCGGACATCTTGAAAGAATGAAAAATGAACGACTGACGAAGCAAGTATATAAAGGTAAAGTAAATGGCAGAATGCCCAGAGGTAGACCACCGAAAGAATGGTTAGAATCTGTAAATGAGACATTGATCCGAAGAGACATAAGAAGTCATAGGAACAGAAGAGCTTGCATGAAGAAATGCATGGACGTAAAGGAAGCTAGAGTAGTATGCCAGGACAGAAATGTGTGGCGACAAATAGTTTATAAGCAGAGTGACAATAGAGTGAATGATGCCTGAAACAAAGACCTTGGATACTAATGGGCCCAAGTGGGGAACCATACATAACAATTTTGTGAGGCTCCTCACTTGGGATGATCGCTAGAGAGATTGATCAGCAACCTGGGTCGGAGCAGTGTTGCGGAGTGAACGTGTTATTTGAATAAATAACACGAAAACTCCAGATCAATCTAAAATATCTATACCATAACACATATACCTACATACCTATCTACCTTATACCATATAACGACCTACTTTACACCTATATACCTATCCCACTACTTTCCAACCGAGCAAGTCACGCCTACCCCGAAAGGGAAATGGCTTAATGGTATAATAATAATAATAATAATAACAAGAATCATTATTCCGACGGATATGCAGCAGAAAGTTTTAGCTTCAATAAACTTGGGCCATCAAGGTATAGTCAAAATGTTGTCTTAGAGCCAAAGAATCTGTATGGTGACAGGGCTTAAGCTAGCAGATCGAGAATCTAATTCGTAAGTATATCCAAATCATATTCAAGAAGGCTTAAATCCGAAAGAGAGTTTTGAGACAGAAAACCCTCCCACACGACCATGGCAACGTTTAGGGTCAGATGTATTTAAACGAGGCGGAAAGTGGTATCAATAGTTGTTGACTATTTTTCGCGTCACATCGAAATCGCAAAATTAAGTAGTTTATCCGAAAAAAAAAACAATAATCGAGGGGATAGCGGAACTATTTTGGAGATACGGGATTCGCGAA
Source organism: Andricus quercusramuli (assembly GCA_932178445.1). Taxonomy (NCBI): domain Eukaryota; kingdom Metazoa; phylum Arthropoda; class Insecta; order Hymenoptera; family Cynipidae; genus Andricus; species Andricus quercusramuli. The sequence goes on from CAKNXH010001720.1 coordinate 70,249, forward strand.
GAACTAGTATCGGACAATGGTCCTCGATTTAGAAATGAATTTGCAGAAGAGTATTATTTCCGATGCATAACAAGCTCTCCTTACTTCAGCCAATAAAATGGCGAAGCTGAAGCGGCTGTAAAAACGGCGAAACTATTTATGAAAAAAAAAAAAACGGTAGTGATTATAATCAGCTCGCAAAAGCTCTGTTATCCTATCGATCCACTCCGCTTGCAAACGGTTTTTCCCCAGCCGAAATGCTCATGTATCGAAAACTGCGAACGGAAGTGCCTACCCTACCCAGCGATCTGAAAGGAAAAGATAAGGTAGCAGAAATATATACTAAGAATCTAGCTTTAAAAAATAAGCAGGCGAGTGATTATAATTATTGTCACAAAGTTAGAGATCTACCGGAATTGAAAAGGGGAGACGGAGTATTGATCACAGATTTGAAAAGATATGGTAGCGTTTTAGATAAACTCCACACTCCGTGGTCCTATATCATTAACTCAGCGGATTCCGATTACAGAAGAAACAGATGTATGGCACCTAATTCGTGCACCTCATTATGACAAAAAAGATATCAATAAAAATGAATCTGATATCCACACACCGAAACCCTCACCCGGAAGATCTGAAAGAACGAAATAATTTGCAAAAGTACCAGCGAAATTAGTTATAAAGAAATCAGTAAACGAAACTGTACAAAAACCCGTCGAACAAATTGCACAACAACTATAGCCGAACAAATTGTAGAACAACCAATTGTACGACAACCGATTGTAGAACAACAAAGAAAAAGAATACTTCCAACTCGTAAAAAAAACGAACCTCAGCGGTTGACAAATTACCGTGTAGGGTAAGAGGTTTCATGTCAAATTTATGCAAAAGATGGTATTTTTTGGAATTTTCTTGACATAAATCATTTTTATTCGATAATTGACAAGTTTCCAACTGATTTTTAAACTAATTTGTACTTGCTTGAACAATTTTCTTTTCACCTGAAAATTTATCATTTTTCAGGATAAATGATATGTTCATTATCCATTTGCTCTTATGTTATGTTATTTCAGAAATTTTATCAGAAATTATTGGTATTTTTATAAAGAAATTATATTTATATTCAATGATTTTTGTTTAAAATAATAAATTTTACAATCTTGAACAATTATGGATTGTCTTAGTTCTTTCAGTGAGAAATTGAAATTTAGATTTCAAAGAAGATTAATAATTTTTGAACAATTTTAGGTAATTTGCGTTTATACTTGTTAAATTTACCATTTTTGCAAAAAGTTTAGCGTTTTATATCGGAAATCGGTGGTCTAAATAAAAAACGATTGCTCGCCTCTTCACCGCAAATTAATTATTTTATACAACACAATATTTAGAAGAAGATTTACAACATTAAACAATCTTTGGTTTAGTTATGTTATTATTTTTTTCCAAAAATTGCTATTCTCACCAAAAAATCATTAAGTCCAAGTTCATTTTTATTTTTAAATGAATAATGAAGTGGTAAAAAAATACAAGACGTTACATTCTTTTACAGTCAGTTTCCGATTCAAAGCGGGACAACCTACCCTTAATGTGAATTTTTATTTCCTTGAACAATTGTGACAGTTGCAAAATAATATATTCATAATTAAAGGCTATCATTAAATTCCAAATATTGTTCTAGTCTAAAGTACATATTCCATTTTCAAATCATTCAATTTGATATTTTTTCATTATGAAAAAGAACTAATATTTAATATTTAGAAATATCTGACTGATCATTTAAAACCAGTAATTATAAATATGATATTAACGAAGAAATATAATGAATTTTGAACGTTACAATTTTAATTGTTCTTTTCAAAAAACTTTAATTTGTCAGTCGAATTCTTGACATTTGATGTATAAATAACAATTGAACACTTATTATTGTTAGAAAAAATTCCAGTAAGTGGAAGAGATATTCAGAACTTTTGAAAAAATTCGAAATTAATTAAAAATTGGAAATTATTTTAAATAATTAAAACGAAGTGTTTACGTGTACTTATAAAATCAGGCTATACGTACCGAAATTTCGGTAAACAGCCAACGGCCTAATATGAAACAAAATATAGATTTCCGCAGATTTCGAACAAAAAAAATTAGAAGATGCTTAAGGATTGTGTAGGACTTCAAAAGAATAAAAAAACATTTTCTTAAGATTCCTAGAAAATTGAAAATGATTTCTTATTTTGAAAAATTTATTTTAAGAGAATGTTTAAGAAGATTTAGAAAGATTTACAGAGTTGTGAAAAATGAATGTGAAAGATTTTAAGGATTTTTTTTTATTTGACAGGACTTTAACAAAAATTTTAGGAAAAATCCGAATAATTTCCAAATGTGTTGAGAAGTTTTGAAGATTTTCAAAAATAACATACAATTTGAGAAAATATAAAATAACATGATTTTTCAGGATTTTGAAATAAAATTTTTAAGCATCATAAGGATTTCTGAACTATTCCAAATAAAAATAATTGATCTTGTAATTTGAAACTCTGTTCAATTTATTAAAAAGAACACAATCGTTCAATTTTCAATCTTTTTTGAATTAAAAAACTTCTAAACTTCAATTTTTAAACTTCAAAATTCGAAAGTTTCACTTTCAGTGCTTTAATTTGCAGCTCAGTTTTTATTACATACTTCGAATCGAAGAATTTTTAGCTTTCGAGTTCGATTTTTTAAATTCATTGACCGTGAACAATTTTCGCAAACCGAGGAAAAACCGGGAAATGACCAGAAATTTAAAACAAAATTGAAACGGCCACCCTGTTGGTGTGAAAAATCATAGTGTATCAAACATTTCTTTCACAACCACCATATGTATAATAAATATGAAGAATAATATCTCGTAGAATAAAAGTAAGTACCCTAAAAAATTTCATTTTTCACAAAATATTACAGGAAATAAATCAAATAGAGTTGCAAAACTTAAAATCCTTCATGAATGTGGAACGTGCCTTGAGGATGGTTTAACCTCTTCGAGTCAGAATAGGGGTGCCTCATGCCGGTAGACTACGATGTTATCTATTTTCGCAATGTTTTCTGTCCTGAAATTATTTTTCACTACGACCATTAACCTGCAACTGTTGCAATTATTCAAGAAAATAAAAATTTACATTAAGGGTAGTTCACCCTCTTTGAATCCGAAACGGAGTGTGAAAGGAGATAACGTCTTCGTATTCTTTATACCACTTCATTAATCATTCAAAAATAAAATTGAACTTGAGTGAAAATCAAGAACTTTTGTGTATGTAAGTCACGGAGAGTAGTTAACCCTTGTTTCAGGGGATGATGGCTAAAAAGTTTCACGGCAATCTAATAACATAATTTCAGGCTAAACAAAATTTACACTGCCGTTTAAGTGATTAATTTCACTGAAAATGATATTTTTCAAATAATTATTCGGAAAGTTTGAAGGGTGATTTCACCCCCTAAATATGAATTTGGGCACGTATAAAAAATTTCAGTTTTTTTAAGGTTAAAATTACAACTGTTTGGTTGAAAAATGTGACTAAAATATCTTTCTTGGTTGGGAATTCATCTTTTTGGTTGAAAATTCAACTATTTGGTTAAAAAGTCATCTATTTTGTTGATAATGCAATAAAGCATTGTGGTACAGAACTAGATAACCAACATTTTTTCCGAAAATGGGAGTTTTTCATAAAAAATTCTTGAAAAATCAATTACATGTTGTATTATAAAAATATTGGTAATTCAAATTCAGATAACTGACTCTCTGTACCTTCTCCCATCTCCCTTTTTTAAATTTAAATTAATGAATAATTTAATTTAAACCTCATAACATTTTTGTAAACCTTTTTCTGACAAACTTTCTCTTCCTACAAGTTTTTGAATGCAGTAAACCAATAAAATACTCATTTTTTCGAAGAAAAATTCCTTAAATAAAACTGAATGTTACATTCTTTAGCATGAAAGTTCCAATCAAATTCCATCCTAAAATCATAATTCTTCATTTTCTACAAAAAGCCACTTCCAGAAGGTTTTTTTTAACTAAACTTTTTGAATCGTGATCAGAAACGATATTTTAATATTAATATCATTTATTTATAAAAAAACATATACCTTTCTTCTTTTTATAGAACTCTCAACGAAAAATCGTCTCTGTCACAGTGCGATATCGTCACACTAAATCTTTATTTTCCCGGAACGGAATAATCTTTTTGAATGGACACTTTTTTATTCTTATTCAGCCTTTCCATATCTCGAGAAAAAGTTTTTATTAGTTTTTAAAATTGAAAAATAAATATTTAGTCGCTATCCAAAGACGATGTTCGAAAACTCATGAAATTTTACCATCAAAATTTTTAAATGATTTACGCGGAATTGGTTAACTTTTTATAATCAAATTCAGTTTCTCCAAACTGAGCAACTTAATATATCGGGAGTGAGTTTTTTTTGAGTCAACTGAAAATTGCACTTTTTATCGTGATTTGCAACCAAGCTTGTTCCAATTTTAGGTTTCTGCCACTTTGAGATTGTAAAGTTCCATATTCTATTTCTTGGAATGGCATCACATTTTTCAATCATACTTTTTTGGCGTCAATTTAGAAAAATTTTAGCTCGGGAGTAAACTTTTTGTTTTATCTTCAAATGGTGTTTTCAATTTTACAGAATGTTATTTCGCACTCCTAAAAAAATCCGATTTTGTTCATTATCTAGTTATGTACTGCAATCATTCAGTTTAACTGTAAGTGTCAGGGATTTAAAGAGTTTCATATTTAATCATACAAAAGGTGTTTTGTCTGAAATTGGAAACATTTTAAGCCCTGATACTTAAAATTGTTACCTAAATTTAAAAAGGAGTCTCAAATCTAGATAAATTTTACTGAATTTAATCGAACCAATTTTAAGGTATAAAAATATGTTATTATTTGCATAGTATCGTGAAACGGGGGAATCCAATTGCTAAAATGAAATAAGTGAGTCGTGATTTTATCATGAAATTCAATATGGAAAATAATTTTAAATGGCTGATAAAAATAAAGTCAATGGAACTAGTAATTCTGGCGATGCTGCCGAATAATGCGGAAAAACAAAACTCGTTATAAATCTGATGCTGCAGGATATTCCGAGTGACATTTGTATTACTCAATTTAAATTGTATTCTAAATATACATTGTTGTTCACTTGCCGAAATATATTGTGTATTTTTTATTTACTTTAATGCCTATTTCTTTTTAAATTGAGTTTCATAAATTATTATTTATTTTGATTTTTAAATTATAAAATTGAGGAAGTAAAAAAGTAACTTTTCAGGTAACTTGAAGGTGCCTTACATAGTAGCTGTAACTAGTTACTCATGAAAGTAACACACACAATACTGGAATAAATTAAATTAATTAATTCGGGAAATCGATAATACATAGTTCAAATAACAATGAAAATATTTCCAATCTTTTGAATTTTAATTGGAAAAAGAATCTGTATCAAAATAAGTACACCAAAAATCAAGTGTATTTGATACTGCTTCTTTTGCTTCCTCATAGAGGAAGCTTTGTGATGCTAACATTTTCCAGAAATTTTAAATTTATTCAATTCAACCTTCTTCAATTTAAGAATGTCTAATACAATGTTCTAAGCAATTGTCTGCATTGATGAAATTTTGAGGGCTTATTTTCCCCATTAATGTCTTGAAACTGACCGAAGAATTTCTAAAAATATCTATTGCAATTTTTTAGCACTCAATAATATTTTAAAAATCGTTTTTTTATAGTAAAACTTTGTTCATTCGCATAATTCGAAGTTAATGCAACAATATGTATAGAAGATTCCTTGATTCAAGACGAATCGATTGACCTACAACATTGATACATTTCATTAAAGAGTAGGGAGGTTATGGTGATTTATATATTTTGAAAATCGGTTTTTTGTAGTAAAACTTTTTTCATTAACATAATTCGAACTTCATGCAAGAACAGAAAGAAGTGTTGATTCAAGACAAATCGATTGAAATATAATATTAATACATTTTATTGACGAGTAAGGAAGCTACGGTAATGCATAATATTTGAAAACATGATCTTTTATAATGAAACTTTTTTCATTAACATGATTCAAAGTTGATGCAAGAAGGGAAAAGATTCCTTGATTCGAGACTAATAGATTGACCTATAATATTAAAACATTTTATTGAAGAGTAAGGAGGTTATGGTAATGCCTAATATTTGAAAATACGGTTTTTTATAGTAAAACTTTTTTCATGAACATAATTCAGAGTTGATGCAAGAGTATAAAAGATTCCTTGGTTCGAGAGGAGTCGATTGACCTAAAATATTAGCACATCTTATTACATACTAAGGAAGTCATGGTACTTTATATATTTTTGAAATCTATTTTTATAGTAAAAACTGTCTCATTCTCATAATTTAGAGTTGATGCGAGAATAGAAAAGTTGTGTCAATTCAAGACGAATCGATTGACCTATAATATTGATACATTTCATTGAAGAGTAAGGAAACTATGGTAATGCATAATATTTGAAAATACCGTTTTTTATAGTAAAACTTTTTTCTGCAACATAATTCAAAATTGATAAAACAGAATAAAAGATTCCTTGTTTCGAGATGAATCAATTGACCTATAATATCAATACATTTTATTGAAAAGTAGGGAAGTTATGGTATTTTATATATTCTTTAAATCGATTATTATAGTAAAAATTGTCTCATTCTCACAATTTAAAGTTAATGCGAGAATAAAAAAGTTGTGTTGATTTAAGACGAATCGATTGACCTATAACATTGATACAATTTATTGAAGAGTAAAGAAGCTATGATCATGCATGATATTTGAAAACACGGTTTTTATAGTAAAACTTTTTTCACTATCATAATTTAAAATTGATGCAAGAACGGAAAATATTCCTTGGTTCGAGGCAAATCGATTGATGTAAATACACTTTATTGAAGATTAAGGAAGTTATGTTCATTTATAATATGTATTTGAGTTATCTGTATCAAACAGAAACACTTTTTTCATCGACATAATTCTAAGTTGGCGCATGAATGAAAAAGACTTGCTTATCATGAATTTTCAAATAGAATAATTCTGGCAATTTTTATATTTTTGTAATATTTGGTAATTTTGCATTTTTCGTAAATGTTTATTTTTAAATTGTTCAAAATGGAGACTTTGGTTTATCTATTATTGAAAAAAAGCTTCTTCTATGAGGAAGCATATACATTTTTCTAACGGAAGCAAAGTGCTCTTGAAACGAGCTCCATATAATTATAAATACAAATTAAGTGGAAACACTCGAGATCGAATTTGAAGTTTCATCTTTCTATGGTTATAATCGCAACTTTTTGATTGAAATTAATCGGTCTTGGTGGTCTTTTGTTGAAAAAAATCAGTTCTGGTTCAAAATTCAACTATTCACCTGAAAAATCATGTATTTGGTGAAAAATTAGACTTTTTGGTATAAAATAAAATAAATCTTTTCTGTGAAAAATTTAACTTCTCAGTTAAAATGTAACTATTTAAGTGAAAATTCATATTTTTCGGTTAAAAATTCAATTCCTTGTTGTAAAGTTGAACTACTGTGTTAAAAATTAACTTTTTTTTTTGGTTGAAAATTCGTTTATTTTTCGAAAATTATTTTTTACATCTGAAAATTTACCTATTTTATTTTTCGTTGGAAATGCATCCTTTATAAAATAATGAATTAATTATTTGGTGGAAAATTCATGTATTTTGTTGAAAATTCATCTTTTTTTTGTTGAGAATCCAACTATATGGACAAAATTTCTTCGTTTTTTGTTGAATCCAGCTGGTTGTCAAATTCTTTTTTTTTTTTGCTGGAAATTAATTTCTTTTCACTGAAAATGTTACGTTATTATTTTTTTTTCAAAAAGGAACATTTTTTGATATGGAAAATCGATAATACATAGTTCAAATCACAATATAAATATTCCAGTCTTTTGAATTAAAATTGGAAAAAGAATGCGCATCGAAATAAGTGCACCAAAAATCAAGTGTATTTGATACTGTTTCTTTTTCTTGGTTCATTCCTCGTGGATTCAGGGCATGCGCTCGCAATATTGCATCCCCTTCATAGGGGCGCGAAACCGTTGCGGCGGTTTAGTCAGTACATCACGTTGCGTTGCGATGGTTGGTTCCGGTCCGCTCTTTTTAAATCCACCAGATTCGGTTTCGAATGTTTTGAAATCCTACATTTTTCGAAAATATGAAATCATATCAATAAATAAATAGAGAAAAAAGGTTCCATTATTAATTTCATACTAAAATTAGAAATCAGAAATGGAAAACTTAAAAATATCCCACAATAAAGTAAACAAAAATTGTCTATGAATGATTGCATTTTAAAATATTTCATCAACCACTCATCACGTTATACCATAAAAAGTAAAACATTTTCAACCAGAGGGCTCAAGAACATTTTGATTTCAGTAACTTTAAAAAGTGCCGTCTAATAATCTGGTATAAAAAGAGTATTTAAGAAACATCTATTGCACAAAATAATTATAGTAAATTAAATTTTCATTTTTGCCTCAATGATATATTGTATATATTTAATCATCAATATTTTTGTAGTTTCTATGGTGGTACCATAAATAGTACTGTATCCCTATTTGTTTCGGGACTTATTTTCAATTGAAAAAGAATTGAAGACCGCTGAAAAATGTGATTTTATTGCTCGAAATCAGGAGTGACGGAAGTTTTTGATTTTGGTTAATAACACGAGTGAACGATCATGGTGAACACGTTTATTTGGATTCTCATGATAATGATTGCATGGACGGTTGGCCTCGCCACAGCCGGAAGTTGCAGGGCTGCAAAATTGTGTTGTCAGGGTCGTGATTCTGGATGCGTGATTCAAAAAGCATCCCCTAATGCGATCATCGAGAGCCCTCGTGACACCCCGTGTTATTGCGACCATGCGTGTTTAAAATTAAACGACTGCTGTGATGATTTCAAGGATGCTTGCAATGGTAATTGATCATTTTATTCTATAAAATAACATTTGGTTAGCCATTTCAATTTTATTGCAAATTCAGATCTGATAAACACTTGGGTGGTTCACAAAAAATTGTTTTTTATTTTTCGATTTTTGGAAATATACATATAATTTTAGAGAAATATATTATTAATAAAAATTGTTGCTAATACAGAGGACAAGACTTTTATTTTGTGTCGAATTGAAAAAAAAATGTTTTGTGAAACAGACAGATAAAGATGCATAAATTGTTAGCCTTCACATTTTTTGTATAGATCGCAAAAATTGTGGAACCTTCGCTATACAATAGAAAAACATATATATCGTAGAGATGAGTGGAAAAATTTAAAACCTGGCTATAAGAAAAAGTATTTTAAAAAAAAATTAACAAGGCATTTTTAATGCTTTCTTCATCATTAAAATTTTATAAAATAGGAATCCCAGCTACATATTTGATAAAAACATTGATTGGGTGCAATACTACATTAAACATACCAAACATAAAATTTCGGAAAACAATGGAAAAGATTTTAATACAACATTTTTTTATTTTCTAACAATAGAAAACCAAAAAAGAATCTAGTAAGTTTAAAAAATATTTAATAGCTTTGATAAGTTGTCAAAATCATTTAAAAATTGAAAAGATTTAAATAATTTTAAACAAAATGTAGGTCTTTGAAGATTTCGAAACAAAAATGTCTAAGAATTTGAGAAGGTTTCAAGAAAATAACAATTTTTTTAAGACTCTTGGCAAAATTTTATATGATTTTTTCTTTGTTGAAAAATTAATTTCAATAGAAAATTACAAAATATTACAAGTTTTGAATGATTCTCTAAAATTTCGAAAATAATGTAAAAGATTCAAAGCAAACATTTTCAATTTTGCAAGATTGAAAAATTGTAGGAAAAATTCGAATAAGTTTGAGAGATATTTAGAAGCTTTGAAAAGATTTAGGAATAATTTAAAACTTAAAAATATAATTTTTTTTACTTTTTGGAGTTTAAAAGAAAAAGAGTTTTAAGCATTCAGAGAAGTTTCCAGAGAATAACAACTTTTTTTGAGATTCCCAGCAAAATTACAAATGATTTTTTCTTTGCTGAAAATTAATTTTAATTGAATATTGAAAAATATTACAGAAGATTTCACATGATTGCCTAGAATTTCGAACATAGTGTAAAAGAACTTAAAGCGAACATTTTCAATTTTGCAAGATTAGAAAATATTAGCATAAATTAGAGTAACTTCAATTTTTATTTAAATTTTGTACAGATTAATCAAAATTTTAAACAAATTGTAGATCCTTATAGATCTCAAAAACCAGAGTTGTAAGAATTTGGAAAGGTTCCCCAAGAATACGTATTTTTTAGAAAGATTCTTGGCAAAATTCCAAAGATTTTTCTTTGCTGAAAAATTAATTTTAACAGAAAGTTGAGAAATTTACAGAAGGTTTCAGATGATTGCTTAAAATGTCGAAAATAATGTAAAAAGAATTTTAAGTAACAAATTTCAACTTTGCAAGATAGAAAATTTTAGTAAAAATTCGAGTAAGTTTAATTTTGATTCAAATTTAAAAAGGTTTAACAAAATTTTAAACAAAATATAGATTTTTGAAGATTTCGAAAAGAGAAGACATTTGAAAATTTGGAAAGGATTTGAGCGAAGAACAAGTTTTTTTAAGATACTTGGGAAAATTTTTGATGATTTTTCCTTTGCTGAAAAATTAATTTTAGAAGACAATTGAAAAATATTAAAAAAGATGTCAAATGATTTATTGAAATGTGGAAAATAATGTAAAAGATTTTACAGCTAAAAATCTCAGGTATGCAAGATTAGAAAATTATAGAAAAAATTCTAGTAAGTTTCAGGAAAAATTGAATATATATTTTTGAAGATTTTGAGAAAATAAGATTTTTAAGAATTTGGAGAAGTTTCAAGAGAATAACACAATTTTTTAAGATTCCTCGGTAAATTTGAAATGATTTTTTTTGCTGAATAATTGAATTCAACAGAAAATTGAAGAATATTACAAAATATTTTAAATGATTTTCTAAAATGTCGAGATATTTAGAAGTTTCAAGAAAATACGAAAATAATTTAAAACTTAAAAAAGATATAAAAAAAAATCGCAACAAAATGTAAATTTGTAAAGCTTTTGAATAAAAAATTCATAGCTTTTCAAGAATTTTGAAAGGTTTCTAGATAATAAACCATCTTTTAAAATTCTAGGAAAATTTAAAATGATTATTGAATTAAAAAATTAATTTTCAAAGAAAATTCCAAAAACTTTCAAGATTTCCAAAAATGTCGATTAAAATCTGGGAGATATTAGGGCAATTTATATAACTTTGAAAGATTTTTTTTGTCTTCTTTGGAAGAAAATTATTCTTTTTTTTTAAATGCAACTGTATCTTTAGAAATTGATCTGCTTAGGTTGAAAGCTCAACTATTTTGTTAAAAATTCGTCTTTTTTGGATGAATTCATCAAATTTTGATGTAAAATAAAAATATTTTTTGGTTGAAAATTTAAATTTTGGGATGAAAATACACGTATTTTGTTGACAATTAGTCTTTTTTGATAGAAGATTATTTTCTAAATTTATCAAGTTAAATTATTATAAACTATTACATTTTTTGTTAAGAATTCATCTTTTTCGTTCGAAAATGCAACTACTTGGTGAAAATTTAATCTGCTTTGGTTGAAAACTGAAGTATTTCGTGAAAAATTTATATTTTTTGGGTGATTTTAACTCTATGTGATTTAAAATTCTATTCTGTTTTGGTTGAAAATTCAAATTTTTTGTTGAAAATGAACTTTATTGTTAAAATTGTGATGCGGATATCCCAGAATTTCTTTATTCCATACAAAAATTTCAAAGGGTACAATCGTGCTCTCATATCTGCTTGCCCCTAAGGAATCACGCTTTTTATAAATTATAAAGTTGCCAATTTTTTTTCAATCAGACAGAGAATGAGAGTCGAAAGATAAAAACAATTTTTTTTGCACTATCCTAATGAATACCTTTACTTTTTGTTGAAAAATAAAACTGAAAGTGGATTGTGCTTAGGAATGTTTTAATTAAAAAAGAAACACGCTATACTCTTATCAGAGGTTAATCACATACCAGAGGGTGCGTTGAAATATTACGTTATAAGGTAATTATTAGGAATTAACAAAGCTGGAAAAGTTTAATGTATGTGCACGTTTGAAATTTAAAATTAAAAAATTAAAATTGGAACAATTTAAAATTAAAGACTTTGGAGATTATGCAATAATTAAACGATGCAAAAAATTAATGAATTTTCAAATGAACCCTTAAAAATTTCTAATTAGAAGATCAAAAATTCAACCATTTTTTATTTAAAAATGTTAAACTGAAGTACAAAATTTTGATTTTTAAAAATTTTAATGTTCTAATTCAAGCTTACGTATTGACAAACTGTACACTGAAATAATTTTCATTTTAGAATTTCAAGCTGGAAAATTGACAACACTTTTAAATGCGAAGCCTTGAAAATCCATAAAGAAAAAAACTGTCAAGTTCAAGTTTTTTAAATTAAAAATTTATAAAAAGTAGAGCCTATGATGTGAAACGGATTCGAAATAAGAAATTCATTAGAGCTTAAAATTTGTCAATTTCTAATGCTCTAAGGTGAGCCATTTCTACCTAAAAATCCTTAAAATATTTCAAAATTCGAGCGGTAAAAGTTCCAACTTCGAGAATTATGTTTTTAAAGTACCCTATACATGAAAAAGTTCTGGTATTGAGAATGATTTTAAAAACATTGTACAATTAATTGCTCACAAGAGAACCATTTCAAATAGAAAAATGTTTCATTTTAAAAGTGGTCAAAAAATTCGAATGGAACAATTTAAAATTTGGACACCGAAATGAAAGAATAACATTCTACGATATGAAATTGAGATTGTCTTAAATTTAAAAATCACAACCCTCACCAATTTTAAACTTCAAACACAACACATTGAAAATTAAATTATATTGAATTTGAAGTTTGAACATACTTTAAATTCCAAGATTTTTAATTAAGGGTTTTCGAAATTAACGAAGTAAAATTATATTATTGAACATTAAATAATTCCAAATATTAACAATGAGGGGCCGCGCATAAAGGACGTAAATTTTTTTCAGGGATAGGGGGGTAGGGGGTAGTTCAACGATTTTCCTATGCTATCTTACATGGAAGGGGGGCGTGAGTGGTCAAAATTCATTTCTTTGGTCGAAAATTTAACTATTTTGTTGAATTTTTGTTTGTTGCGGATTTAACTATTTCATTTTTTTAAGAAAATGTATGTTTTGTAGTTGGAAATTCAAGTATTTGGTTAAAAATTCGGGTTTTTTTAAAAAAAAAGTTAGACCTCTTGGTTGAAAATTCTACTATTTGGTTGAAAATTCATGTACTTTGTTGAAAATTCATCCTCTTTGGTAAAAATTTAATCTTTGCGGTTAAGAATGTAATGGTTTGGTTGAAAATAAATTTATTTTAGTCGAGGATTGAATTAGTTTCTCAAAAATGCTTCTTTCATTGAAATAAATTGTTATTCTGCTGCTATAAATTTAAAGTTTCAATATTTTTTTGTTCTGATATCAACTATTGCACTTTTCATTGGAAATACATCTTTTTGGTTGGAAATTAGCGTCTACAACAGGAAATTTGACTATTTCACTTTTTGTAGATAATTTATCTTTTTTAGTTGAAACTTCAACTATTTGGTTGGAAATTCATGTATTTTGTTGGAAGATCGTCTATTTAAGTGGAAAATTAAAATGGTGGGTTGAAAATTTAACTGTTTGGTTGATAATTGATATATTTTATTAAAAATTATTTTTCTGTTGTTGTAGAAAATCAATTTTTTTGTTGTTAAAAATACAACTGTTTCGTTGAAAATGAAACTGTTTTTATTTTGAAATAAAAATATTTCTCAGAGGAAATATTAACTATTATTACATTTTTCGGTGAAAATTCATCTTTTTATTTAACATTCAACTGTTTTGCAACAGATATTTAACATTCAACTGTTTTGCAACAGACTCGTCTTGTTGGCTAAGATGTTCAACAATTTAGTCGAAAATTCACATGCTTTGCGGATCATCAGTTTTTTGTTGTTGAAAATTAATTTTTTATTAGTTATTAGTTTAAGAATTCAAATATTTGGTTGAACATTCATGCAATTTTTTAAAAATTCGTTTTTTTTCATCCAAAAATCAATCTTCTTAGTTGCAAATTCTAACATTTTATTAAAAATTTATAATTCGTATTTTTTTGAAATTCAAATTTTTATAATGAAAATTGAACTATTGCATTTTTAGTTGAAAATTGATATTTAAGTTTAAAAATTCAACTATTCGGTTGAAAGTTTATTTATTTCGTTGAAAATTCTTCTTTTTTGCAAAAAATTCAACTATTTTGTAGAAAATTCGTCATTTTTTGTTGAAAATTAATTTTTTATAATACAAATTTAGCTATTGCATTTTTAGTTAAAAATGGGTCTTTTTAGTTTGAAAATTCAACTATTCGGTTAAAAACGTAATTATATTT
>CAKNXH010001720.1:85194-107570 GCA_932178445.1 Andricus quercusramuli
ATCACAAAAATTCAACTATTGCATTTTTGTTTAAAAATTTAACTCTTTGGCTGGAAATTTACGTAATTTATTGAAAATTCGTATTTTGTAGTAGAAAATTAATCTTCTTGGTTGAAAATTCAACTATTCGGTTAAGAATTTAATTAGTTTGTTGAAATTCGTTCCTTTTTTGTTTGAAAATTAATTTTTCATAATAAAAATGTAACTATTGTATTTTTTGTTGAAATTCGATCTTTAGTAGTTCAAAGATTCAAATAATTTGGTTGAAAATTCATGTAATTCATTCAAAATCCGTGTTTTATAGTAGAAAATCAATTTTATTGTTTGAAATTCAACTAATTGGTTGAAAAGATTTGTTTTGTTGAAAATTGGTATTTTTTGCTAGAAAATTCAACTAATTGGTAGAAAATTCCTCTTTTAGATCAAAAATTCAACTATTTAGTTGTAATTTCAACCATTTTGTAGGAAACTCATCTTTATAGCTTGGAAGTTGAACATTTTGAATAAAATTTTTTTTTCTTCTTCGGCTGAAAAATCTTTCTTGGCCTTATATTTAACTTTTGCTGAAAATTCATATTTTTGTTGAAAAATGCAACTGTCTGATTGAAAATAAATTTGTTATAGTTGAAGATTTAACTATACCGTTGAAAATTTTTCTCTTTGGGTTCAATTCAATTTGATTTGAAATGAAAATCATTTCTTGATTGAAATTTGAACTACTTTGTTCATTCATGAGAAAAAAATCGGTGGCAAAAATTACGTAAGATAGGGGGTCCAACGAGAAAAAATTATAACGGGGAAAAGCTAGTTAGCTTATGCTTAGAAAAGGGCCTATTTATTACAAATACTTGGTTTAGACATAAAATGATCCACATGTACACCTGGCGTAAAGGAAATAGCCACAGCATAATTTACTTTGTTATTGCAGATGAAAGATTAAGAGAACTAGTTAAAGATACAAGAGTTATGAGGGGTTCCGAATGCAATTCTGATCATTACCTTCTAGTCTGCAAAATAAACTTAGGGCGGGGATGGAGAACAAAGAAAACAAAGAAAACGAAACAAACACGAATAAAAATTGGAAATTTTCAGAGACAAGAAGAGCAAACAGAGTTTCAAAAGAGGTTAACTGAACGCATAGATAGGGCAACGTGGGAAGCGCTTATAAGCAATAAAGATATAAAGGGCGCGTGGACTTTATTACGGGATGTCATTGTCAAAACTGCGACCGAAGTATGTGGTACGGCGGTTGTAGGAAGAAAGTCTGGCGATGCGTGGTGGAACGATGAAATTGCGGCAGCCCAAAAAGAAAAGAAAGGAGCGCACAATAAAACGCTGAACATGACAGGTCTTAGCGATGAGGAGAGAACTAGACTTAAAAATGATTACAGACACAAAAATAGGATAGAATAAAATAAAAAACTGCTTTGAAGGAATTATGAAACTATTATATAAACAGTTGAAGGAAAGTAAAAGTACAGAGTTTGCTAGCATGGGAAACAGCAAAGGCGAAATGCTATATGATATAGACGGAATTGTAGACGCTTTGAAAGAGTCTTTCAAAGAACTATTGGGAGGTGAAGATATCGGACAACAAAACTGCGACATAGAAGATAATGCATTAGAAAACCCAATTGAAAAAGTCTGTGTCACTGAGGTCAAAGATATAATTAAGAACTTGAAAAACGGTAAGGCTGCGGGTATAGACAATATTAGCGCTGAAATGCTTAAATACGGTGGCGAGTACATACCTCACAGGTTGTGCGAATTGATAAATTTATGTATCGAAACGGGAGAAGTCCCAGACGATTGGAGAAAAGCGATTATCGTACCAATATACAAAAGAAAAGGAGATAAAAGCAACTGCAGTAATTACAGAGGTATCAGCCTACTAAGTACCGTAAGTAAAATATACTCAAAAATACTCATCCGTAGGGTAATGGAAATTACAGAAGAGAAATTATTGGAAGTGCAAAGTGGATTTATGCCAGGAAGATCATGTACAGATCAGATATTTAGCAGAAAAAAGTTTGAGAGTAGGAAAGAAAGTCTTCTGTGCATTTATCGATCTAGAAAAAGCATTCGACACGGTAAATAGAAGTAAACTTTGGGAAGTCCTTAAAGAGTATGGAGTGAATGGAGGGCTCCTACAAGCAATAAAAACAATATATACAGGTAGTAAAGCGAGTGTAAGGGTAAATGGGAAAAAGAGTGAATGGTTCGATATTATGCAAGGCGTGAAACAAGGATGCGTTATGTCCTCGTTGCTATTTATCATATTCATGGATAAGTGTCTAAGAACTGCCCTCTTCGACGAAAAAGGTGTAGATCTCGAAACCGTCAAGGTACGTGGGTTGTCTTTCGCAGATGACAAGATTGTTATGGCAGAATCAGTCGAAGACTTGCAAAGAATGTTGAATAAACTTAATACAAGCATGAAGAACATGGACCTCAAAATTAACGTGAATAAAACGAAAGTCATGGTGTTTGAGGGAAGAAGTGAGAAAACAATATGCAACATAGTCCTAAATGATGAGAAATTAGAACAAGTTGACAAGTACGTATATCTAGGTAGTTTATTCACTAACGACGGAAAAATAGATGGGGAATTAGATAGGCGCATAAATAAGGGTAAGCAGGTTATCGGTAGAGCAGGGTCCATCCTCGCAAATAAAAACATATCAAAAAAAGCTAAAATGGCCATACATAACTCTATTTTCGTACCGACTGTACTATACGGTAGCGAGACATGGACCTGCCAAGAAAAGGACAGGAGTAAAATCAACGCGATCGGCATGAAACCTCTGCGCATAATATGCGGGAAAACACTGATGGACAAAGTACGAAACGAGACAATCCTCAAAGAATGTGGTACAGGGGAGACACTAGTTGACATATGGGAAAGAAATCAGCCAAGGTGGTTCAGACATTTTGAAAGAATGAAAGATGAACGACTGACCAAGCAAGTGTATAAAGGTAAAGTAAATGGCAGAATGCCCAGAGGTAGACCGCCGAAAGAATGGTTAGAATCTGTAAATGAGACATTAATCCGAAGAGACATAAGAAGTCATGGGGACAGAAGAGCTTGCATGAAGAAATGCATGGACGTAAAGGAAGCTGGAGTAGTATGCCAGGACAGAAAAGTGTGGCGACAAATAGTTTATAAACAGAGTGACAATAGAGTGAATGATGCCTGAAATAAAGACCTTGGATACTAATGGGCCCAAGTGGGGAACCATACATAACAATTTTGTGAGGCTCCTCACTTGGGGTGATCGCTAGAGAGATTGATCAGCAACCTGGGTCGGAGCAGTGTTGCGGAGTGAACGTGTCATTTATATAAATAACACGAGAACTCCAGATCAATCTAAAACATCTATACATAATACCTACATACCCATCCACCCTATACCCATATACTGATCAACCTCATACCTATATACCTATTTCACTACTTTCGAACCGAGCAAGTCACGCCTACCCCGGAAGGGAAAAGGCTTAATGGTATAATAATAATAATGATTCAAATGAACGAATTTTCGGAATATACATAATAATTTCGGAATATATATAATACCTTCGACCCTACAAGACTTCAATTATTTTTGAAGAAATGCTTTTTCTTATATTTAATTTTTCAATTAAATTGGGTAGTTTTGAGGATATTTTTTGAAAGAAATTTTTATGTTCTTGTACCTTCTGAGGAAATAAACACAGAATAAGTCAAGAAGAACTTTAAGTCAAGAAAGTTGGGGTAACCGCATAGCAGAGAAATGAGAATCGCAGAAGCTTTTAACTAATGAGGAATTTTTCCTGACTCGAAATGTATTGAATACTTGGAATATATGGGAGAGTATAGGAGTTCATATAATGAAAGTAGTTTTCATTCTTGTAAATTCGAAATCTGAAATTCACTTCAGAATTTTGATCTTGTCTTAAAAATGTTGTGTACAAAGAATACATTTTTAAATCTAAAAATAAATGTAGGGACCAGAATAAAAAATCATAGAATTCAAATCGATACAAAGAAAAAGGCTATTGGTATCCTAAGAACTAGAAGTTATTTGGAATCGACATGCAGCTGTGTGAACCACGCTTGAAATTTTTTTTTTCAATTTCTTGTTTGCAGAATTTTCAAATTTTCTTGAGTTTGAATTTTTTCACATTCCTGGAGGTCAATGAAGTCTTCCTTTTTTTTGCGAGACAAAAATGGACTATGAAAAAAATCACCAAGCCTGAGTAATAAAAATAGGAAATACAGCAAACTTTTAAAATGTATATTTTGGTATTTATTGCATTTTTTTTATAACTTGGGGCTTAACATTTTTTCTGAGAATTTTTTTCTAGAGTATTTCTATGTTAAAAAGGTCCAGATATGCTGAGAAAAATGTTCAAATCACAATTTATGAAGATAATTTCATTGAATACCAAAATCGGAAAATGTTTGATCAAAATACGCAAAAAAATTACAAAGACTTTTTTGTCCACCCAGAATGTAAAAAAAATAACGGAAATTCAAAAGCTATTGATTCCAAATTAATTATATTTTTTTAAATATTGATACGCTAGTTTTTTGCATTATATCAATTTTGAATTCCAGAATTTTATACTTTCGAACCACCCTAATAATTAATCTCCAGAATATGAAATGTTTAACAAATTTAATATTACCGAGTCAAAAGAAACTACCCTCTACCACATTTTACATAATTTCTTCCCCATTTAAACGGGTTTCCTTTCTGCAATTTTTTCCTTCCTAATACTTTTTAATAACACTCCATGCACCTTCGTCCTTTAGCCATCACCTTTGAAATTTTTAAAATGTTAGTGAATGAAGCCGGCCTCATTTAGACTCTTAATTTAAATCGTATAGAAGCTTCTAATGGTAAATTTTTCCTCTAACTTCTACGAACATTTTTCCACAAAGAAAATCTCGTTTCTCAGCTTTCTGGATATGGAAAAAGTGCAATCAATTACGTGAGGATGATTTTTGAAATTTTAGACACCCTACACCCTATTATATATCAAGAATATATAAATTATTTTCACTGTGAATGAGATTTCGCAAGATTTCAAGGAATTTAAAAATTATTTTAACGAAATATGAAGGATTTTTCGAGATTTCAATGGGATTTTGAAGATTTAAAGGGATTTAAAGGCATTTCATAAGATTCGAAATATTTTACAGGATATCAAAAAATTTTGAGAAATTTTCACGGATTTAACAGAATTCCTAAGGATAAATGATTTCAATAATTTTCAAGAGATTTTAATGAGTTCAAGGGACCTCATAATATTTTTCGGATAGCAGATTTTTGAAATTTTCAAAATTAAAAATGACGTATCCAGTATAGCGGACGAAAATGTAAGAATGAGTCCCAAGGCTTCAAAATATGTCCGCCATTTTGAATTTTTGAATTTCCACTTTGGATTCGTAATGAGTCACCCAGAAAACCCCTGAAAACCAATTTTGAAGCCACCAAGCCTTTTTTGAAATTTGCTGTTCGCCATATTGCATCCGCTGTTTTGAGTTACAAAAATTTAAAAAATTCAAATTCGAATTATCATTCATCCAGAAAACCTCTGAAGACCCATTTTGAAGCCACTGGAACAATTTTTCAATTTTTTGCTTGCGCCATATTGGATCCGCCATTTTTAATTTTGAAACTTGCAAAAATTTGACTCCAAAATCGAAATCAGCAACCCAAGAAATGCCTGAGGACCCATTAGCCACTGGACAAATTTGTTAATTTTTTGCTTGCGCCATGTTGGATCCGCCATTTCGAATTTTAGAATTTTGACTTTAGATTCGTAATGAGCGACGCAAAAAAAAACCTGAAAACCCAATTTGAAGCCACGAGAATATTTTTTCAATTTTTGGCCGCCATATTGCATTCGTCATTTTGAATTTTAGAATTTTGACTTCTAATTCGTGATCAGCAAGCCAAAAAACGCCAGAATTTAATTCGCCATTTTGAATTTTGGTTACAAATTCGTAATCAGCGACCTACAAAACCCCCAAAAACTCTCTTTGAAGTTACGGGACTTATTTTTAAATTTGTTGTTCGCCATATTGAATATGCCATTTTGAATTTGGAATGTTGACTTCAGATTTGTATAATCAGCAAACCGAAAAATCTGTTTTACATTATTTTCAGCTAAATTCAGCGTGTAAAATTGTTGTATTTTTGTCATTTCGTTTATTTTCAATATCCATTCCCTTAAAAAATTAAATGTTTTCAAGGTTTCTAAATGTCACATGAAACTTCAAAATTTGTATTCGAGTTGAGCAAAAGTAACTTAATTGTAAAAAAATAATCAAAAATTGTATTTTTACAACAGGTGAAAATTTACAATTTCTCAATTTTTTTCATTGCATTATTTAAATTGAAATAATTATTTCTGAAAAACAAAACTTATCCCCTGAGGTTAATTTTCTCCTTATTCTATCCAAAAATGGACCCAAATATTTACTCATTAATGCTGTAATATGAAAAAATTCTCTTTAAATGAACATTTTAGACTGGTTTTTCATATTTTCCAAGCTGAATATCTCTTAAGGAGGTGGAAAGAAAAGGCTGAGATTGGTCGAGTGTTTGATTCAGTCCTTCATCTAATTAGCCTGAAAACTTCGCGTTAGTACCAGGCTTTTTTATTCTAAAATTTAAGTTTTTTAAAATTCCAGAAAAAACGCTATCTTAAGGTTTGCCATTTTGTTACGACTAGGTTGAAGTTGGTTTTCTTGGCAGAGCTAAGTGTTATTGTGAGTATGCGATTAAGCAGTATCCCTTTCGGGGTAAGCGCGGCTCTATCGGTGAGGAAGGAAGTAATGTGGGGGAGGGGGCATATATTTTTTTATTGATCTAGAATTCGCGTGATGTTTATTCAAATTACCCGTTTGTACCGCAACACTAGTCCGAACCAGGTCGCTGATTAATCTCTCTAGAGATCACCCCAGGTGAAGAGCTTCACAAAGTCATCATGTTATGTTTTTCACTCGGGCTTTTTAGTGTCCAAGGTCTCTTTTTCCAAGCATGATTCACTCCACTGACACGCTTTCTCATGCATTTCTTATAAACTATTTGTCGCTACACATTTCTGTCTTGGCATACCTCTTTAGCTTCCTTCACAAATTTCATGCTAATTGCGTTGATTTTACTCTTATCCTTTTCTTGGTAGGTTAAGGTCTCGCTACCTTACAACACAGTCTGTGTAAATATAGAATTATATATTGCCCATTCAGCTTCACCTGATACATTCTTACTTCTGATAATAGATCCTGCTCTACCGAAAACCTTCTTACCCTCGTTTATACGCCTGTCTAACTCTCCACCTATCTTTCCGTCATTAGTGAATAGGCTACCAAGATATAGGTACTCATCAACGCGTTCTAGCCTCTCATCATTGAGGACAATGTTGCACATTGTTTTTTCACTTTTTCTATTTTTTTTTATCTTGTTCACGTTGATTTTGAGGCCCATGTTCTTCTTGCTTGTATTCAGATTGCTCAGCATTCTTTGTAAGTCCTCGATTGACTCTGCCATAACAGTCTTATCATCTGCGAAAGCTAACCCACGTACCCTCACTGCACCGAGATCCACACGTTCTCTGTCAATGGGGGCCATTCTTAGATATATGTTCATGAACATAATAAATAGCCATGAGGACATTACGCAGCCTTGTCTAACACCTTGAACAATATTGAACCAGTTACTCAGTTTTCCATTGACCCTTTGTCATAACAACCTTATCATCTGCAACCTCTAACCCACGTACCCTCACTGTCCCGAAATCCACACCTTTTTCGTCAAAAAGGGCCATTCTTAGACAGGTGTCCATAACTATAATAAATAGCCATGACGACATAACGCATCCTCACGTAACACCTTGCATACTATTGAAGCAGTCATTCGCTTTGCTACCTGTATATATTTTTTTCATTACTTGTAGGAGCCATCCATTGACTCCATACTCTTTCAGGATTTCCCAAACTTCACATATATTTTTGCATTTTCTTTTCTTCTTTTGCTTTGATTTATTCTTTATTTTCCTTGACTAGTAGTATTACTTTTCTCTTTTTGTGTCTAATTATTTTCAAGCCTATTTCTCTCCCCATCGCTAAGGCCTGTGATGTTCAACTTTCTGTGATTCGTGGGCGGCTTCGTGGATTTCATCATTTCAACACGCATTACCAGACATTCCTTCTAATATCGCAGTACCACACATTTCAGTCACACTCCTCAGAATGGCTAATTGCAAATTCACTGATAAAAAGTGTTTGATTAATGACTTCTATGAGTTGAGTGATTCATAAAAACAAAAAATGTGTAAACGTTCGTTATTTTTCTTCCTGAGCGGTATTTAATATTCATCTCGAAAAATGTAGACAACCTTTAAAGTAACGAGCTTTAAAATTAAATTTTTTTCATATTACAGGATCAAAATGTGAGAAGGAGTTTAAATTTTGCATAGAACAAGTAAAAACTAATCGTTAGTGGTAAGCTTGGATTTTCAAGAATAATTATTTCAATTGAAAAAATGCAACAGAAATAAAGAAAAATCAACCAAAATATCTATATAATATTATCATACTAAAAAATCAGAATTCTGGTTAATCATGGATCCATGTTGTCCCAAGAAGATTTTTAAATTAAATTAAAATCATCACTGGAGTCCATTTTTTAATTACAAGTTTGGAAATTTGACAGAATCCAGAGCTTCATTTAATGGTTTTCACTAAATTTTATAATAATATTTTAATCTTTTTCCAATTAATTTGCTTGCAATAAATCAAGGACTTCACAGTATTTCTGAGATTTTTACATATTTAAGAGTATCTCCAAGAAAAATTTTTGAAGCACTCAATGTTCCCAACGGTTAATTTCAAAATACCTGGAAATTGTAAGGAAAATATAAAATATTGAAACCTATTTTACAGATGACCAATTTATATTAATCTTGCGTTCAAATATAATTCCTAAAGCCAAAAACTTCAAATAACGCTGAAAATTTCTTTTTTATAAAAATTTAGACTTCCATGCCTCATGTGATGATGGAGCTGAGTGTATACGTATGCATGTGTAAATATACGTCATAGATAGATATATATATACATACTGGATGTTTTTTTTAACTTGAGACATCGAAATATCCAAAAAAATACGCATCCTATGAAAAAAAATGCGTAATTAAAACTCTTTATTTTCGAGGGGAAGAAGCGACTTTGGAAAAATTTACCTCACCCCACATTTGAGATTACAAAGTGACCCCCACTCCAGGGCAGTATATAGTGGTTTAAATAAGTGGTCTCTGTCCACTGCGGAGATTTTCACACTTATTTCTACCAAGGGAAATTCTTTATAAAGGTGGCAGAAAAGAGTTGAGTTTATTTATGGGAAGAGTGAATGGAGAGGATCGCGTTGAAAGGGGTGAGCATACAAGAAATAGAGTGAACAGGATCATCCCTCGGATACCCTTCGGACATACGCCGTGTTCCCTGAAGAATGTACTTACTTTCGTCCGGCAAACATTTTCTAAAGTCTAAAGAAGAACAAGTGCGAAAGAAAACAAGAAATGCTGAGATATCCGATTTCCTTCCGAGAGTAAAAGTCGAAACCTTTTACTCGAAGAAATATTTTTCTTCAAATGAAATTTCAAAGTCTTTCATTGTTTGCTTTGATCTCTAGAGCGAAATGGAGTAAATAATAGTTTTGAGAATCAATATAAAATAGGTGGTAAAAGAAGCTCTACAAATTTAAGATTTTAATTTTAAAACCATGGTAGAAATGCATTTTCGAAATAAAATATGAAATAAATTACCGTAAAACGGAGCTGAGCGGTTCGTTTTTTATAATAAAGTGCAAAAAGAAATCTGAATTAGTTAATGATGAATGAAGTTATTTTTGAAATTATTATTATAAAATCTGCATTTCTTGTAATTATTATTATAAAATCTTCATTTTTTGTAATTATTATTATAAAATCTTCATTCTATGTAATTATTGTTAGGGGTCGTTCAAAAAATATGTTAAAGTTTCATACACTTAATATAGAAAAAGGTTTTTTGTAGGGAAAGGGGGGTCAAAATTGTCAGAAAAAAGCGTTACGTATTTTTTGAACTCGATCTTTATTTAAAGAAAGAATTTTTCTGATGATTAGTGAGTAGTTCAAAGGCAAACTGAAAATCTTACAGAGACTTTAATAGAGAATTTTTTATTTAGAAAGAATTTAGAATAGAATTTTACTCATGTCAAAACCTTGATGATAAGAAACGATTTTCTGATATACTAAAACTTCTATAAAACGCACAGTTTGCAATTGATCTAATTCTTTTATCATACTTTTTTCCCAGTTTTTAATTAAGAATAAAAATTATTAACAAATTATTTAAAATATGAGGAAGAAAATTGTTTTCGAACTGGAATATAACCTATTTCAAAGAGTGCCCAATCATTTATTTTCCTCTTGAATATAAAATACTTACTTCGAAATCAGGAGAGACAAGAATTCTGTGAGAAAAAGTTGAATGCAAGATGAATGTTGTTTTACAATTCCTTTTCCTTAAATATATTGCTTTCAATGGGCATAATTTTTTTTTAATTACTAAAAAACTGTAATAATCGTAGGTTGAAATATTTTTTGAAAATTGTAATCTTGTTTTATGCTGCAATATATTTATTCTTTTGTTTAAATAATGAAAAAGGATTATATAAGTTATTCCAAAATGGTTAAACATTTTTAGTCCAAGACACTTTCTTCGATTAATGAATTCTTTCTAAGAATATTTCGATCTCGTTTAGAAATCACAAATAAAAATCCAGAAAATGAAAATAAAAAATTGTTGAATAATATCACATTTTTATTATTATTTAAAATTCACAGATATAACTTATATTTTAATTTTCAAGCAGATAAAATTAAATTT
The DNA here is from genome assembly GCA_932178445.1 of Andricus quercusramuli. Classification (NCBI taxonomy): domain Eukaryota; kingdom Metazoa; phylum Arthropoda; class Insecta; order Hymenoptera; family Cynipidae; genus Andricus; species Andricus quercusramuli. The sequence continues at coordinate 96,119 of CAKNXH010001720.1, forward strand.
TTTCGCATCGAAACAAAACGATATTTAATAGAGTTGACATGGTAACCCTTTCCCAAGTAGTGGGTAAATCTTAACACGTAAAAGTAATTTTTGTCCAGATAAAGATTACTTTGAAATCGATGCAAAGATTACATTTTGTTTTTTTCTCTGTTTGATAACTTTTTACATTCTGATCAGAGAAGCCATTAGATTTGTGTAAAATTTGACCCTTCCCCCGTTTTTGTCAAATGTCCACGTTTTGAGACTGTGAGCACGATACTTTAAAAAAATCTATTAGATTGGTCTTCGTCTACTTTTCAAGTGTCCTTAACTAAAGGTCGAGTTCCTTAACCAGCCATTTCGGATGAAAATTCCAAAAATTAGAGCATTTAGAAAATTCTTGAGACTTTTTTCCAAGAGTCAAAAATTCTATGTACGGTTATTCGTAGTACTTAGAAACTCGAACAATTTATCTGTGCGACATCTTTCTATAGAAAGAAAATGAGCAGAGTTATATAGTATTTTCGAAATTAAAAAAATCGAAATTGAACATTTCAAGCCAAAAATTGCACGATATTAAAAAAAGTCATGGAAACAAAAACGTTTTTTCTAAAAGTTCTACAAGATTATCATAACAACTTCTTTATTTCCCATGAAAAATCAAAAATTCAACTTTTGTTCGCACAAAAAATAATGAGAAATATAAAATTTGCTTTTACCGTCAAACTATTCAAGATAAACAAAAATCAATTGACAAAAATTATGCAACCTTGAAAGATCTGAAAAATAGTTATTAATAACTTTTTTATAGGACACATATTTTTTGTTCTATTCGTAAAGAAACAACATTAAAAATGAAAAAATGAAATTTCCGCACAAACGACACAAGCTACGAAAAAAAAATAACGGGACAAAAGTTGTTCACCCAAAAAAGAGTTATAAATTCGTTATCAAACATTTTTGGTAGGATGCGTAGATATTGTTTTATTTGTAAGAAACATCAAAAATAAAAAAAAATTAAATTCTTGGACAAATGACACAAGCTATGAAAAAATAGACAGAAGTTGTTCACCCACAAACGAGCTGCGAATTTGTGATTTATTATTTTTTGATGAAACGCTTAGTTTTAGTTTCAATCGTGACAAATAAAATTGAAAATTAAAATTTTTGACGAACGACATAAGCTATGAATGGAATGAATGGACGAAAGTTACTCATTCAATAAAGAGCTACAAATTTGTAACAAATAATTTTTTGATATGACGCGTAGTTTTGGTTTCAATCGTGAAAAACAACATTGAATATAAAAAAATTAAATTTATGGAAAAACGACACAAGTTGCAATGAAATATATAATAGGTAAATACATCATCAAACACGAAGCGCGAGATAAATATGTTGTCGAGCGTTATCGAGATTTTTCCTATTCAGACTAAGAATTCAGTAATAATCTTGATCAGAAAATAAATTCCCTGTCACTCCTCGGTCAAAAAAAAAAAAAAAAAAAAAATTGCCGAACTAGCAAATATCCTCCAAGAAAACAAAATCACAAGCAGTAGCGCCAGATAAACAACACAACAGACGCTCAACGGACAAAACGTGCAACGTGCGCGGTGCTACGGAAACCGTTCACTGCGCATTAATAGTTTTTCATAAACTGCCGACGGAATTCTGTAAGCCCGTATTCCCAATTTTTCGAGTATTAATTTTCTAAATTCTTTTTCACAAATTATATAAATAATATATTACGAACAAATAAAATCTGATAGACTTTTCAATATAATTTATCTACAGTTTGTTCAAATCTCTCTTCTTACGAATTATTTGATAGTCTCTTAAACTGTAGAGAAATGTTTATTATTTATCAGAAAGGGCCTCTTGGTTTTCAAAATACTTTTCCACGAGAATTAGTAGACCTTTTCCAGTGACTGTGATTGTTTTTTTCGTTTTGAAGTGAGAGCGACTTTACCCCGCAATGTGGAGTTAGGTCGCTCACTCATAACAAAATTGAAGTATGGTTCATACAAAAATACTTTCCCTCACGAAAAAAAGAAAGTTTTGACAAAAATACTTGTTTTCCTAATTCATAAAAAATACTACTAATTTGAGATATTATAAGATATTAAACAATTAAACGTTATTTGAACAATAATAAGTTACTTGGAAAAGGTCGGATTTTTTTCGAGCCTTTTCCGTGAAAAATATGGATTTAAACAATGAAAAATAAAAGAAGCTCGGGGGATCGAAATTGAAAATTAATGATGCATTCATATTCCTTGAAGATTTTTTATGAGCTCATGAAAGTATTGCCTATATACTTTATTACACATTTTCCATAGAAAGTCCTAAACAAAATTCAAAATTTCCTCGGGCACCCTAATGTGCTATATCATATTTATCACATAATTTTCTATCATTGAAAATTATTAGCTTTCACAATAATTTTGGCTTACAAAATACATGCTTTATAATGCGTAATAAATTTTCGTGAAAAGTATAATATTAAAATAGAGCTGTTATGCGGCAACCTCAGGACATATATTTTCTGAAAAAACTTGTTTTCCCATCTTTTGTTTAGCACGAACAGGTAACTCGTTTACAGGGTTGGTGAAGCTCACGACCCTAGAGCACGAAAAACGAAAAAGCTCACGAACTCTTATTGGTTGTTTTTTATTTGTGGCGAACCCGTCGATTACTGCTTCCTTTTATCGGTTTTATTTTCGACCCTTTAGTTCAGACTTTAGCAGTATAATATTTTAGCCTCATGCATGAATCATGTATTTAATTGACTTTCAAGGAGAGTCAGCTCAATTGAAAGTTTTTTAGAATTATTAATAAGTAACATTTGCAAATCAAGAGTTCCGAAGGAATGAACTCTGGTATTTTCTCATTGAACGAGAACTGACAATTTCCGAAATCCGGTAGGAAATTATTTCTTGAAGGGAAAATGGAATAGGAAGTTGAGTGGAAGACAATGTAATGTTGGAACTAATCCCTTACTGCATTAGTAGCTCATCTCTGAAAGTTCCAGCTTTCCTCTGAAGATAATTTCTCTAGCCTCCTTTACTTTCCATCTCCTCTAATAAATCTACTTTAAATTTTTATAATTTACTGTAATTTTTAATTCTTGGTAAAATTCACACTATCGAATGGCAATCACAAAAATATTGAAAACTAAATTACAATTTGTGAAATTCCAAAACATATTCTAAAGAAAGTTTACAACTGCATAAAAGAAATTATATACTCATACTGAACGCGATTCAAAATTAGAAAATTTCCAGTGGCGTATGGAATCCAAAAAAATTCAAATGGCTAGAAAATTGTCATAAATGCCACATTGCTTATCCCATGTTCTAAAATATTCCTTATTTACACATGGTAAAAATATATTTTGGAAATTCATTTACTCCCACTTGGGATTATGCTACGAATGCCCCAAAATAGAATTTTCTCAAAATTTTAACCAAATCGCTTAATATTCAAAATCGCCCCTTAAAAATCGGGCACTTAAAGTTTCCCATAAGATTAACCACGTTCTTACCTATCCCAGTTTTTTTGCATATGCTTTGGGAATGTCTCGCGAGTATTTTCCATAAATGGAAAAAATTGTAGAGCTATTGTTAAACCTTTTACGATCATCCAGTATCGATTTATGAAGTTGAAAAAAATATATTCTGTTTTTATCAGAAAAACTTTTTTCATATCAGGAATAATAAAATATTGTATCTGACAATTCTTACATGTTTCTTTGCGTCTTTGAGATGCATCGATTGCCCAACTGAAGAACCTTCCACGACCTACCATAACTTATCGATATCTTCTTTAAATTTTTCAACAGAATTATTTACTTTGTCTTTAAGAAGATTTTTTTCTTCAAATTGGGAATGCAAGTATAAGTATTATAAGTATTTATAAGCATTTAAGGTCCACTCGCGTCTTCGAGAGGCGTGGATTGACCTATTGACGAACTCTTTTGATGATAATTCTTGAACAATCAACAGCGACTTGAAAGTTTGAAAAAAGGTAACGCTGTTTATATGTAGAAAACTTTTTTTTTTAATTTGGAATATAATGCTACCGTGAGTCAAAAAAATGTTCACTGGTACAGAACAAATCGATTGGCATGTTGATGGGCTCTGATTTTCTGAAAATAAGATTTTTGGTAAGCCAGAAATATATGTTTGAAGATATTGAAAGTATCGATTTTTTCTGTTTTTTAGAGAAAAACCTCCGCCCATGAGGAAGGAAATTCATTTGATAACTATGAGGAAGTAAAATGCTCATAAAATGAGCACAAATAAATACATCCATAGTGAATAAATACACCGATACTGAATACATCCATAGTACTTCGCAGCGGTATTTTTTCACCGGGTTATTAGGTAGATTTTTGTTGGGATCATTACAAATTTAATGTTCATAAGCATACATTCTTTATATTGGCATCAAAAACGCCTCTAATAATAAAACATCATGTAACATTCAGAAAGCTTTAAAATCTTTAAAAACAGGTGCAAGAAGCCCGTTTTTTCTAAATTGCTCATTCTCAGTACATGGTACCTGAATAGTCTCAACAAGAAATAAATTGTAACAAATTCCTTATACAATTGAAAAAAATTTTTTGTTCCGAATAGCTCAGGAGGAATGATTTCCTGAAGTGTTTTTTCTATTGAAAAATTAACATAAAAAAAGAATGTAATTTTAGTTTCCGTGAAATAACTCATTTCCTGTTCATTCTAGATGAAAGTTGCACTTATATCAATTAGAGCAGACTAAATTCACCGGAAATCTGACAAAATGCTCTAGCTTTAATAAGTCTTAAGTTATCGTATCTAGAAAATTATTTTTTTTTATTGAATTTTATTAGAAATTATGTTTTTTTGAAATAACTGGTGTATCTGTTGCATTCTACGTGAAAAATGTGCTTATAAAAATAAAAGTACATTTCTTTTCCAGAAAGTACTTGTAAATGTGTTGTAAATACTTATGAGCACATTTTTTGTACGTGGAACGCAAAAGACACGAATTATTTTCGAAAAACTTGTGTCTCATAAAATTGAATAAAAAGGATGATTTTCACGAGACAATAACTCAAGAATTATCAGTGCTAGGATAGTATTTTTTTAGATCTCCGGCGAATTTAGTCTGCTCATAAGTTTAATTAAGTTTCATCTAAAAAGAACATGATATGTGATATTTCTCGGAAACTAAAATTAGATTCTTTTTGTGGCCAATTTTTCAATAAAAAATTACTTTCAAATGTTATATGTTCTCAACTGTTCAATATGCGAAACTCAACTTTTTTTAATTTTACAGGGAATTTTGTGCATTTGAATTCTTGTTCTGACTATTTAGGTGCTCAATGCTCTAAGAAGGAGCAATTAAGAAAAAAGGACTTTTTGTACTTGTATTAAAATATTTTAGAGCCTTCTGAATGTTAGACAATAGTTAATTGTTAGAGGCTCTTATTTTTTTTATTCATGGCTTAAAGTACTCGGAGGCATCCTCAAAATATATTCAGAAAAAAACTAGGAGAGGCAAAACACATGTTAGTCAAAAATTTGTTCATTCTCTCCGTGTAACATAAGAGAAATTGTTTGCTTCACATTAAATTTACGTATATTTTTCAGTTTTTATTCAAATTATTCGTCCATATAGGATAACAATCACTACGTAATGCTTAAAATACATTATTTTTTGAAAACTTGAAATTTTCAAAATTTTAACAATGGCGTATCCAACAATTTGGGTCAAAAAATATATTTTCTATAATTTTAAATGGTGTCGCGGCATAATTATGTCAGTACCACTTACAAAAACAAAATTCCGCCGCACATCATGGTAAAAAATTTCAAGTCCTAAATTGTTTCAATAACTTTTATTTGAACAATTTGTTTAGATATTTCAGATGAGAAAATACAAATAGCGCCCTTTGATTCTGTGGGAAAAATTATATGAAATCCATGTATTGGCCGTATGTACCGAAATTTCAGTACAAATAGCTAGATTTTTTTCAGTACCAATAGCGGCACCTCAGAAAGAGACTATTTTTACCGAAATTTCGGTACACATAGCCGGATGTTTTTAGTACATATAGATACCGTCATTTGTTTTATATAGTATGAATAAAAATTATATACCATTTCATTGTTTATTTATACCACGTTACCAATTGAGTCAATCAAAAATAGTAAAATGCATGGACCTAATTCAATTTTTTTAGCTGAATTGAATGACGCTATTAGTTTTTCCGTATCTCACATTTTTAGACAAATCATTAATTAGTTTTTGGCGCTATTCGTTTTTCGAATATTTCATGAAAGTATCATTCTTTTGATAATTTTGGGAAATTCAAATTAAATCGTATTTTTCACTTTTATTTGTTTAATAATAATTCGAATTTTTGGAACGTTTTTTTGCTCTCCCGAAAAATGTTTACCTAGTTACTTACATATTTCTGCTATGACGCCCTTTAGTTATTAATTAAGAATGATTAAACACTGAAAAAAATCTAATGAATCATTTTAATGCGAATGTTGGACAGGAAAATGCAACATTTTTAATTATTCAAAATGTAACCAATAATAATTATATTATAATTCACGCTTAGCTACAAAAATAAGTGTGGTTGTAGAAAGCATCCGTTGATGACAAAAGTTCAAAATTTTGAAAAAAGTGCAAGATGGTGATAAATTTCGTATCACAAGAATGATGAATATTGAAAAAATTTAAGATAGTGGCCAGTCGGATTTAAAAATTTTTTTTACTTTTACACTTCTCAACGAAATCGTTCTAAACTTTGCCAGAAAATCAAGTCTGTCTCAAAGAATTTTGTGTATATATTAAATATTAAACATTTCTGAAACTCCAAGATGTCGGCAAATTTGTTTTTACAAAAATCTGTATATTTTAAAATCTTTAAAATTTTTTTTCAAGAAAATTACGTTTCTCTTCAAATGATGTGTCAATCTGAGGTATACAATTTTTCAAATGACGTAGATGAGCTATATTTTTGGCATGTTGAATTGGCCGCTATCTTTGATTTTTCCAAAATTTTAATTTTTCTCTCCACCATTCAATTTACAATAATTCATTAAATTTTTTGGAAAATTCTAATCTTTATCAGTTGATAACTAAAGAAAAGTGCCTGAAGCGATGGATAAAATATATTAAATGATCTCTCTTAAATTTGAAGGTCACACTATTTTTGGGCATTCGCACAATAATCGCATGTGGGAGAAACCGATTTCCAAAAAATGGGAATAAGGACCAGCTTACCCTTTAGGTGTGTGCTATGTGAAAGTCAAAATTTGAATTATGATTCATATAATGTAATATTCATTACCCGTTATTATCGAATTTGAGCTCTTCTAAAGAATTTTTCTCAATATTAGGGCAGGGTGAGCGAGATGGGCATAGGGGGTAAGATGAGCCACTCAGTTTTCTTGTAGGTTATTATTTCTTTTGTAACTGTTTTTTGCATTAATATCAGGAAGAACGTTATGCAACTGCTTTTTGAAAAATTTTTGCTTGATGTTGAATAAATTTGGAAAAAGCCAGAATATAAATTTTAAGACCTGTATTCTGCTATTTTGCATTTGTTTAGAAAATCCAAGAATCACACAAAATCACATATGTTTTTCCAGTGGTTATTTAGATAGCTTATATATTTAACCTTAAGTTTTGAACAGATTTATATATAATTTTAAAACAGAAATAGGTGAAACTTCCATTGTACTTGAAAGTGTCATATGGGGCGGATTGAGCCACTGTTCTGGGGCGAAATGGGCCACCTCTTCTTGTGCATCAACCTTACCTCTTCGTGTAGCAATCAGTAGGTTAGGATGCAATGTTTTATTGTATTAGATTGTGCACTGTGTTAGTTATGGTGCAAACGTATAAAAAACTAATCTTGTCGAAAAAAATGCTCAGAAGAAGTATGACAGCTGCACTGTTATAGGTCTATATTAGAAAATAATATGAGTTGTTGGCAACCAGAAGAGAGCACTCTTTTTCTTGTATATTTCTCAGTAACTTTGTTTGAAAACTCGTAAAATGATACAAAAATAAGACAAACACTGTTGTGATTGGAAAATACGGCAAACATATAAAAACGGCTCAAAAACCCAATATATATGAAATTCAGAGTCATGTAGTAGACCAGTCTAGTATTTGGGATTTTCCTTACTGTATAATTTAAATTTTACTGAGACAATTTACACGGATGAGTCGAAAAATTGTTATATTCATTTCTGTGATACAATTATTAAAAGACATGTAGATATAAATTGTTTTTCTATTCAGTGTCTGTAGAGTTAGTTACGGTAGAGGTGAGGATCAAGGATTGCATCATATTTTAACGTGAAATACTTTAAATGCTTCGTACAATTTTTGAAAAATATGTGTAAGATATGTTTTCCTTTTATGATTCTCTCACTTACCAATATTCTCAATTATAAATAATATATGATAAGTCATTCAGTTTAGTTGCCCATCCCACCCCAGTGCCTAGCTCATCCCGTCCAGGAATCGGACGATATGAGCCAAGCGCACTACTTTTTTTTTCGTTTCTAATTCCGCATATACTTTTTCATTTACTTTTACCTTAGCAAAATTGAAATTAAAGATGTTTGTAGAGTGTATATAAAGACTTATTTTCAAGCAATGAATTAGCAGATTTCAAATACTAACGTGAAAAAGACAACTATGCCCATTTCGCCCCACTCTACCCTATCTCATTTTATTTTTATTCCCTTTGACAAGTTGTAAATTATAAGGAAAGAAAAAGATTTGGACTACTGAAAAACTGTCTGCTATTAACGAACCACTTTATCTTTGAAACACATCCTTTTCCCAATCCTAGAAAAGGTTTTCTGCTCCGCGAGGCAAATGATTCAATAATTTATTATTCTCGCGCCAATGGGAGTTTCGGAGTTCATCTTGTCGTTCCACTTCACATCGATCTTGTTCTAATGCTCTTTCCTCATGAAAAGCTCTTTTGCATCTATAGAAAAAGGTACTCGTATATTGTGGCGAAGCAACCGTTTTACAGTTGTTCATTTTTTATTTATTTTAGGGGGAAAAACAGCCAATAATTGCTTTCGAAATACACGTAGCATAGGTGCTTGAAAAACTGTTACCTAAAAAAAACAATATGAAAAGACTCGTATATTCGAATATATTGCTGGGCTTCGACAAAAACATTTTTTAGTTTAATTTAAAGCGATTTCTCTTTAAATTTAGAATCAATTTGCGAATAAATATTCAGGAAGCTTTCTTTGTGTTTCATTCAGCTGTTCAGGGGGAGGTGGTTACAAATTTTATTATTTTGTTAAAATCTTTTGTTTAAAATCCATATTTTGTTGCTGATAAGTCAACTGAAAAATTTTTTGGATGAAAAACATTTTTTTTTGTTGAAAATTTGTCTTTTTAATTTAAAAGTTCATCTTTTTTTAGTAGAAATATTGCATCTTTCTCGGACAAAAATGCAACTGTTCTGTTGAAAATTCAACTACTTCCTAGAAAATTTCCTTTTTATTTAAAATTTGTATTTTTCTGTAGAAAAGTCTATTAAATTCCTTTTGGATGAAAACTCAACACTTTTTTTTTTAATTTGTATTTTTGATTTAAAAGCTCAACTGTTTTAGTAGAATTTTTATTTTCCTTGGACAATGAAACTGTTTGGTTGAAAATTTCACAATCTTGTTAAAAAGACATACTTTTTCGTTAACAATTCGACTACGTAGCAGAAAATTAATTATAGTTTACAATTATTATTTTGTTTTTGGAAAGTGAACTGGAATGTAATTTGTATGAAAAGTTAACTATTCTTTTGAAGTTTTTTTTTTCAATTCATCTCTTTTAAAAGAAATATTTCATCTTTCTTGAATAAAAATACAATTGTTGGGATGGATATTTAACTCTTTTCTGAAAATTTGTTTTTCTGATTTCAAAATTCACTTGCTTCAGCAGAGAATACATCTTTCTTGGATAAAAATGCAACTTTTTGGTTTGAAATTAAACAATTTTGTTGAAAAGTCATACTTTTTGGTTGAAAATTCTGCTGTTTTGTTGAAAATTTAACTATTTTGTAGAAAATTCAACTGTTTTTGTACCAATTTCATCTTCGTTGGATAAAAAATCAACTATTTGGTAGAGATTATAACAATTTCGTTAAAAATTCACCTTTTTTGATTGAAAGTTCGTCTTTTGGATGAAAAATCCAATTTTGTTTATAGGAACTTATTTTCTGTTAAGAAATTCATATTTTGATTTCGAAAAGTCAACTGGAATCTTTTCTGGATGAAAATTTAACTATTTTGTTTCAATTTGTTTTCTTTTTAAACAAAAATTCATTTTCTTCAAGAGAAATTTCATCTATCTTGAAAAAAATTCAACTACTGGATAGAGAAATCAACAATTTTGTTAAAGAATCATCCTTTTTGGGTAAAAATTCGCTTTTTGGTTTGAAAAATTAATTTTTTTCGATGGAACTTATTTCTTGGTTGAAAATTCATATTTTGATCATGAAAAGTCAACTATAGTCTTTTTTAACCGAAAATTCAACAATTTTTTTAAAATGTATCTTTTTGATTTATAAATTCATTCCACATTTTTATTTGAAAGATTTGGTAGAATCACTTTGTTAAGAAATCATTGACCATTTTGTTGAAAATTAATCTTTTTGAATTGAAAATTCAACTGCTTGGGTAAAAGTTAAACTACATTGTTGAAAATCTATTTTTTCGATTGAAAGCTTTTGTGTCTGGTTAAAAATTTAAATGTTTGCAGGAAAAGTCTTCTCTTGGGTTAAAATTAATTTTTGAACTAAAAATGCAACTTTTCCATTTTTTCGAGATTCATCTTTTTCAGTTGAAAATTCTCCTTCTTTAGTAAAAAAAAATAATTTTCTTGGCTTAAAATTTCATTCTTGTTGGGTAAAAATGCATCAGTTTCGTGGAAAACTAATTTTTTGTTGAAGTAATATTTTTTGTTTGTGAATTTAATTTTTTTAGAGAAAATTCGTCTTTTGGCTTAAAGGTTCAACAATTTAGGTAAAATTTTCTTTCTTCAGTGAAAAATCTTTATTTGTTGAAAATTCGTCTTTTTGGTATAAAAAAACTTTTTTTGTATAAATTTCATGTTTTTTGATTGAAATATAAACTATGACACTTTTGCTTGGGAATTTGTATTTATAGTATATTTATAGTAGAACAGACATTTTTTTGTTTAAAATAAATTAATAAAATTGACAATTTTGAATATGTATCTGAAATACTGTTTCATTCCGTTTATAAAAGATTCAATGTCAAGAGTGGTTCAAGATTAAAATCCTTGTATTTGAATATTAATGATCAAGGAAAATGAAGAAATAGACAAGGGAAAATAAGGGTATTTTAAAAATGAAATTCTCGGACACCTTGCCTAATTCTACTAGCAATAGCTAGTAAAACATTTTTGGAAACTAAGA
>CAKNXH010001720.1:107670-135762 GCA_932178445.1 Andricus quercusramuli
CCCCCCCCCCCCTCACAGAGGGCCTATAATCCGTTACGTAATTTAAGTACGGCCCCCAAAAGCCAGCAGTAACTACTGAGTGTTGTTACACTGAGCAAGCTTCGGCAGCGTGGCGTCGCTTATACGTGAGTGGCGTGGCGTATCCAGTGGCTTGGAGGTGGAGGGGATACAAAGGAGTAAGCGAGGAGTCCGAGAGTGGTATCCGCCGTCTCTTTCCAACCTATGTATCCCTTCCACCTCTAAGCCACTGGATACGCTACGCCACTCACGTATAAGCGACGCCACGCCGCTGAAACTTGGTCCTCGGCACTACACTCTTGAGTCTGGGGTAAACTCACCGTTGCAACTCGAAGACTTCTCCGGCGGACTCCGCTAGGATAGAGGCAGCCTAGTGGAGTCCGCCGGAAAAGTCTTCGAGTTGCCACGGTGAGTTAACCACAAAACTCAGTTTCTGCTGGCTTTTACCCTGCTTCAACGATTACCTGCAACGTTTTTCACGTCCGGTTTTTTCTGCAAACTTATTATTTTCTAAACAGTTGTCCATGTACAGATAAAAACAAAGTGTAAAAAGTGATTCAGGTTCTATGTGTGGTAATAAAAAGCAAATAATAAAGTACGACTGTATAAGAACAGCTGGGTAATATTCTTTCTCGACATAACAAGTGCGCGGAAAACGTATCATGCAATTACATTACTTGTGGAAAGTTACCAGCTAATAAATGTTTCTGCTTTTCTCTGAGTCATGCGATTGCTCAAAGGAAAATTGATCTCAAGATTGCGAAGAACTTTATAATTTTATCTCTCGTTTACTATCTAACGACTGGGATTAAAATCATTTCAACTTCCAATATAGAGAAATCTTTTTTAAAGTTCCTTGTTTTATTGTGCGAAAGTAATATGCTATATTAAAAAAGTTTGAGAAAAAATGACTTATCGAGTTTTGGATATAAGAAAAGTGTTGATAATTAGCAAAATACATTTTCAATTTAGCCGTGACTACGTGTACTGTAATTTCAGTACGAATAGTTGAACTTTTTCGGTTCAAATAGCGGGACATGGAAAAGGCGACTATTTGTACGGAAATTTTGGTACAAATAGCCTGACTTTTTTGGTACAAGTAGACACTGCCATGTAATTTATTGAAAAAATAATCTGCTCACCTCATTGAAATTTCAATAACGTTCCTCGGTGGAAATTTAATACTGGTCTGATCTAGTCTAGTACCGTCTTAGTTATTAGCCGGTAGTAGAATAATACGAAGAATAGTTATCAGGGTTGTTCCAAAGAAGCAAAGTTTGAAAAATGTGATCTCGAAAATTCTTGTATATATGATGCCAATGAATTCTTCTCGGAAATATCTACAAGACTAGGAGCACCAAGTCTTAACAATTAGTAGTGAAAGTGAATTACGTAAAAAATAATATAATTTTTTCCTATAATATTTCATAACACCATTGCATTTACCATAAAAAGTTGTGCTATTGTTGTCCTAAACATTTTTTATGCATGAAAACGACTAAAGGGGGTGTGCGTGAATTACATTAGATTTTTTCTGAAGTTTTAAACCATGTATCCCCCTTTATTAGTGAAAGTGATTTTTGACCCCCTGCCATCCTATCTTACGTAATTTTTTCAAAATAATTTTTTTCTCTGTGAATTTATCAACCAATTAATCAAATTTTCAATCAAAAAAGGTGAATTCTCATAAAAAATGTAATGGTTGATACTTGAATAAGTTGGATTAAACAAAAAAAGATTAATTTTAAACAAAACATTGAGATCCTGAATCAAAACAGATTTTTCAGCCAATAAAGAAAAAATTTTCATCCAAAATGTTGAATTTTGTAACCAAGAAATGAGATTCCTGAAAAACAGTTGAATTTTCAACCAAGTAATTGAACTTGTATCGAAAAACATAAAATTTCAACCTGAAAGATGATTAGTTTTCTACTAAAGAAGAAAAATTCTTAACAAAATGCATGCATTATCAAACAAATACGGATCTTCAACAAAATTCATAAATTTCTAACCAAATGGTTAAATTTTTAACTAAGAAGATTAATTTACAACAAAAAATATAAAAGTTGATATTCCAACAAAAAATATTTTTATATCAATCCAAATACAATTGAATTTAATTAAAAATTACGAATTTTCAACAAAAAACTCGAATTCACAATAAAAATATAGATTAATCTTAAACTAAACTGCCCTGTTAGAAAATTCTCTACTAAATTTAGTATACATGTAATGGAAGCAAGAATGCATAGCCTGAAATTAAATTTAGTATACCAGCGTACAGTAAATTTAGTATATTCTTACTGAATTTAGTATACACGTATATGAAATTTAGTTTACGCGTGTACTAAATTCAGTATAAATATACTAAATTTACTGTAGGCTGGTATACTAAATTTAATTTCATGTTGTGCATTTTTGCTTCCATTACATGTATGCTAAATTTAGTAGAGATTTTTCTAACAGTGTGTTGCATTTTTAACAAAAATTTGTTTTCTCATCAAAAAGACGAATTTTTTTCGAAAAAAAAATAAATTAATTTCCAACCAAATCGTCAAATTTTAAAAAAAGGGGAATACTTTTCTACCAAAAAAAAAACGAATTTTCAACAAAGTACATGAATTTTCAAGCAAATAGCAAAATTTTTAACTACAAAAGATAAATTTTCAAAAAACAAAAAAAAAAGATCGTCAACAAAATAGTTAAATTATCAACTGAACAAGTTAATTTTTCAAGCAAAATGATTTTTACTCAATTTTATTCTACCAAATTGTTTAAGTTTCTACCATATTTTTAAATTTTTGAGCTGAATTTCCGAGTTGAACTTTCAACCCGCAAACGTGAATTTTCGACAAAAAAGGTAATTTTCAACTGAAAAAGGTCAATTTTTCACGAGAGAGTTGTATTTCAAACACTAGAATATGATTTTTCCGCAAAAAGAGATGAATTTTTAAACTAAAGAAAATGTAATTCAAATTGTTGAAATTTCAAACCAAAAAAACACCTCTTTTTCGATGACTGACAATGTCAGAGCTAAAAAAATTTCTCTTCAAAGGGTTGAATGCTCTAAAATTCTTGTATGAAATGAGCCCAGGATCAAGACAATTCGTCTATTTTTTGAGTAGATATTGCAAAAACAGTGTACATTCCAATGTTTTCTAAAATTTTTAATAACTGCCGTAATAAGCAATATTTTTTAATGTTCTTGGGCTCATTTTAAAGCTATTTTTTTATTTTGTAAATGTATAAAACATATAATCATAAAATTTCTATAAAAGTCCCTCAAAAAATATTTTTACTGAATGTTTTATTTTCATTCGCATACAGATTATCTGTAACAGATAAGGTGTTTCCACATTTTTCCAAATTCAAGTTCTTGAACTTTAAAAGGAAATTATTATAGATTTGTGCTCATAAGCTGCTGTCTAACTGTAGGAAAATAGCTCTAAAATAAGCCCAAGAACATACAAAAATATTAATTATTACGGAAGTTATTGAAAATTTAAGAAAACATTGAAATATACACTATTTTTGCAATATTGACTTAAAAAATAGACAAATTGGCTTCAACCTGGACTCATTTCATACATAATTTTGACAGTATTCAACACTTTAGGAAGATAATGTTTTAGCTTTGACATAATTGAAATTAAGAGAACTTTATCAGTATGTGTGTTCCTTGACTTTATAAAATTTCACTCAGATTAGGGGAGAGGGGGGTGGGTCAGAGCAAATCTCACGGTATATTAAATGTGATGGGGGGGGGGGGGAGTTTCGGAAAAGCTCTTCATTTGATTTGTGGCTGGTCCCTTGTTTGTTTATTTATTTATTATTACCTCGTAAATCTATGATAATTCCGTTTAAGATTAATACTTATCTTACAATAATACTAATAATATTATTAGATAAACCATAAGTAATACTGTTACAATTATCAATAAAGTAACTTACATTTTTGACATTCAATTTAGGTACTAGGTACTATCATACAAAAAAACTGGGGGTACGAAACGTTGCAGGTAATCGTTCAAGCAGGATAATAGTCACCTGATTACTCCAAGCTGAGGTCAACTTTCCCTGATTGCAGGCCTGTAATATGCTGCCTCTTAATCCGATTAGATTAAAATTTTTAGGGACTTTCTTTTTCATGAAGAGGTTTAAGAATTTTCAAGAGAACATTGAATTTTTCAAGCATTGCGATTTTTGATAACCCTAATAGTTATGACTAGGGATCTTGCCAGTCGTGCGGACTGCGGGGTGCTTCTAAAATTCCCTCTTAGTTTAATTGAGAAAATGACAATTCTTCTGCTTTCATCTTTGATGGTTTATTAAATTCTTGTTTTTTATTATATGTTTGTAGTTTTGGATTGCATTGTATCAGAATGGAGTGAGTGGTCGAGCTGCAGTAATAAATGTGGCATTGGAGTTCAAACTAGAACTCGAACTGCTCTCCAGCCGGATCAGAATGGAGGAAAGCATTGTCCACAAATGGAACATTCGCGATCTTGCCAGAGTTATGATGCGTGTCACCGGAAAATTCATTTGCATCATGCCAAAGGTAACTTCAGCAAACTGATTCAAATTAAGGATTATATATTTTAGATAATATACGATCGGTGCAAACAATTGACAACTAGGGCAAGGGAACCAAATGCGGATCAGGGCCCAAACGTGGATCAATCTTCACCGAAAAAACGATATTCTAATTTTAATAATTTCCCACTAAGTTTAAGAATATTTGCAACCTAAATAGGCGCCAAGAATATATTCTTAATGTACGATGGAGGCCCTCTTACCTTAAGAATATATATGCTTGTCTAATTGTAAAAATTCCCCACTAAGTTTAAGAATACTTGCATCCGAAATCTGTTGCAGTAATTGTATAATAAGTGACAAACTCGAAGAAATGCAACCAATTCTGAGGATAAATCGCATGTGCACATCTCTAACTCTATCTCTGTCCCTTCGCAGAGAACGTTAAAGTGAAGAAAGTTTGATGTCACACGCCAACGAATAAATAATGTAGAGAGGTTATGTCTTGGTGTGGTACAACGGTATTCAACCTCACTGTCACATCAGACCTTTCTCACTCTAACTTTTTCTGTAAAGAGAAGCAGATGGATGTGCACACGCGATTTATCATTAGAATTGGTTGCATTTCTTCGAGCTTGTCACTTATTACAAATTCAAAAAAACTGATCGAAAATCACGTCTCACAAAACATTACAAGAAATGATTGAACAGAGCAAGGCGCATTTCGTCCTTTGGTTAGAAGATACTCTTAAATTGAGAATTTCGCTTGCTTCATTAAGAATATTACTAAGAATATGCATGTAAGAATATGAAACTCTTGATATTAGAATATCGTTTTTTCGGTGTTGTTTTTTACCGTAAACTGAGATAATGATTCAAAAAGTTTTGTGAAATGTCCAGCACAACTAATAATTGACAACCTAAAACTAAATTGTTGTAGGTGGCTACACTGCATTGGACCCGGGGTCAAAACGCGGATAAAAATCATACCTTTACAAAACATGTTCTCATTCTTTTAAAAATGAATTTTGAAAATCGGCACTTCGTGTTTCTGAAGCTAAAGGATCACCCTAATGTTTTCTATAAAAGTAATTCATTTTGGATTAGAATTGTATTTTTAAACAAGTAGTTTTTGAAACCTGCTCCGCATTTGGTTCCCTTGTCCTACATTTGATGATGCGAATGAGGTGATGAATCCACCTTCCCATACAAATTATCTGGCAACGTTTTACACAGAAACAAATGTGTAGTTTGAACAGAAAAATACTGAAAATCCAAGAAATAAAATGTATGAAGACAAAGTAATTTTAGTTTTCGAAACAGCTAACTGTAAACTCGATTCAATAAATTGCTTATGATTGAATTGGCTATGAGACGCCCTGGGTTTCAGATGTCAAACAAAATCGAAACTTGAAGTACAACTCTTTGGTTAGTAATGAATAAGAAGGAAGGAAATAAGTTCAAATCCAAGTTTTGTAAGATGACAAAAGTTTAAAAACTAGATCTGCTATTAATTTAATTAATATATTAAATATTAATTAATTAAAGTCAATTATTAATTTTAGTGATGCATATCGATCATTTTTGGACAAAATCGAGATTTTCTTGAAACATAGTTGGATGGAACTGAAATGTAATGGAGATCAAGAATATGGAATAAAAAAAAATCGATCGAGACGATACGATCATCTCGACTGACTGATCGTTCGTCTCGATGTGATGAGTATGGTATTCAAGATTTTAATTTAATCTGATGAGATTTTTGAAAAATTTAAAAATGATCGATATGCATCACTAATTATTTTCCAATAACTTATGTCCAAGTTAATTCTGTTTGAAATTAGCGCTATATTCATACTGCAGATAGAACATATCTCTAAGATTTACTGTGAAGTAAAAAAACATGGCGTGTCTTGACTGTTTTCAGCCCAAAAG
This sequence comes from Andricus quercusramuli, assembly GCA_932178445.1. NCBI lineage: Eukaryota > Metazoa > Arthropoda > Insecta > Hymenoptera > Cynipidae > Andricus > Andricus quercusramuli. The sequence continues at coordinate 114,157 of CAKNXH010001720.1, forward strand.
GCCTTTCACCTCTTGTTTCTTCTTCTAATCTCATTTCTGTGATTTGGCATCAAAAAAAAGTTTTTAATTGTGAATACTTTTGAACACCTTGAACTTATTAAAATTATTTGAAACAGGTGCGTAAAGTTAGTTTGATCCAGTTTAAAAATACATTATTTTTAAAATATCCTTTATCTAAAGTATATAAAAGAAATCAGGGCAGTTGTCATGCAGTGGCCAAAGCCAGGAAATAACTGTTGGTAATCCTCTAGAGAATTTCTGGATACATCTTGAAGTTTCTTCTTATAAATTCTCAGAATAGAATTTTTAAGGTTGTCAGTATCTTAGATTGTTTAGTTTTCTCCGTGTGCAACAACATATAAACAAATGTAGTGACAATATTAGTTCCAGTACATTTTGACAACGTTTCTTTGTTCAAAATGAAACTTTATTTTTCTTCTGTGTATACTTGAGGAACATAATTAATTAATTAAATTTGTAAGTTCATTGCTATAAAAAATTCATTTGAATAAATTCTCCAGTATATTGGTTTGCGGTGGAAAAAAGCATTTTATTTTGAAATCATTATAATTTATTCAGAAAGCCATAATAAAATTGACTTTCAAAATTGGAATCAATAGATTTGCAGATAATGTTTTCTCGAAAAAATGACACCTTATTTATTGAAATTCAACCATAGTAGGAAATAATTAACTTCGGAACAATATTATTAAAATAATTTTGTTGATAAGAATAAATGTTTCCCTTTAAAAATAATGCTTTCATTTTGAAATAACATCAGCATTATTATTTGGTTTCTTATATAATGGAAACACTATTTTTTCCAGTAATCTCCTTCATGAGACAACAGCTACTATGTGTGTGCAATTTTCCGTATAACTGAAAAAAATAAATCTTGAATATGATAAAAATTGAATATGAGAACAACTCCCATGTATGATGCACAGAAAATGATGTCCTTGACTTAAGTTTTTAGAAATAATAGATAATGATATAGTCTGATAACCATACATTTTCCTTTTTGTATTTTTATGTTATTTGGGAGAATCGTTTTTTTTTTGTTTCAAAAGCTTACCCTGCTTTCAATTATTGAGATTTAAAGGTTTTTTTGTTCCAGTCTGTTAAGTTTTTTTCACTCTTTTGGAATTGATGAAAACGATAAAAGAATAAAAAGTGGCAAAGCTATTTGGGTTTTTCGAAAAATTGAAACACAAAATTTTCATAAAATAGTTACCATTTTTTTCGCTGAAATTTTTGGGAGCGATAGGTAATATATATTCGAGGCAGGTTGAGTGTTTGTTTTTTTCGCAGGAACATAACAGCAATCGCGATGATATTTTTTTAAATTACAAAAAGAGCAAAATTATGAAAAGATACCATAAGTAAGTTTTTTTATCCCGAACAACAAAATAATACCAAATGGAAAATTTAGGGTCAGCATAGACTATATTAATGCCTATTATTCCTAAAAATTTCCGTAAAGAAGGTCGGGTAAAAAAAAATTTCTTCGAAATAACATTACCATTTCTTATTAATTTTTAACTCTTTTGTGTTTTTAAATTTCAATTTGCAAAAAACTAATTTCACTCTTAATATTCTTAAATATTTCCGATAAATGTATATATTTCGCTACGTCAATTCAAAAAAATAGCTGTCTCCTTATTTTCTGCGTACAAAAATATATTTTATTGGGAAATCAATACTAAACATGTAACCCGCCGGCCTGCATGATTCAAAATGGATTCGCTCTTGAATATTCAGAGCCTTTTTTATGCCAAAAGAACAGGCTTCACTTTCGAGTTATTTCCATAAAAATATACATACTATCCTCCAAATGAAAATAAAAAATCAGTTCCATCCAAAAATGCCCCTAGAGATTTTCGGATATCAAAATTATCGTGGGGTATCACAGAAAGAAGATTTGAAAAAAAAAACGTGAAGTGAAAGGATTTTTGGGTTAAAGTCAGTCAAGACACACCGTTAAATGTTTTCTGAAAGAAACCGTTGTTAAGAAATAATAATTTACGAATGATGTTTGATGAAAATGCCATTTGAATTTTCAGACGTGGCACTTGTCTCACCTGTCATGCGGCCAAGTCCCAGTCAGAATTCTATCCGGAAAGTTACTCCAGGGTAAGTGTATAGAATCCAGAATCTAGAGTCGAGACTCTATAAGCCGTAATGGCGCTGAAAGCTCACCGGAAAATTATTCGAAGCAAGGTGAATGAGCAGGGGAGAATGCGAGTTCGGGTAACATCCACCCTCGTTTGTGTAGAGTTGCCTTGATCAAGGTTGACACTTTCCTACACTTTCGCATTCACCAACACATTCACACTGAAGCTATACTTAGGGCAGAACTTGAGACAGTTTCAATAAGTCTTCGTTTCAGAGCGTAACGAAAGGGGATGGAGATTCATGCATATATGTCTTTATTGCTACCACAGCCACCCTTACCTTTCTTACCCTTTATCGCCTCTCTCGAAGGATTTTCAAATATTTCTGAAATCAGAAAGCATTTTATGGATCTAGAAACATCTATATTCAAATTGTTTTCCTTATAGATGCACTGTGTGTTTAACTAAACTTAAGGAACATTGTGTTCAATTTTTTTCAGAAAATGTCGAGGGGCATATTTTCAAAAATTTATCATCGTGTTTTTAATTTTTTTTAATTGCTTCGTATTCCTCGCAGTAACTATGAAATAAAATTCTGCACAAGAATAATTGGTCAGCTTTACACCAACGAGCGGAAGGTTAATTACATGCGCGTGGAACTTTTGGGGAAAGCGAAGTGGCCAACATATGAAATCCATGTACTCCAGCTGATCGAAACTGTCCAAAAATACATTCGAGCGAAGTAAACATAAACTAGAAGATGTACTGTTCCTTGATACAATCAAAGTTCTTAAAATTATTAAATTATCCAAACTCTAAAAAAAAGTCCTGATCTGCTGCCGGTGCCCATCATTACATTCGATAACCTGCGTTGATGATAGTTTCGATCAGCTGGAGTACATGAGTTTTATAAGTTGGTAACCCCATTTTCGCGCTCTTTCCGGAGCAAAAGTTTCGCTCACCTCAACAGCTCTACGAGCCATTGAAATACCAACGGATTTCGAAAACCTTACAGATCCACATAGTCTTTACTGAAATCCGTGAAGACTTTTTTTCTGATGCGTTATAGCTCACCAAAGTCGAGAGTCACTGATTTTTTTGCGTATTGGATTGAAGAGCTCAAAATTAATTTTTTTTAAACAATTAGTAAAACATTGTTGGATTCAGAGAACGTTGCAGATTCACGTAGTCTTTATAATAATCTTCGGAGATTTTTTCTCTAATGAGTGTAACTCGTCTCAGCCAAGGGTCGCCGATTTTTTAATCCTACATTACCGACACTCGCTAAAGCAGAGAGGTTTAATATCACCTCTTTAATATTGATCAGATTCCTGTAATGAATGAGAATAATCATCACTGCTGTGAATTTAATTGGTGGATGAAAATAACGAGAAATTTGTGGCTTTGAAAGGAGGAAGTGGTTTTAAGGGTGAGCAAAATGAGCATTGAGCAAACTCGAGTTTATACTTCATCAAAAGCAGAACTCTCTCGTCGAAGTCATACTCACCGCACACGTACGCCAATGCAATTCCTTACATACTATTGACCAACATACATAGACCATTAATCGAGCTGCCGTTATGCGAAGCACGACGTCCCATGTTTATTATTGGTATATGCTAGAATAATCATCCGTGCTTACTCAAATACACCGACCTTCATCAGGCAATATTCACATGTATACAGCTCATTCTCACCTAATTTAGGATTTTATGTCTATGATATACATTGCGGAATCTTAAGTTTTCAGTGCTTTCTTGATATTTTTTTATATACTCATTAAACTTTGAGCTACCAGAATTTATTAGAAAAATTAGTGAAAATTAGGCGCCGTGTGCCTAGTAAAAAAGGATTTCGTAGCCTATTGAGATGTTAATCAAGTTGTTCGACTCTCTTCTGCCTGTACCTTCGCACCACAACTCACCCTCCTTCAGCCAACTTTCCGCCTCCGATGATAATCCACAGGTCACTTTCCTTTCCTTACCCTTAAAGCCGTCCCTTTACTTTCTTCTTCAGTTTTCATCCCTTCCACTACTGCTCCCCCTTCCACTTTCCTTATTCTCACTTCCACCACTACACTCCCATCAACCCCTTGATTACTTCCCTTTCCCTGCCCAACCTTTCTTCCCTACTCTTCTACCCCTCACTTCCTCTCACTTCGCCAATAATGTCTTACCTGGGCTTGTTTCCCCTACTTTCCCTTCCATAAATTCTTCAACCTCACTTCGCCTACTTTCCATCCCCTATCGCTATCCTAAACTCCACATACTTCCATTCTCTTACTTATCTTCACTTCCCCTACTTACACTCCCCTCACTTCCCCATAATTTTTTATATGAGATTATATATAAGATTTCTTTTATATACGATTTACATAAAACTCCCTAATTCACTACCCTACACCTCACTTCCCTCCACTTTCTTCATTCCACATGATTCGTCTCTCACACAGACCACACTTCCCTGACATCAACTCCCCACACTTCACCTTAACCCTCTTCTCTTATTTTCTTCACTTTCCCACTCCTCACTTTCCCACTCTCAAATACCAAAACTTCCCCCTCTCTTTCGCACTGTCGCTTCCCTTCTCCTCGCGTCACTTCACACCCAATACTTAACCTCTTCCACTGACCCACACTTCCCCTAATTCCACTCCTCTGAATTACCGTACTTCCCTTACTCCTCCTGTTATCGTTTACCCGCCATCGCTTTCTCTACCAACTTTCACTAAACTTCAAAAACTTCCCCTCCCATGACTTCCCTTCACTCCCTATACTTCCCCACTCTTACATACCTTCAGATCTCCTACTTCCTCTCCAATAACTTCTCAAACCTTACTTCTCCTACTCCTGTTTCCTTCTTCTAAGTTCCCTACTTCCCATACTTCTCTTCCCTTCTCCTAACTTCCCTACTCCCCATACTTTCCTTCTTCTAATTTCCGTTCACTTTCCATTCTTCCCGTCTCCCACTTACCATCACTTCCCACTCACAATTCCTACACTCTAACGATACCTGATTCCCTTATTGCCCCTGCTGCCCCTTCCTTCATTCACCCACAACTCGTTTTCCCTGCATCACCTTTCTTCACTTACCAACCCTTGCTTCATCTACTTTCCCTCCCTTCATTTAGAAACCTTCGCTTCCGCTACTTCCTCTCCCTTCAGTTATCGACCGTCGCTTCCTCTATTTTTTCCCTCTCCTTACCGCCCCTATTTCACTCCCCCCTCACATCCTGTACTTCCCCTACTACTTCTACCCTGACTTACCCACCCTTACTTCTCCTACTACCTTTCATCCTATTTCGAATACCTTCCCTTCCGTAACTTCCTCACCTTCACTTCCCTTCACTCCCCATACTTCCCCTCACCAAATTTACCCCTGAATTATTTCACACTTCTATTACAACTATACTCCCTTCAATTCCCTGTCCCTCGCTTCCCCTACTTCCACTACTTCCCCCATCATACCTTCCTCACATTCACTCCCCTTACTTCCCCTCACAATCGCACCCCATGATTCTTGGAAAATCGTTTTCATTTATGTAAATATCTTTACCTGCAGGATAAACCAAATTTTGTTAGGTTTCCAAAAAAGTGAACACCTATTTTTATCTTTTCAATTTTAATAAGAACAACATGGGGAAAACACATTTTTGTTAATTTCGCCCAAGGCATAAAAATGTATAATAAAGTATAGGGTATACTTCCATGAGCTCCTGATAATTTTCTAAGGAATACGAATACATTATCTATTCTTTATTTCAACCTCCTGATCCCTCCTGATGGTGCCCCAAAAACTAACACATGTAGTGCAATAAGGAGTTTTCGGAATATTGCTCTTAATTATTATTTTGAAATTTTTTTGTAGATCTTCATGAACAAATAAATTACAAAATTTTATGTATTTATTAACTAATTTTTAGTCTTTCAAATAAGTTTTGTTCATTAAAACAATTTCAATTGCTACTATTACTATAGTCTATTCAATATACTTGGAAAGTGCCTTTTTTATTCATATTATTTTATTATTGTTTGAACAATTTATTTCGGCTTACATCTAACTTCCAACGGAAAAAGCTAGATAATTGTAATTTTTTGCTAGTTTTTTAATAAGTATAAAAAAAGCCTACATATTACTTTTGCCAAGATACTTGATACTGTTGAAACAATTCTCAGTTTGTTGAACAATGTACTATTTTATGATATCGAGAATGAATGGCATTTTCTGAATGCTTTGGCCTAATTTATGATTAGAAGAGTAAATTATTTCATTTTCGTTGCATATTCATTGTTTAAACAATCTTAAATTGTTAACTACAACGTTTGACAGAAAATATTAGAGAAAATTTCTGTATGCTACTTTTTCATTAAGTTTCATTAATTTCTCCTAATTCTCAGATTTCTTAACCGCACTTCTCATTTCTGGAACGATTTTTGTTTGTTTAAAAAAATAGTTATCTCATAATATCTTAAATTAGTGTTATTTTCTGAATACTATGGCCTAATTATTGAATGTGCACACCTATTTCTGAACATATTCGTTATTTTCAACTGTGCTCATGCATGTAAAAATTTGTTTTTAAAGTAATATCCAGATACTACGATCACTTGAAAAAAATGGTGCATACATTAGTACAATTAAAAAACGAATATGTTCAGAAAAATGTGTTAACATTTATTAATAATACCATAGCATTATGAAAGACCACTAATTTGAGATATTGCATGATACTAAATTGTTTAAACAATATTAGGTTTCTTAGAAAAAGTAATATTTAGGCTAAAATATTGATACCCGTCAAAAAACTAGCAAAAAAGTACGATTTTCTAGTTTTTTTCGCTAAAAAGTTCGATTCAAGCAAAAATCAGTTGTCTCAACAATAATAAAATGATTTACATGGAAAAATGCAGTCTCCAAGTTCAATAAATAGACCATAGCATTGATAAAATACCCTCAATTCGCGATATTCTACGTAAATAAAATTGTTTAAATTAAGAAAAATGTTTAAAGAATTGAAAATAATTTAGCAAATACACCAAATCTTGTGGTTCATTTGCGTATGACGATTAATTGGAAAAAATAAGAAAAAAGTAATGATTAAGGGTAATATTCCGAAAAATCCGATTCGTATTTCTTGACAAATATTCATAAGTTCATGAAAGTATACTCTATAGTTTATTATACGCTTTCGTGTTTCGGATGGAATTTACAATAATGTGTTTTTCCCTTTTTTATTTTTATGGGAAACTTCAGGCGGTGGGCACTACTTGTTAATATTAAAATAAAAAATAAACAAAAATCACCTATTCACATTTTTTGAGAACCTAACAAAATAGAGGGTGTAGTCAAAGAATTTTGAAACTTTTTTGTTTTCTGGCCACCCTAACAGAGATGCTTTCAACTTTAGTCACAGAAAATATTTCAGTACCAAATTGACCATATCATTTTGATCAATCATAAATTAATAATTGAAATTATAAAAAAAAAATTTCATAGCCATTGAAAACTTAAACTTTGTGAAATTGGCCCATACACGTAGAAATGTTATCAATGTTTAATGATAAAAATATTCACGTTTAAGGTTGAGAGAAAAATTACCCTCAAAATAAACGTTCTACTTGTATCAAAGCTAAAATCCTATATAAAATGTTTTTTATATGGAATTGTTCATTTTGAAAGAAATTCTCAAAATTATAAAATTAACTAATAAATTTATAAAAAACTATCACTGTGATTAATACTATACCTTATTATGAGGAACTTTATCTTCTTCCACAAATATCAATGTAAATAATAATAGGTTTCTAAAAATAATCATTAGAATCATCATCATTAAATTAAAATATAAATTCAAAAGGTAAATTATTCCTTGTATAATTTTAATGTCCCTAATTAGTTTCTTTCCGGGAAAATCAACAATTGAGGAAACTAAAAGTAGAATTTTGTTTCAAAGAAATTTTCCTCATTAGAAACTATAAAATTAATCATGAAATATGTTTTACTGGTTTCCTTTGACGTCTAATAGATGCTTGAAATCATATTCAAAGTCTCTTTCCATTTATTCGTTGCAGACAACTTTTATCGACTTTTATCATCTATATTCAACTTCTCAAATTGATTGCCTACTCTTAAGGTTTGAGAATATTAAAAATCTTTCTATTAAAAAAGGTGTGTCTCAGACTTTATTTTTCTATCTGCTATATATTTCAAAATAAATTCAAGTTTGAGTATTTGAATTTTCATCTACATTTTTATTTATCGCCCTGGTGGAAAAAATGCCTATAAGAAAGAACAACATTTCTACAACTACCATTTTTTGTTAAAATGTGTACTTTTTGGTCAGAAAAAGTACGATATTTAACACAAAAAAATACAGTTCAATACAAATAGCTCATTTGTTTATATTTTCTTATAGAAAAGTGAAAAAAAAAATTAGTGATAAAGGTATTACAGAAAACTATACGATATTACACTTTTTCATTTTGAGTGTTTGACATCATAACAATAATTTCAATTTCACGTAAATTATAGTAGAAAATTACAAATCTTTACAAAAAATACGAGAATTCACAACGGTTGAAATATTGGAAATGTGAAATCAAATTTAGGTTGTGAATAATGATAGCTTATTGTAGAAATGTACAAATTTAAACAAAAATTAGAAACTTTCACAAGGAATATTTTTAGAATCTGCATCTACATTTTCACTTGTACTTTACAGTCAATTTTTGTAGGATATGTAGCATATAATTCTCCACTAGAAACTACAATTGAAAAAAAATATTACACTCTTACCAAGAACTTTTGATATTTTTTTTATTTTACCAGACGATTCTGAAACTGTTCAAAATTAGGCAAAGTTACAGATTTGAACGTTAAAAATTGAAAAATTTTCAATTTTAAAATAATTTCAAATTAATAGATTCATAATTAAAAGCTCTCATTTAATTTCAAATCCTATTGAAATATTGTATATGAAAATTTTTTATTAAGGAAAAGACATTTTTTTAAAATATTTATCAATATTGCACTTTTGATTCGAAATGAGCAACTATAAATCAAATATTACGAAATAAAAATCTTTCATTTGAATTATTTGAAACAGAAAGTCTTGAGTGATTAATATTTCAGAGTCTTAAATTTCTACTTTGAACGTCACAATTTTAATAGTTCTATTCAACAAATTTTTAATGTGTAACTGAAATGAATAAATTTTTATGGATGAATAACAATTCAACCATTATCAATTTGAAAAAACTTTGAGTTACTTTAAGAGATATTTCCAAGTTTGAAGAAGATTCGAACTTAATTTAAAATTGGAAAAGATTTTGAAAAATGAAAAAATACACTAAGATTCTTAAAGACTTCGTAATAAAATTTTAAAGCGTTTTAAGGGTCTTTAAAGGTTTACTGAGAAAATTAAAAATGACTTTCTATTTTTAAAAGTTGATTTTAAGAGTATATTGAAAAATACTTGTTACAAAATTTTGATTAATAAATGACTATTAAACAATTATTAATTTGGAAAATAATCGAGTGAATTTAAGATATATTTAGAAGTTTTGAAAAGATTCCGAAATAATTTAAAACGTGAAAAGATTTCGAAACTTTTAAAACACAACGTAGATTTTCAAAGATTTCGAATACAACATTTTTTAGCATTTTAGGCATTTCAAAAAGTTTCAAATGGAGCAAAAATTTGTATCGAAATTTGTGGAAGAAGTAATAATGATTTTTGTTAAAAAAATTAACTTTAAAAGAATATTTAAAAAGATTTCCAAAATTTTCAAAAAAGAATCTGGAAGATTTTAAGGTTAAATTTTTAATTTTTCAGGATTTTCACAGAATTGTAGGAAGTATTCGAGTTCCTAGATAATAAAATTTGAATCCTGGAAAATGTTTTAATGATTTTTTAAAACAAATTTCTAAGGAAATATTTAAAAAGATTTCAAAAAAATTTTATATATAAATTAATGTTTCTAGCCCAAAATTGCTCGTAATGATATAATTTGGAATTTTAAAAAAATTTATTCTTCAATTTATAGCATTTAAATTCGCGGTTCAGTTTTCATAACTTCAAATGAAAAATTTTCATCTTCAAGATTTCAAATCTTTTAATTTCAATAACCGTAATGCATTCTTTATCAATTATTATTCAATTTTTATTTGCAGCGAAAACGTTAATTATTCATGATTGTTTCTTAATATTCTACCATACCTTTAAAGATTAAACATAGAAGCTTGCAGTTGTAGTTGTAAATTTTTTTAGTTGTATTTTTCTGTAAATTCTCTCAGCAAATTAAAACTAAAATAACAACAAATAATAACAAAAAATAACAAAAACATACAAAAAATACAAAAAATGTACAAGATTCGTTCGAATAATATTCAATATTAAATATTCATAAATTTATATAGTAATATAAATATAAATATAAATAATAATATAAATATAACATTCAAGGATTTCAAATATTTCATTTATTCCTCTATGTGCATTTCTGGTATTTATTTGTTGAGCAGTTTATAAATGCACATGAATCAACAAGATGCCTCCATAAACTCTATTCAGCATTATAGTCATGATATGCATTCCATCCTCGAAAATAGACAATTACGCTGACAAGGGAAGCTTTCAGATTCAGCAACATCTCTCTTTGCATACACGTATGTTAGTGGTGAATTTAAACTAGTTGGTGAAAATCGCTTCTGCCTCGTGCATCAGGATAAAACAAAATAGGAAACTTCCAGAGTTAGAGTACCGTCAGAATTATTTTTATCTAGACTACCGTCGGAAATTATCGGTACGACCAGCGCGAGTACTATTAAAAATCACTTGATTTGATGATTTTCATTTAAGTTTTTTCATCAATCACCTTGAAATGTGATTACTTGTTCAAAAAAGGAGTGAAGCTATTTTCCAAAAAAACCGTTGGCAAGTTTATCAAATTCCGCGTCAAGTGACCTCTAATAGAGGCATTTTTGACCTTTCAAAGAGAATAGACCACGTGCGAAGCTTAACAAAAATGCAAGACTTTCTCGAATTTTGTACCTCGTCTTCAATTTATGGTATGATCTAGTAAATTTTCAGAAAAAATTCGAAATTAATGCCAAAGAATATATGAAGTCTTGCCTTTAAATCAAGCGGCTAAGACTTAAATGAATTTCAGGGGTTCTCGAAATATGACTAAAAATGTCCAAGCATGTCTGCGCCGAGTTTCAGGTGCCTGGCCGATAGCGGTGATTGCCGACTGAAACTAGACGTAGGCACGTTTACATATTTTTAGCCGTATCTCGAGAATCGGTGAAGATTTTTTAAGTTTAATTAGCTTAAATTAAGACAAGATTTCCAAGATTACGTCCTGTTGATTTCAGTTTTTTTTCTCACAAGTTTCCTAAGTCACAGCATGATTTGAAGTTAAGGAACAAAATCTGAGAAATTCTCGGTCATCACCGCTCTCGCGGCCGATAGCGATACAGTGAACTTTCATTTATTCCAAGAGCCGAGAAACGCGAATATTCGGATATTTCAAGTATGCAGAGGCCCCCCCCCCCCCTCTACCGCGAGTCGTGAGGTGATTTTGTCAAGCGACGTTCATTGGCTGTCCGTGCCTTGTATCGATGCGCGCGCTGTAAGCATGTAAACTGTACAGGGACAGTGGTGGAAGGTAAAGGGGCCTTGCCACTTGGAATATCCGAGCGTAAGAGATTTAGAATGTGTGCGCCTTGGAATAAGTAAGCATTGGATTAAGTGAAAATTCACTGTTAACACTGACTGAAACTTGACAGATGCTTGGACAATTTTAGTCGTATTTCGAGAACCCGTGAAGATTTTTCAAGTTTCATTGGCTATTCTCTTCTGAACGTCAAAAATGTCTTTATTGGAGATCGTTCGACGAGAAGTTTAATTAGCTTTCCAATAGTCTCCTAATGGAATTTCTTGCTCCTTTTTGGAACGTGTAATCGCGTTACAAAGTGAGCAGTGATTTTTGATAGTATTCGCGCTGGTCGTTCAAACAATTTCCGATGGTAGCGTACACTGGCCGTGAAAATAATAAAATTTTCGACACCATTAAGCACTGATGAATTTGAAAGACGATAACTCGCTAGGAAATAAATCAAAAAAGATTTTCCAACGGTAAGAACAATGTTATCATGAGAAGTTTTTTTTTCTACAAAATTAAAGAATTTCTGGAATTTTGTGACTAGATTTTAGGTTTTTTCATCACCTAGGAAAGTTCAAGTAAAAATCTGTGATTGACGAACGCAAAAAAAACTTATCTTTAATTTGAGCCGATAAATGTTAAAAAATCTTGACGGGTTCCCGAGATATAATTGAATATGTCCAAGCGTGTCTGAGTCGAGTTTCAGTCTAGAGCTTACAATTTTTTATTCCTTTTGAAAGGTTTTTTTTATTCAAATGAAAGCTAATCAAACTTCAAAAAGAATTTGTGTGGGCCATTTCTAACATTTTTTTTATTTAGGAACAAGGTTGATATTAAATTTTTTGTTATAAACGATCCCATTTTTTACAACCATTTATATTTATGTTAAACATTATGAAATAAGTGAACTTCTTACAAATAATATTCTGTAGCCTACACCATATCAATTTATTTGAATGTTTATATTGAAAAATTAATGAGTGAAAGTGCTGCTTCAAGATGAGAAATACTTGAAAAATTTATTTTTTAATTATTGTTCAGAATATAAGTAAAAACAACGTTTAGTTATCATTTACTTGGAATTCGAAGTAATTTTTAATGTTACAAACCAATTAATTAAACAAATGCATATCTTAGTCATTTCACTTCAAAGATTTCGTTCCTTTAACAAACTTGATCAAAATAATTGTTTTTTTTATGAAAAAAATTTTAAACAAATATGGAATTCGAATACTTGCCAACAAGGGATATTTCTTTTATGAAATCGTCTGTCAGTAGCTGCGAAAAAAACTGTACTAAGTAGACAACTTTAATCCCTATGATACTTCATCAAAGAACAATCAGTTTTCATTTTATAAATAACTTTATTTAAAAAAACTCACAATTCGACTATTTTTGAACAAAGGGATCTATTCTTTTTACAAAATTGACTTTCATTGTCTCAAAAAGGGTCTTATTTATTAGTAAACCTTGTCAAGTGATATAATTTGTTATTTAATTAAATACATTTTATAAACAAATACAGATTTCCGTCAATTTGCAACCTTATAGTTAAGGTCCTTCCTGAGGTATTGGCACTTGATTTTGAAATAAAAAACTACACCCATTTTTTGACCAGCAGTCGATTTCAAGCAATGAATTTGTTAATAAAAGTGTTTATAAAATAAGTAATTATTATTCGTTGATGAAGTATCAGAAGCAAATGATTTTTTCAAGCACACTCAGAAAAATATTCGTCTTGAATTAAAGATTCCGTTTTTAGCATATTTGTTTTATTCGATAAAAAATAACTTCAAAATTAAGAAAATCAGTTCAAATTACAGAAAAATTTTCATTGGGAGGAAAAAATGTTTCTTCAAATCAAAGGAATTTTTTTTAATCGAAAAAAATTTCTTTGACTGTGATTAAATAAATATTTTTAATTGAACCAAAGAACATTGTGTTTTGAGTATAATTGCAAATTAATTCAGTCAAGTTGTGATTTTGTATATCAAATTGTTTATAGAATAAACCAGTATTATTGGTTGATATACTATCATAAGTAAGGGACTTTGCTGAATAATTAAAAATTGCTTCCGTTGAAAAAACGAAATCTTCCAGTTGAAAATAACCTAAAATCTTTGTTTATTTATCAAATTTATTTAAACAATTACAGGTGTTATCAAGTATTAACAAATCGTACATATTATTCATTATCTACATATTTTTATCAAATGGCTAGGATATGCATTTGTTTATAAGAATTATTCGTACGTACATCCTGAACAAAGATTTTTAGAAAAAAGTTTCCAAGTATTTCTAATCTTGAAGTAGCACTTTGATTCATCAATTTGTTAATATAAAAATAAATCGATTTTTGGAAATGCTCACACAAATTTATTTGAAATTTAGTTAGCTTACATTTAAACCAAAAATACTCAAATAGAGTCAATATTGTAAGCTTCAGAGTTTAGACAAAGTTCGGAAAAAAGTGATTTTCAGTGCCGCTTACGCTAGCTATGTGGACAATTTTATAATCAATTAATTAATATTTGAAATACCTTATGAATAACAAAATTCAATATAATTTTATTCGAAAAAAAATATTCTTCATTTTATCATGTATAAATTTATTAATTTTTCCATTTTTAATAAAATTTGATATAAAATAAAGCTCAAATTATTGCCGCTACATTTACTCGCCCATATTTGACTAACGTTCAAATTCGAGACAAAAGGATACCCTTATATGAAACCCAATTTGCTTTTTTATCTTTTTCCATAGGAATTTTTAAAGGTAATAAAATGAGCGTATTCTCGTTCTCGTACTTTAGATAAAATCCGCGGATTGCTGAGATAATTGCGGATTTCTGACGTTTCTACGTTTCTGAAGTGCGGTTCCAGCAGCTCTTTTTACGCAAACAGCTGCAGGAAGACTCTTGTTGCTAGATTATTTATGACCCTGTTTTATCGGCTCTTAAATAAATAAATGTGGCGTTCGTCGAGAATCACAAAATGTCGTTCAGAAGCTCTTCCACAGATGTGGACTCGAAACTGCTCTTTCATTCGATGCACCACAAGGTGTAGTAAAATACAAATGAAAATGCCTCATCGTGAAACGTTAAAGTTTGTGTTATAGCGAAAATAAATTACGTTCCATAACTGGAAATTTTAATTGATGAATGATATGACCAAATGTTTCTGAATTTATTATTATGATAAATAATATAAATATAATATTTTCTAATGTGAGAAAATATTTATCATTATAATTATTTTAATTACGCAGTAAATCACAGATATATTTTTTATCTGAAGTTGGATAAAAAAGTTGCATACAATTGCAAAGTACAAACTACAAACTACAATTATTATTTCTTAACAAAATAGGAGTATTCAAATATCATTGATCGAGGGCGTGAAAGGTGATAACTTTTGATCCCTGTTTACCGCACGGCCACAGTTTTCCAGAAATGGATTTCTGCGGATAAGTTCGTCCAAAGGATACATTTCTCAACCAATTTAAGATTTTGTTTTCTTAGAAATAGTCTGCATCAAATTCCTCATAAACGTAGGGTAACTAATTTTTGTATTTGTTTTTGTGTTTAACAATACTTTTACAAATATAGCGAAAAAATTGTTCAGTTCAACGATATGATTCTTGATCTCTGAATGAGTCTCTTAAATCAAGTATTTGTTAATCAAAACTAATAAAACAGAATTGGAAATCACAAATATTCTGAAATAAATTGCATTTAATGATCATAAACAGTTCATTCAAACAAATTCAATAGAATATCAGTTTGTTCTAGAAAATAAACTATTTTGTCCGAAACTAGTTGTAATTTATTATGTGTTCAAACAATTCAAATAATGATGCCTGTTATGGAAAAACTAATGGTACTATTTGATTCGACAGAAAAAAAAATACATAAAGTCCATGTGTAAGTTTTTCAAATAAAAATTCATTTCTTAATCGATTATTCGCATCTCAACGTTAATTTTTTTGCTATGTTGATTGCTCTGCCCACGAAACTTAATAGGTAAAAAAAATGTTTACAACTTTGTGAGTTTTCTATAAAGTTTCAAGTTATGAAAATTTTTCGTTATTAATACTATTGTAATAATAATTTAGAACGAGTTTGGCGCAAAATATTTTTTCTGGAATAAACTGATATCCTGTTGAATTTGTTCAAATGAATTGTTTATAATAATTAATTACCACTTATAATAGAATATTTGTAATTTCTCAGTTTGTTTTCATTATTTCTGACTAATCATGACTTTATTTAAAAGATTTATACAGAGATCAAAAATCATATCGATAAAACAACAATTTTGCTACTGTACTTGTAACAGTATCGTAAAACACAAAATAAATACAAATGAGGAATTTAATACAGAGTATTTCTGAACAAAATCTCAAATTGGTTGAAAATGTATCCTTTGGACGAATTCATCTACAAAAATCAATTTCTGGACCACTGTGGCCGTGCGGTGAACAAGGCACCAAGGTTATCACCTCTCACGCGCTCAATTGTGTGCAACGTTTTTATCCGACTTGAGATAAAAAATATACCATGTTAGTTTCACAGGTGAAGATTTAATTAATAATTTATTTTTTTCAATTCTAGGCACTGTGCCATTTTTACCATTCTGTGGGTTTCGAACACTTGTAGTCGAGAATATGCGCCCCTAACTGAAGGTAAGTTTTCAAAAATATCCTTAGTAATATTAGCATTGATATTAACCGTGATAATAATGAATTTACGGAATAATAAAAAATTATAAACAAATAAGGGTTCATCCACAACTTATGGAAGGCGTTTTTCTGAAACTTTCACCCCCCCCCACCCTTGAAAGAGACAAAGAGAGATGCGCACCCCCCCCTCCAGGCCCCCTCCCAAATTTTTCTATGATTTTATAAACTAACATAATATTTTCAATGTATTAACAATTAATTATTATTCATCAGTGCATAAATGATCAAATTTCCTATTTACTTATCACAGGCTTCACAGTCATCCTCTGGTTGATAATTTCAATGATTTATTTGAAAAAATCGTCTTTTTTTCTTCAAAATTCCACAATTTTATTACAATTTGTATTCTCTTTTAGTTTGAAAATTCATATTTTTTGTAGATATTTCTCTTTTTTTTGTTGTTAAAACTGTAAAATTCTGGTTGAAAATATTTCTCTTTTCGTTGGAAATTAACTTGTTTGTCGAAAATTCGCCCTTATTGGTTTACAATTTAAATGTTTTGAAGAGAATTCGTACT
The DNA here is from genome assembly GCA_932178445.1 of Andricus quercusramuli. Lineage (NCBI taxonomy): Eukaryota > Metazoa > Arthropoda > Insecta > Hymenoptera > Cynipidae > Andricus > Andricus quercusramuli. Next base: position 131,194 of record CAKNXH010001720.1, read on the forward strand.
TTCGGCTCAGAAATTTGACAGTTTTGCAAAAACTCAACTATTTGGTTCAAATTCGAACTACTTAAAAAAATTTTAGTTGAAGATTCATAATTTTAGTTAAACATTTATTTGTTTGGTTCAGAAAATATATATTTGGTTGATAACAATTTGACTTTTTGGATGGTTGTGAAATTATTTGGTTGAAAATCCACTGTTTTGAGAAAAGCTCTTGTTTCTGGCTTCAAATTAAATATTTTTCATGTATTTTTTACTTGGATGAAAAACTGTCTTGATTAGAAATTCAACTCTTCTTGAAATCTCATCTTTTTGACTTGAAAATTCAACTGCTATGGTTAAAAATTCGACATTTTATCGAAAATTAATTTCGATCGTTGAAAATTTAACTATTTGGTTTAAAATTTATGTTGAAAAGTGATCTGTTCTACTTGATGATTCAAGTACTTTGTTGAAATTTGTATTTTTTAGTTAAATTCAATGGTTCGTAATTGTGAAGTAAAATATTTTTTAGTTGAAATATCAAATATTACTTTTCTTTAAATTCATATTTTCAGATCGAAAATTCAACTCATTTTTTGAAAGTTGAACTATTTTCATCAAAATTCATTTTTTTGACATATATAATTTTAGTTAACAATGCATTTGTTTGATTGAAAATCAAACTAATTTGTTGAAAGTTCATTTTTTTGGTACAAAATTAGATTTGTAACTGAAAATTAATTCTTTCAACTGATAATTAAACTATTTGGTGAAAGATTTAACTGTTTGGTTAAAAATTCACTTTTTTGTTAAAAACATAAATATTTTGCCTGAAAATCGTCTTCTTGGTTTGAGAACTCAACTATTCCGTAGAAAATTGAACTGTTTTGTAGAAACTTCGTGAAATTTGTTCGGAACTTAACTATTTGGTTAAAAATTGATATATTTTGTTTGTTTATTTTTTTGGCAGAAATTAATCTTCTTGGTTGAAAATTGAACTATCCGCCTTGTAATTCAATTGTTTGGTTTAAAATCTCACTGTTTTGTAGAATAATTTTCTTCCTGATTTGAAAATTCAACATTTTTGTTGTATTTTTTTTATTTATTAAAAAATGCTTCTCAATTTGAAATTCAACGCTTAATAAAACTTTGTCTCTTCAATTTAAAAGTTCATTCCTTTTGTATAAAAATCTCACTTTTTTGTAGGAAATTAATTCATGTAGTTTATTAAAAATTTGACTTTTTGGGGAAAAAAGTAAATCCTTCGGGTAACAATTTAACAATTCAGTTAAAAATTTATGTGTTTTCTCAAAAATGTTGTTTTTTAGTAGAAAATCAATTTTTTTTTGGTTTCTAATGCAACTGTTTGGTTATAAATTAATCTGTTTTAGTTGAAGATTCAAGTATTTTGTTGAAACTATGTATTTTTTGGTTGAATTCAACTGTCTTTGATCTAAAAATGAAATATTTCTTGATTGAAATATCAACTATTATATTTTGTTTCGAATATTCATCTTTTCAGGTTCAAATTTTAACTTATCGGTTCAAACTTGAAATACTTTTCGTAAAATTATTTATTTTGGTTAATGATTTATAATTTCAGTTACGATTTCAACTTTTTTTCTGAAAATTGAACTACTTTGCTCCAAGATTTTTTTTTCACCTGGAATTAATTTTTTTAACTAAAAATTAAACTGATCTAACATTCAACTTGAAAATAATGTTTTTTGATGAAAATTCAAATGCTTTGTAGAAAATTCGTATTTTTGGCTTGAAAATACAACTTTTTGGTTAAAATTTTATTATTCGTTCAAAAATTTCACTATTTTGTAGAAAGCTCCTCTTTCTGGTTTGAAAATTTAACGTTTTTGCTGTAATTTTTAGAAAACGATTAAAAAATCTTTCCTAGTACAAAATTCAACTCTAATTGAAAACTCGTCGTTTTGATTTGAAGATTCATCTCTTTTGGTAGACATTTCATCTTTTTTGGTTGAAAATGAATGTGTTTTGGTTAAGGATTTAACAATTTTGTTGAAAATTGTTTTTTTGTTTGTTTGTTAAATTTAACTGTTTTTTATTGAAAATGAAAATCTTCTCTTGATTCAAATATCAGGTATTAATTTTTTGTTTAGAATTTATCTTTTTTTGGTTGAAAATTCAACTACATTGTTGAAAGTTGAACTTCTTCCTCAATTCATAAGAAACAGTAAGATTTGACCCCCACCCCCCTTAATGTCCAAATCGTTTTACGTTGATTTGGATAAACCTTAAATAAATTGAAGAAGAAAATTTAGTCATCAAAATACGCGCAAGATAGGAAATGTTCAAAGTTTAAATTTAAAAGCATTATTTGTTGAATAGATTTCACATCTTTAGTGCATGCAAATGAAATTTTTTATTTTTAATGCAAATTCAACCCACTGTATCGTGTTATAAAGAATGGAGGTAAATTTAATTAAATTGAAAATGTCCGTTGCTAGTTGCCTAGTTCTGGATGCGAAGTCATATATACCAAAAAACAAACCTTTTGACGAATATTATTTGCGAACACTCTAAAATTTCATTTGAAAATAACTAATTAGTTAATACCACTCGCCTGTCCCAGTTTCACTTTACTTTTCTCATATTGACTAAAGTTACTAAATGATATTATAAACTTATTCAATGTCATAATACATCAACTTGAATAACAATTTTACATAATGTTCTCACCATTACTAGATACCGTCTAATTAAAAGTTTATAACAATAAGAAATGCAATAAAAATGGTGATATGCCCATATTTTTTTTCGAACAAACTTATATTACTTGGATAAATTTTCTGTACGTTGATATTTTTCTTCGGAGTGGAAAAAATGCTGAATAGAAGTCTGAATAATTCATTATAATGATAAAGTTGAAGATGGGTTTGTCCCAGAAATGTTTGTGAGGGAAAAGCAACCAAGTGTTTCTTAGCTCCTTTTCTTTGAGGTCAAGAGAGCTTATTTCGAGCCATCGAAACTAGTGCAGAGTTTCTGTTCCTCGTTTGCATATAGTATCTTCATTACGATTTCCAACGACCCCAAATAAAGTCATGTCCAAAAGTCGAGGCCCCTTCAATTCTTTTGATCAAAACTCGCTCAAAAAAATTTTCTGAATTGTTTAATCAAAAGCATATGAAAGCTTAAAATCTTCCGAATTCAACGATATAATCACTTTTATATTAACAATTTTAGTTAATATTCAGAGAGCAAAACATCCCAAAAAACAGGGGTTTCCGGCCTCCTTTTTCAAGGTTCGGATTTCACCTGTTACCAGAAAGGGAATATTCTTTCAACATCCTTTAATGCAATTCATTGTTCAAAATTCTGGAATATTTAATAATTTTTCTTTCGCAGGGATTTATTTACAGACACTTTATCTTGAGAACGAATGAAGATAGGAAGCCCTTAAATGGCTCCAAATGTGCAGTTTTGTGATGCGTGTGCAGTTTAGTAATTAATTTTATGATTGAATCACTCTTACGGCACAGCAGGACAAATGGTAGAAAAAAGTACCCTTCCGATGACAATAGTAAATCTGTTATCACATTTATTCAGGAGAGTCGGCTTGCTTCTGAAGTTACTATTGTCATTGAAAGGATATTTTTCTATCACTTGTTCCGCTGTGTCGCCCACGCGCTAACACTAATTAAAGACATATATATTCAAAATTATATTTCGTGCGTAACAATGATTTTAACGTAAATTTAATTATTGCTCTGCACTCACATCACAATACTTCACACTTGAAGACATTAAACGCTTCCTAACTTTATTCGTTCTCTAGATAAAGTATTTGTAAATAAATCCTCGTAAAAAGCAAATTGTCGAATATTTCAAAATTTTGAAAAATGTATTGCATTAAAGAATGCTGAAAAAATATCTGTGATATTTTAAATAATTTTCCCAACGGCGACCGCTTTCTGAGAAAAGTTGAAAGTCGACGCTTGAAAAAACAGACCGGAAAACCCTGTTTTTTGGGATGTTTTGCAATCTAACTATTGACAACAATTTTTTACGATAAAAGTGATCATATCGTTGAATTCGGAAGACTTCAAGCTTTCAGATGCTTTTTATTAAATAATTCCGATTTTTTTTGAGCGTGTTGCAATAAACAGAAGTGAGGAACCTCGACTTTTGGCTTCGTTTTTAGTATCAAAATTTGCTAAGGCACTGGTTATTGAATTTTTAAAGCCTGCTTTTATGAAACGTTAAGTTTAAATAGTAACACTTAATCAACTTGAAGCGAATATCACATTAGAGTGGTCCAAAAATGCACTAGAATTTTTTTTTTAATTTACATGCACATCCCCCCCAAATTTGTTTCAATTAACAAAAAATAAATGCATTTAAAAAATGATATTTAGAGTTTTATAGGCTTGAAAAAAACCCATAGATGAAAAATTGGGTTTCGGGAGTTTTTGTTGTTAATTATGATTTTTTTGCAGTTTTTAGGGTTTCGTAGCCCCGGGCTGAAACCCTTATAGTTTCGGTCGGGTGTCCATCTGTCCGTTCATCTGTCCGTCATATTTTTTCCAAGAAGGGGAAGTGAGGGGAGGGGCAAATAGGTGG
>CAKNXH010001721.1:0-55053 GCA_932178445.1 Andricus quercusramuli
CTGCCAATGATAGGACCAGAGTAGAAAGGATTCTCATTTTTCACAACTGGGGGAAACTGATTACTGTATTTTAAGAAACTTGGTTACCAGACTAACTAATAATTATTGAGTTGCTTCATAACAGTATATCATATATACCATATTACTTATCACTAATTATCTACACCTCGAGCTTATCCTTTTGCGCTATTTGTGTTTCATTATTCTGATCAAATAACAAATAAATGTTATCTTTATCATTCCAAATGTATTTGCTAAATTTAATTAAGGAAGAATTGCTCCTCAAGTCTCATAAATTAAAAAAAAACAATCCAATAATATTCCCACGAATGAGGACTTTATAAACAAAAAATTATGAGGTAGATTTTGATTTAATTTTGATTTAATTTTGACAACCTAGAGAAATAATTTCTTTGCAACACTGTATTTTTGGGAAAAATATGTATTTATTTTTTTCCATGAGAGAACTATTTGGTGGATTTTCCGATCAGAAATTTTAAAATGCATATTTTCGAACCACCCTTTCATAGATATCTTCAAAGTTGAGAAGATTTCCTCAAATTTGTCGAGTTTTCTTGACTTCTTTTCGAACTTCTATAAGTCCTAAATATCTTTCCAACTGACTTTCAATTTTTCCTAAGATTTTGTGAAATCCTGTAAAATTAAGGAATATTCTTTAAAATTTTCTAGACTTCTTCACATAACATGTTGGATGCCTATATTATTATTGAAGCTTGAATTTCAATTATCGAAAACATTTAACAAATGATTAGTTGTCTCAAATTTATATTTTATATTCAAAAGAATTTTTGCCCGATGATGATAACGCGAGAACTAATTACATTTCTCGTGTGATATAGCAATGTGATGATGGGTGAATATTCAAATAAGAGATAAGAGTTCAATGACAGATAAGACCGGAGATGGCTTTCGAATGAACAGTCCCTGAGAAATATATGTAAATTGGGAAATCACAGTCTATTAAATAGAATTTCAGGAATATTACCAATATGAAAAAAAAAAGAATTCAACCTGCTATCCAGTCACTGATTATCTCAATTAGGACAATTTTCTTTTCAATCGTTTCAAAAATCGAATTTCTTTTTTGATAACACACAATTTTTTTTTACTTGTGATATACTCAGTCTGAACTTGTAATCTTTCAGGACCAATTGAGATAGAGTTTCAAAAAATAGCCATACTATTTCTTGAATTATTTAATAGCAATACTATTTTTTTAATTACTCAATAGCAAAAAATAGGCTCTCCGTAGATTCAAATCGGAATAGAAGCCGGATTGCAGAGAATAAATTTTCACTAACGAAAATTATGAAAACGTTATTTCAAGTAAAGATATATTATAAAATGGAATAGAATAGAATAATAGTCCTTGATTCACACGATACTATAAACAAATCCAGAACATTCTTTTAGAGTTGGAGCGTGAGGCTAAACAACAATAAAACGAGTAAGTTCCAATCTATTTAAATTTTACTATTTTCTTTTCCTTTACCTCAAATTTCATTAAAGTTTTGCCCTTTCCTTTAAAGAGCTGCTTCATCCTGACAAAAACCAAAAACTTGGAAATCTGACCTCGAAATTAGACTTCGGGACTTAATAATACAACTACACTGAATTTAATTAACAATGAATTAATTCTATTCAACTTAAATGATAATTCAAATCAGTATGAATTATTCGATCACCTCTCTAGGCAAATAATCAGTGAAGTAAAATTGTTTTCCTTTTGTCAAAGGGATTCAGTGAAAAATTTTTCTTGCCTTGATTTTTTCATCGAAATTTTCAATGCGTAAGAAGCTAAGTGGAAAAATCTCGTGAAAGAAATTTTGTGAAATGTTCAACTTGAGCTCTACGGAGATATTAGTAGCATATCTACATAGAAGTAACATTATATCGTACAATATAAGGATATGAATGTAATATAATAATAACGAAAATATCAAGAAAAGAAAAATAATGCATCCCAGCGCCAGTTTTAGCGTTTATCACAACAATAATTCACCAGATTGGATTCTTCATTTTGAATCCGTAAAATGCCATTTTTAATTTGTAACTTCTGGCGTCAAATTAGAAGTCAGCGAACCCAAAATCTCTCTGGTTCCCTTGGTTCCTTGGTTCTTAAAAAAATGTTGCAGGATCAAAAATACTCGTCTCATATTCAAGATTGGAAAACAATTTTTCTGATGAGGAACAAAAATACTGTTTTCATAATTCACTTTGGAAAACGATATGTTTGAGCCCAAAATAATTCCATAACATCACAAGTGTCAGACTTACTAGTAACTTCTTCCACCTTAATTTCCAACCTTAATTTTTCTGTGCTAGTTCTGTCGAAATGACAGACCTATGAATAAATTCATAAACTTGTTGATTAATTTATTTATTAAGAATCTTGCTTCATTGTTACGGCGATTGTGGCTTAGACGCGGTTTATCCGCTTTATTCTAAAATGTTGATTGATTGGGCGTTTAGAACCTACTGGAATTTCATTTATTTCTGCTGGGGTCAATATCGTGATAAAACCGCTTGCCATGTTTATTTTCGTCCGTTTATAATGTGTATGATCATAGATATACATTCCAGCAAGAACGTAAGTAGCCTCCAAGATTGCAAAGACGTCACCACCAGATGTTGATAAAACAATTTGCTCTTGAGTCGTTATGGGCGCAAATGTGGAATTCAATCTTCTCAATTTCAATCGTGTAAAGGCAGGGAAAGTGTATCTTCGGAATTCGAAAACCCGTTGCTGATTTGGTTTGGGAATGAGACGTATAAGTTCAATGTCTTCAATTCCATATTCATCTCCGTGAGAAGAAGGAAGTCTAGTAGGTGGAACTATCAACCTGTCAAGAGGAGGCTGCCTGGCAAGAGGAGACCTGGACCTAGACCTTACAGGAGAAGGAGACCTTTCCGGAGAACGATTTAGGTCAATAGGTCTTCTATTAGGTAAAAACTCGGAACTCAGCTCTGCAACAAGAAAGAAGGGATGACATTTTTTCAAAACCCGTGAGGGAAGACAGAAAGCGGACTTCACATTTGTTCGAATTCCAAAATCAGTCACACAATTAACGCAATTCGGAATAACGAATATCCTTTGCGTTCGAACCTCAACTTATAACCCTGATGAGAGTGTCAAATAGGAATAATGGACTATTAATGGATTCAGTAACATTAACTATGAACATCGTTTATTCTGCAGTCGTCTGAAATCTTACAGAATACTAAATTATTTTTTGATAAAACTACATAACTGAGATAATTGAAACAAAATGTGTTATTTGAGAAAAAGTGGAACAAGTCTGGGACTCTGGGTATTTAACTTTTTAGCAATTGCTCATGTAGTCATAAATCTAGGCCTGGAGGCTTATAAAGAATAAATAATTTGATCATAAATCCATTCAATTTTTTTGAGAAAAATTGATAAATTTACCCAACAAAATATGACTTCTATGATCTACGGTGCAATATATCAAATAACGTGTAAGGTATAAGTTTATAAAGCTTGAAATAACTTTTTAATTGCAGATGAGACATTAGATAGATGCTCCACGAAAAGAACCTATAAATGTACCTAAATTTTAAACCCACATAATATTATATATAATTCTCAGAATTTTATTATTTTCCTAAAGAATTTTATTATTTTTTTTTTGTACATCCAAATTATTTTTTTATGACTCGCACATTGTGGCAAGGCCGTAGCCAGGGATTCTCGGAACATTCTCGGGAAACTCGCGGAGATTCTCAGAATTTTTTTTCTGCTCCTCACCCCCCCCCCCCTCCTCTCACCCAAAAAAAATTCTGGCTACGACCTAGCACTTTTGTTCTCCTCAAATAAATACAGCTTTAATTTGTACTTATTTTCGAAAAATTTGAATAACATTGGAAAAAAGCAATACTTATGACAATCTACAGATTTGAAATATGATAGTGATGATAGATGATTTTTGATGGACTAAAATAAAATAAATTCATCATTATTAGTGCTACATTTAAGTTTCATACCTCAATTAGCCTCAACCTCTAAACATTTTGTGCCGATACTTAACATAATTGAAAGAATCACAATAACGACATTTCACCTTCAGATATATGATCATACTTACCAATACAATTAAGGATGACCGCCGATGAGAGGACAAGATTGGAAAGGATCCTCATTTTTTATAACTGAGGAAAAACTGATTACAGGATGATTGGAAAATTCCGTTAACAGAATAGCTAATAATGATTTTGGCGCATAATTAAGGTATACAATGTATGGCATAGTGCTTATCACATTTATTATTATCTGCGCTTTCAGCTTGTCCTTGAAAGATATTTGTATTTCGTTCACTAATGCAGGGATCAAGCATGTTACAAATCAAGAATGTGAACAATACACGTGTACCGAATTGAAGTTCGTCTCGAGAACCAAACTGTTAACCGAATCTTGTATTAGGTTATTCATTTACTTTTTATTGTAAGCTGTCTCCGGTTCTGACTGAACCTTTTTCGCTGATTCACTTCACGCTAACATGTTCTTCATACCTTGGGTATAGGATTATTATTTCCAAAGAAGAAGACTTTCAATATAGGGGCAACCTTACATATATGTTATTTATTTCCTTCCAATATGTAACAAACTGTAAATAAAGTTTTGAATCTTATAGACTGCCGCGCTTTCAGGGCAAGAACGGGCAAAAAACTTTATATAGATTTTGCGGGGATGGGAGGCTTTTAAAGTTTTGTACGTCAGTCGTTTTTTTTGTTATGATAGCGTGCCGAACCAATGACCCACGTTCCGTTCCGTTTTCCATTTTTGTTTTACTTGCTGTTACTAAATAAAGTAGAGACGAGGCTACTTTTTTCACTTGATTTAAAAGATATTGAGTTCAACTTTTAGTCGCCACGAGTAGGTCAGTGCGAAAAGCGGATTAGCCCGACAAGGCTGAACCACGGCCCGTCAGGAAGAGAAGGCATGTCAATGGCCTTTTCATCAAACTACTTTTCAAGTCAAGGCTGAATGTAGAACTGCGATCGTTTGCTGCCACTTATTACTTGTTACAGTTTCAATCAGAAACGGAATAGTTAAATGTTCAACCAAAGAAATTAATGTGTGACTAATGCCACTGCAGACACAGTCCTTCAGATTTAGTGAATTTCCGGCGCGATCAAGGGAAATTTGAATATCTCACTACAACAATAGTCTTTTTATTAAAACTTATTTATCACATGCATTTACTAACTTTCCAAAAATTTGCATTTCTAAATCCAAAGAACGAACAGAAGATATTGTCTAGTTGGAAAAATGTTTGAATGTATGAAAAACAATAGAAAATAAACTCAGACAACTAGAATTATTATTATTCGTAATAAGCGACAAGAAAAACCATCTAGCATCAAGTTTTATACAAATGCAACGATAAATCTAATTTTTTCCACTTTTATTAGATTCTTTTATTAGATTGAAGGGTTTTCGGTGCCGATAATTAGTGTTCTCCGCAAAAATCCGTATTGAGAGAATTTTTGAGGTCAGCCACTACAAACGTGAGTTTGAATTTGATTCATTATACTTCCTCGCACATAGAACAATCAGAGACTACACTGGATCGCACCAAATAACAACTTATCCTTCAATATTCTCATGTATCGTACGTAAGAGCAAAGATAGCCCTACATCAGCTACAGAGAAAAATATATTCTGTAAACCCAAAGACTGAGCTCTATCGGAATGAATGAATTATGAATAATAAATTAAAACCCTGTGGAATCATTTTTTATCCACTTCAGGGTGGTTGCCCTGTATTCAAATGAGCATAGGTAAATCATAACATTATGATTGCTTTTTGTCCAAAAAAGGTTTTTTTATAAGAATGAAAAGCACCCTCTTTCTGAAAAATACTGTCTGGGGAATTGACAAAAGATTGAAACCTTTAGAACTATCTCACATAACTTTCTATTATTATTTTTAATAACAAGTTTTTTGTAACATTTTGATTCAATTTTCGATCAGAAACAATATTATATTTTATCTTCACATTTGAAAAAATATATAAATTAGTAGTGTGGATGATTGCGGTTCACACGTGGTTCAACCGTTTTATTCGAAAATATCGGTTGATTGGGCGGTTGGCACCAACTGGAGTTTCCTTGACTTCTTCTACGGCCAATGCGTTAATAACGCCGCTTTCCATATTTATTTTTGCCCTTTTATAATGTCCATTATCATACATATACATGCCAGCAAGAATATAAGTCTGTTCCAAGATTGCAAAGACGTCACCATCGGATGTTGATAAGACAATTTGCTCTTGCGTCGTCATAGGCCCAAATGTGGTATTATTTCTTTTCAATTTCAATCGTGTACTGGCTGGAAAAGTGTATCTTCGGAATTCGAAACTCCGCTGCTGATTTTTTTGAGGAAAAAGACGTATAAATTCAATGTTTTCAAGGCCATATTCACCTTTGTGAGAGGAAGGAAGCCTAGTAGGCGGAACTATCAACCTGCCAGGAGGAGGAGACCTGGACCTAGACCTGTGAAGAGGAATAGACCTGTCTGGAGAATTGTGTCTGACAGACGGAAATTCAAGAACAGGAATCCCGGAACTGCACCTCACAGGAGAAGGAGAATTCTCAGGGGAACGATTCAGGTCGATAGGTTTTTGATAAGGTAAAGACTCAAAACTCAACTCTGCAACAAGAACAATAGAATTATATTTTTCTAAAGTCCGTAAGGCAAGACAGAAAGCGGATTTTGGAAAATTTATCTGAATTTCAAAACCACTCACACGAATTATGTTATTTGAAATCCTTAATATTCTTGAAGTTCGAACCTCAATCCATAACAAGGACAAAAGTTGCGGATAGGAATTATAGACCATCCATACATTAAAGTAATAAGAAATAACTGGTTTCTTCCAAGTAGTCACTTTTCTTGTTAGGGAGTGCGGTAACGATATTACTTTTTTGAATACGTATTAATTTAATAATAGATTTGATGCTTTTGAAAAGATTTATTATAACTACAACATCGTCTCAAAATTCTTGCATTTGAAAAACTGTTTGGAACATCTAAATCCAAATCAATTACACCGAAATCAAGTTTCCTTCTGTTGAAAGAAGAAATCAAAACAAAAACTCTTCCAGAAGACTCTGAACTTGACAGCAAAACAATATCCAAATTATTACTTACATAATCCGTTTCTCCAAAACCTCACGGACTCTGAAAAATCCACAAAAACACCATTCCACTTAGACTAATCGTGAACGCATTAAACTTATAAACTCATAACCTACCAGCGTTCATTGCCGGAGCATCAAATACTTTCAGAGGAAACTCTATTACACACGTTTAAAACTCGTTTGACTTAATTAGAACGATACAATGGATTCACATTCAACTACAAGACATCCCAGTGAGTTCTGACGTCGTATCTCTCTTAAAAAAATTGCGAATCTGTGCTAGAATCGATATTATTATATCCTTCACAAACTTCAATTCCAATCTTATACCTTTGATAGAAAACTCTCTCAATAATACTCAAAATAGCCAACAGCTTCATGGAACATCTAGAATCTAAAATCTTCAACCAATCCAAGCTTAAACCGGAATTTTGGTGCCGTTACGTTGATGACACGTTTGCCATGAAAATTGAACAGAACGGAAAATTGCCGTCCTCCAAATTACTAGTTTACAGAGGATCTGATAACACATTAGGACATGAAGTTTACAGAAAACCACCCATCGTAACAGATACCTGAATGCCTCCTCCCACCACCAGTCATCTCAGAAGCGATTTGTCATCAACTCCGATGTACTCCCAACAAATGCAGCATCTTAACCATACACGAACCGCCTTCGAAAATGGAACAACTTCTGAGCAACCCTTAAGATAAAAACCTATCAGTCATCCGGGAATATATGAAATCCCTTGCTCTTGTGCCAAAGTCTATGTTGCAGAACCCGGGAGAGCGGTGAGTGAACGTATAAAGGAACATGAGAGAAAAGTCAGGCTAAAAAATTTCACGCAATCAGCACCAGCTAATCATCAACTAGAAACAGGACATAGCATTTTATTTAACATGATGACTGTTATTGCAGAAATATGCAATATCTTTCCAACAAAAGATAGAGGAGCAATCGAAATCTCAAAACACCCTAATAATATCAATAGAAACAATTGATATATTACCAATCCGATCTGCCTTTTCATCCGTCCGGGTTTTTCAAAAAAGACTTGATTGGCCAATCAAGTTTGACCGGTCCCCACGGTGGTTGGGCGCTCTGGCCAGTCACAGGCATCGGGGAGAGTATATAGTATATAGTCCTGAAGATGTGATCTACAATGTTCACGAGACGTTGGCGAAACTCATAGTATTACAAAAGATTGGATAACGAAACACTTTATTTTATTATGAATAACAAATCGATATTCAGTTATATTCTTCCAGTAAAATTAACTATAATCGTCGATTAAATATAACGACCTATGCATTAGGCGTGAAGTAGATACTCAAATATGAGACGAAGCTGGAGACAATGCTGGAAAGATGGTGAATAACATATGAGACTTTAGATAAATGCTCCGAGAGCAGTCCCTAACTTATGAGTTTTTGCAAATACAAATCAGGATAGAATCCGGAATACGGCAGTCAACTTCTTATTTGCGAAAACCTTATGAACGAATGTGAAAATATAGATATATCATAGAATGGGGTACAACAGTATGAATTGATTTCATTGCTGCTACATGTGAGTTTCATAACTCAAACAGCCTTAACCTTCGCAAATTTTGTGTCCTATGTTTAATATTAACAAGATATTTACACTCATTACATAACATATTCAGATATATCATGATAGTTACCAATAGAGTTAAGAATAACTTCCAATGATAGGACCAGAGTAGAAAGGATTCTCATTTTTCAGAACTGAGATAAAATGATTAATGTATTTCAAGAAATTTGGTTACCGGACTAACTAATAATTATTTAGTTGCTTCATAACAGTATATCATATATACCATATTACTTATCACTAATTATCTACGCCTGGAGCTTGTCCTTTTGAGTTATTTGTGTTTCAGTACTCTGTTCAAATAACAAATAAATGTTATCTTTATCATTCCAAATGTATTTGGTAAGTTTAGTTAAGAAAGAATTGCTCCTCAAGTCTCATAAATTAAAAAAACAATCCTATAATATTCCCGTGAATGAGGAATTTTTGAACAAAAAAATTTTGATTCAGATTTTGATTTAATTTTGATAACCTAGAGAAATAATTTTTTTGCAACGCTTTACGGGAAGTTCTCAGTATATGCAAAAAAATGTGCGGAAAATGGCCGATTCTTAATGAAGTGGAAGTGTGCGGGAATCATAACATTCCCGCACAAAATTTCGTGCGGGAATGTTGACCATCAACCATATTTTGAAGGAAAGTGTGTATCAGCTGTATTCCAGTGTTTCAATTTAACCAGTAAAGTAGGGACTTTTGCAGAGTATTTGTGGATATTCTTTGCAGAAAACTTTCCAAGAAATGCATGCGAATGCAAGTTCTTCCATCAGTCTCATTCACAAATTTTGTCGGAATAGATGGCTGGTGCCTTTATCCATGGTCATTTTCAGCCTTCTTTTGAAGTGTTTCTGAAATATATACTAATATAATTCTGAAAGAACATAAGTATCGGCAGGAGAAGTGTATCTTGGAAATTTGAATAATAGGTGCTAATTCTATTCGGGTATAATCCGGATACATTTCCTTACTCTAAGTGGATATCCACGCACAAGAAAGCCTAATAGGTGAAACGATAAGCCCGGCAGAAGGTTTCGTAGCAATAGGAGACCTGGACTTTGCCGGAACTGAAGTTCTATCAGTAGAATTGGCTTCAGTGGACAGAAATCCCAAAGCAGAAAACTCAGAAGCAGGAGACCTGGATCTGGATCTTAAGAATTTTAGAAGAATCTGCTTTCGTATCTTGGTCAATCAACTCAGTTGTTTGACTTAGCTTCTTGAAAAAGTCCAGAAAATTGCTTTCGTGTTTTAGAAAATCAAGTTACTTCAAGGGCAAAAGACTTTCTTTTAGAACAACGCAGCTTGAGAGCAATGCTGATATTGTCTATTTTTCAACAGACTGTACAAGACACGATACGAAACATAAGATCGATACAGGCGATGATGAAATCATCATCGAGAACAAACGTCAAAAATCGAATGATAATGTGGAGAGGGGAAATTTAGAATTTGAATAAAATCGTTACCCACACTCAATACAGAATAAAAATGACAGTGACATTGTTTCAGATTTCAATGGAAGTACTGACAAAGATTACATTAGTGATGATGACGAGGATGAATGAATGCATGTCGGCTTGAAAGAAAGCACCCAGACTAGATTTGATTTTCTCACTTTTGCAATGGCCTGCGAAAGGTAGGGCATATCTGACAGAAGTTCGGCAAATCTTGCTTCAGCTCTTCTACACGATCTTTCTTCTCAATTACCGCAACTTGGAGCTTTCGTCATTGATCAGAACAAAGTTCGATGAGCGGAAGAATTTGCGAAAAACTGCAGCTGAAGCAGTGTCCTCCAGGTTTAGAACTACAACCGCTGTATTTTGATGGCAGAAAGTATGAAACTTTATTCACGGAAGAAACAGAAGATGGGATTTTTTATGAAAAACACATTTGGTGGAGAATATTTCTTTGATTCAGGAGCCCGGATCGCTCTAATTGGGATACGTAACGCCATCATCCTCAGAAGATGAAAATGTTTCTCGTGCAATTCTGAATCATCTTTCTAAAAATAAGTTGATATAACGACTCTAGCGTGTATCGGATGCGATGGTTGTCCTGCAAACACCGGAAAGCACTCTTGCATTATTCGTCTTCTAGAGACAGAGTTAGAAAGACCATTGCTATAGACGGTTTGTCAATTACATGGTAATGAGCTCGGGTTACATCACATGTTCGAAAAAATAGACGGAAAAATATTAGGTCCTGATCAATATTCAGGCCCAATAGGGAACAGATTATCAACCTTATATCAGCTTCCTTTTGTCGTTTCCGAAACTATTCATAGTGACTTACCCGCAGTTGATGCCAATGATACAATTACAGATCAGAAATACCTGAACGATATTTGCAATATTGTCTCATTTGGAAACTATGACGAATTTCCAGGATTCTCATCATGAGATCCTGAAGAAGTGTCAAATGCTAGGTGGCTGACAATGAGGAACTGGATTCTTAGGAAATACATTGGCACATAAAATCCATCATGTTGTGAACAAATTTCTTTAAAAAATGGGCAATTAATATTGTATGATAGGTATACAAAATTTATTTTGCTGTAGCTCCTTTTTTTGACTGTGGGAATAACATTGAATCGCAAAACTAATTCAACTATTAACAACAACCATTGCTAGGAACAGTTTTTTTCGCAAAATATTTAAATGTCAGCTTTTTCGGATTTTAATTTCCCTAATTGCCTGAACTGCTACATATAATTTTGAAAATGATATAACTTTTAGGATCTTCTGTGGAATATAACAATGTGGATGTCATGTGTAAGGTGTAATGTGAATATTTGAACACGAGATAAAGCTCAAGACAAATGTTGAATAGAAGATAAGACTCTACATGAATTTTCAAATAAAGATATCTAAGAAACATACCAAATTTCAAACCACATAGTATTATGTAGAATTTCTAGAATGAGATTGATATTTGAATGCATTTTGTTTCTCAATCTGCAGCATAACGAAAAAGTATTTTAAGTCGGCCAAATTTTTGTATCAGTCAGCCCATACTCCGAATTTCATTTCTCACAGCACATTTTTGGGTTTTCCAGAAATAATGACAGTATAAATTCATACTAATTTTGGACAAATTAAAATAAAATTAAAAGAAAAAATAGCAATACTTAATACTTTTCACAGATTCAAATTAGGAAAGAATGTCGAATATGGTGAAGAAAATTCCATTTGCTGAAACTTTGGAAACAATTATGAAATATACAGATATAGGAAAGGATCATCATTTCTTGCAACTAAGAAAAAACTGATTAATAATCAAAAATTCGGTTAACAAAGCAACTAATGATTATTCTAATGCGATATAACATAAATTTATCACATCAAGTGTCTACGCCTTAAACTAATCCTTGTGAGATATTTGTATTTCATCTATCAATAAAACAAACAAACGTTGTTAGGGCGGTTTAGTGAAATTTTACTGTTCCTTACAAACCAACAAAGTAGTTTAAATTTTAAAGCCAAAAGATAAATTTTCCGCTATAATTTCAGAGGCAGAAAATTTTGAATTCGATTCGTTTTTTTTTCTTGGAATTAGAGGAAGGAGTTTTTCAATATTTCAGTTAGTTGAAGCGGGTCAGATTCTATATTTTTTTCTAATGACAAAAATGAACATTTTTTATTTTAAATCTCTTTCTGAATCAGAAAAGGAAATTTTCTTTTCTCAACAAATTTATTTAATCGCAAGAGAGAAAATTTTGCTATTTAATTTTTTTTAATTGCAAGGGAAAATTTTGAATTCTCTAGAATTTTTGTTGACTTGGGAGGAGGCAAATTTGATACACATAAGGAATTTTCTTTAATCTTCATTTTCTAAAGGCTGCATTTGAAAATAGCAGTCATTGAATCTAATAATTTGTAATTCTTAAACCAATATGAAACAAATGTATGTTACTTGAAGATTTATGAACTTGATATAAGTAACGTGAAAAATATAACATCCAATGTCGTTGAATTTAAACAGTTACAAACTCATTGATCAAAAACCACATTATATTCCACTTTTACTTTCTTTTTCGAATTGAATTAGAAGTGGAAATGATTTTGGATTATGCAAGTTCGTCTCCCCGTCTTATTCGAAAATTTCTTGGGATGAGTTGGTTGGCACCTACTGGAGTTTCAGCGATTTCTGACGATGTCAATATGGCAATAGTGCTGCTTTCCATGTTTATTTTTGCCCGCCTTCTGACCCATTTCTGAATTACATAAATTCCAGCCAAAACATAAGTAGTTTCCAATATTGCAAAAACGTCACCTTCAGAATTCGATATAACAATTTGTTCTTGGGTTGTTATCGGCTCAAAGATATTATTCGATATCCTCAATTTCAAGCCTTTACCAGCAGGAAAAGTGTATCTTCGAAATTCAAATATCCGGCGCGGATGCCTGTGAGAAATAAGCCGAATACGATTAATTTCTTCAAGTCCATATCCACGTCTGTTGGTAGAAGGAAGCCGGGTAGGTGCAGCTATGAATCTCGTAGAAGAATCCGAGGTAGTAGCCCTGGGTTTAGACTTCGCAGGAAAAGGAGACCTGACAGGAGAAGAAGGTCTGTCAGGAGAAAAGTCGGCAGGAGGATGCATGTCAGAAGGAGACCTGGACCTGGACCTTCCAGGTGAAACATATCCATCTGAAGAAGAATTCAGCTCTGAAACAAGGAAGAAGGAATCAAATATTTCTGAACGTAATATCTTACATGTATGTTCTGAAAGTTTGAGCCTATATTGAAAACGCTAGAGAAAGTTTTTAATAGGAATTATAGGCTATCCATAAAATATGTTCATGAGAAGTAACCACTTTCTTTTAACTAGTTCCCGTTACTAGTTACTTTTTTTGGTAACCATAATGGCAATGATGATACTTTTCTGAACATGTAACGAATTGATAATCAGTAACATTTCTTCAGTAATAGTAACTATACACTTCTTTGATTCTTTTTGTTCCGTTCAAAATTCATTTCAAAAGCCTTTTTCACGATAATCAATAAGAAGGTCTCGATGCTAAACTTCTTATCAAAGCTCACAGCGGATAAATTTTTTTTTCTCTACCCGCAACAAGAATTACCTTCCTGTGTTTAGATTGAACCACCACTCTAGAAATGGTGATCATATCAACTCTGTTGCATCTTGTTTTCTTTCGATGCAAAAACATTCAACTTTATTCCCTTGAAAATTAGCCGCAACTAAAATTCACTTCTATTTTTCAATGTGGTAGATAGACAGAAGATTGACAACCTTAGATATATAATACTAGAACCATATACTTATTAAGTGAAGTTTAACCCAAAAGAGTCAGGGATATGAATTTTGCATGTTGCATAAATAGTGACAATTCCAGGTCACAAATAAATAATTTGAATATTATCATAATATATTATTCTTATAAACTCTTATCAGTAAACACTAGTTTTTCTAATTTGGACATATTCCTTATAAGTCGGAGAGCATATACGGATTTTAAATAGTTTAAAATCCGTATTACGGTGAAAAAAATGGTTACTGGCAGAAATCTTGAAACTGTTTGTGAGAGCATAGATATAGTTTTATATTATTATATTATTAAATTCACCAATATAATTGAAAATAATCGCCAACGGCAGGGCCAGAGTAGAATAGATCCTCATTTTTTCCTGGGGAGGAACTGATCACTGTATCAATGAAGAATTCGTTTAACAATGTCACTTAGCATTATTCCGGTGCTTGCCAATATTATCTAATTTATACTGTATTCCTTATCACATCGATCATATACGCTTCGAAACTTTCCTTGTCAGATATTTATATTTCAGTAATCTTTTCAAGTGTGAGGTCACTTTTGACATTGTTATTTTGAAGCTTTAATTTTTTTTTAAATTGAAAAGTCCTCAATTGTTACTGTTGTCACTCAATAACAAGTTTTAGGAGAAATTAAAGGAAAATATATTCCAAAGTCAATGATTAAATGTCACTAATTATTCCCAACATGATTTCGTCAAGAAACAATGTTTTCCCATTTGCGCTCTAGGGGCGCGAGAAGTTTCTTCTGGTACTCAAATTCTCAACATAAAAGTTTCAGGCTAGCCTATAAAAACCAGATTTTTTTCCTGAGTAACAAACATTTTCCTAGTTAAGGAAAATAATCTTTAACCATTTGAACCTAAAAACTGTTGTGATTTAAGTTTCAGATACTTGAATTAATAAAATTATAGATGACAAAAGAATGAAAAGGAAGAATATTATAAGATTCATAATTATAACATCTTAGCACAAGAAATTGCTGCAGCAAAACTGTTCTGAATGAAAAAAATTAATGCTTTCATTATATTTTTGCAATCTTTGTGATTTGACGTGGCCTCTCATAAACGACAAATTTCATATTTTCAGCGTCGCAGAAATTTTCCTCTCATGAATAAATATGGTTCATGATTAATCAGCAATCGCGCAATATTCATTAATATTTTTTGGTCCAGATTTGAATAGTATTTACACTCGCTTTGATGTATTTCACCATATTTAAGGAAAGATTTTTCAAATTAGTCAAATTGTGACTATAGAGCTTAATTTTCTAAACACGCGAATGATGGTCCTTTCAAACTCGCAGATTCGTTTTCTGCGCAAATATTTGATTGACAGATATTTGCTTTTGAATTTAAGCATCCATTTCGCAACAGTGAATAAAATTGTACTAACACCAGTGTATTAATGAAGATCTTGTCGATTAGTTTTCAGTTGTGTTTTCAATTGTTAATTTTACATTATTTAACGTTTCAGTATGAAGAACGCATCCAAACACTGAAGAGGCTGAAGATGGTAGGTTTTTGTCATCAAGAAATGTGACGGAATCGATACGACCTTCTTATCAATTGTTCTTTTATGTGTAGCGGGTTCGTGAGAAAGGAAATTATTCGGTCATTTGGCCCGTGAGATCACATAACTTTTTTATTAAACAAGCCACTGCAAATTTTGGAAGCTCACCGCGAAGGACCAAAATGCTTCAGAGTTTGGTATTTTGTACCTTTCCATCTAAACATTCATTGAACAGTGGCGCCCCATAGATTGATCACCGTTCCGAACCCATGGATATCCAGTCCGCTAATGGTTACTAATTGTTGTAATAAAACACTTTTTCCGTGAACTATAAGTGTAAAACTTATTATTCCAGTTCCTGGACATTCATTAATAATAATACCACTTAATGAACTTACATGAACTTACATGTGTTCATGTATCTAGCAATATCGATCTGAGAAATGCTGTTTTCGTATGTGTATGCTAACGAATCGAATCGGATATATACCTCAGTTGTAGCGGACAGCGGTCAGTATGAATTTTCAAAAGCTGCTTTTGGTTCATGTCACTCACAAAAATGTTTTCCAAAGATGTTTGAACTACATTTTTTGATACCTTGTTAATGAAGAAAGTGTGTTCATTCATTTCGATGGCCTTATCGTACTGGCTTGCGATCTGATAGAAGCTCTGAATAGGTTGAATATTGTTTTAATCTCTGTTGTA
The DNA here is from genome assembly GCA_932178445.1 of Andricus quercusramuli. Lineage (NCBI taxonomy): Eukaryota > Metazoa > Arthropoda > Insecta > Hymenoptera > Cynipidae > Andricus > Andricus quercusramuli. The sequence goes on from CAKNXH010001721.1 coordinate 16,302, forward strand.
GCTACGAATTAAAAACTAATTTTACAAAATATCAATTTATAGAAGGAATGGTTGAATTGTTGTATTTGCCTAACCAGATATTTTCGCTTCATCAAGTCATATACTCTTATTGCGAAACGCTTACGTGGTATGCTCTACAAGAGTCAGACTAGCAAGAAAGGTTTTTAAGCCGCTGTATTACAAAGATTGTTATTTTTATGATGTTGTAACAGTTCATTATGAACAACAGAATAATTGAAGCGTGAAGAAATACTGTACGTATTTTTTGGGCACACATTTCAGGCTTATAACAGACTTTTTAGCACCTAATCAGAATGTGAGGAAGAAAGAAGTTGTTTCTTAAGATATGGAGATGGGCCGCAGGAATTATGGTCATGTGGATGATATGAATATTCACAACATTTTGAGAAAAATGAAGCTAATATAACGTGCTATGCTGGATAACAATGATGATCGTTACAGTCTACGGAGGGGAGTGTTTAGGACCTTTTTGATGTAATAGATTTACTTATGGTTTTATCTTTAATGGAGATTGATGTAATGAAGTATAATTATGAGAAAGGTCACAAACCTGTCAAGGCAACGTAAAAAAGTATCAAATCGAAATATAACATTCCTCAAAGAAAGACTAAGTTCGAAAAATACATCTCAAACTATGTTCGGTGTCTCATTGCTAATATAAAAGGAGCGTTTTTCACGTTTTTCACGTGGACCATCTGGGTCCTCTACTGCCGACGTGTAAAATATATAATTATCCAATGGCTCTGATGGACAGTTTTTACAAATTTTACCCTGTTTAATAATTACCGACAGAGGGACATCAGAATTTTTTTGGCTCTTTCGGGAAGACAAGGATATCAAGCATATAATGATAACAACAAGTCAGCCACGCACTAATGGATAGATGAAGGGAATCAATTGATCTATCAACCCTATACTCACTAAGCTGTTAGCGGATGATCAAAGGAAATGGTATGATCACGTTGATAAGCAGCACTATATTATCAATTTGAAGCATCCCTGTAGAGTTGAGTAACATTCTTCAAATTTTTGAATGAAGTTTCTATTTGGTGCAAGGAAGATTCACGTCTCAAAGATTTGTTAGAGGTTGATGAAATATTAGAGCCTTGAGAACCATAATAGATTGACTTTTTATTACTATTTATAATTGCATGTTACTCGTGATATTTTAATCCGCCTTTGGATCACAAAAAATATTATATGTGCATTTCAGTTCAGCTTTTTTTTATTGGATTAGTAAAGTCGAGGATTTTTCTTTAATCGCTTGATTTGAAAATTTCGCGAGATCGGGTGGTTAGTACCTACGTGAGTTTCATCGGTTTCTGCTGAGGTCAATACGGTAACAACACCGGTTCCCATGTTTATTTTTGCTCGTTTATGATTCGTACCATTATAGATATATATTCCAGCAAGAGCATAAGTACTCTTCAAGATTGCAAAGACATCACCATCGGATGTTGATATAACAATTTGCTCTTGGGTTGTTATATGCTCAAAGATATTATTTGTTATTCTCAATTCCAATCGCTTATCGGCAGGAAAAGTGTATCTTCGAAACTGGAATACCCGTCGCGGATTCTTCTGGGGAATAAGCCGAATAAATTTCATGTCCTCAAGTTCATATCCACGTTTGTTAGAAGAAGGAAGTCGAGTAGGTGGAACCATAAGCCTAGCAGGATGATGCCCGGTAGGTGCAGACTTAGACTCTTTAGAAGAAAAAGGTCTGGCAGGAGGAAACTCGGCAGAAGGATGCCAGGCGGAAGGAGAACTGGACCTGGACATCGCAGGAGGTGAAAAGGACCTGACAGGAGAACGATTTAGGTCAATGAGTTCTCTATTAGGTAAAGACTCGAAACTCAACTCTGCAACAAGAAAAAGAGGATAACATTTTTATAAGGTCCGTGATGCAAAATAGAATACTAGATTTAAAAAATTGGTCTGAATTTCAGAATCAGCAATAGTTTTTCGAGAAATAATAACTGTCAACATTGTCGATTTTTCTAGTTACTTTCTAAATGTACTTTACAAGTCTTTTCTACGGCAATAAGTATATTTCAATAAGGACAATTTCCTTATCAATTGTCACGCATTCTGGTATTCCCAAAATAAACTGAGATTCAATTCGAAATAATTTCGGAAAAATTGAAATAGAGTTTGGAAAAAAATGCTATTGACTATACTAGAGTACACCTCTAGATATGTTATTGTATATTCACCAATAGAATTAAAGATGACGATCAATGATATGACCAGAGAAAAAAGTATCCTCATTTTTTCCATCTAAGAAAAAACTGATTGTTTTATTAATGAAGAATCCGGTTAAGAGAGTCACTGATGATTACTCAGGTGCATTATTAAGGCATTTAACGTATATACTGTAGTTCTTATCTGATGCATTATATCAACCTCAAGCTTATTAATTCGAGATATTTGCATTTCATTAATCATTACAAGGAACAAAGAAATGTTTTTGACACCATTATCAAGGTATTTTGGAAGTTTTCAGAAGAAATGACAAATTGTGTTTGATTTATTTGGAGTTGATAGGATCATATAATATGCCTGTATATGTGGCTATTCTGAGGAAGACATTCATTTTGTTAATAAATTTGGTTGATAATTTATTGGGCTCAGAATACACTGGTATCTTTCACCATGCGACGTAGAATGGAATAAACCAATCTTTGGTAGGAAATATTTTTTTTACAGACATTACACCTCAAAAAGCAGTGAGTTATGTCACTTTACAGAGAATTTTGAGTGTATTAGTTTTAATTTTTCTTTTCGATACATTTAAAAAATTTTTAATTTTGAAATTAAATTCAAATTTTTCTTCACTTTAATTTGAAATTTTTTTAAAATTTCAAAGATTTTTATTCAATTGAGAGGGCCAAAATTTTGTTATTTGATTGGTTTCTACATTTTGCAAGGGTATTTTGGTTTAGACAAGGAAAATGTAATCGTAAGATGAAAAATTTCTAGCCAAGCAACACAAAATGCGACAAATGTCTAACAGAACAATTTATTGCCTTAAAAAGAATTAAAAAATTGTCCTCAACCATGTTTTGATAGCATCTCTTGTTTGGCCATGAAATTATACTTTTTGCGTTCTTATCATTATGAAACATAGTAAATAGTACAATATTAATAAGGGCTTAAATTGGTACATTATTTTGCAATATCTAAATAAAATGTCCTTGTCGTAGGTATAGATGTATGATGATGTATACATCTTCTTCAACATGCCTGTTTTTGAGAAACAGGATCCAAGATCAGCAATAATGAAATATTTTGGACGAAAATTTACCCGATTATATTAAACAATGAGCCCCTTAAGATTTCTCATTCTTAAAATAATATATTTCTGAAGGGACTTATAAATAATTCATTTTTCTAAATATATTTAAAGTAACGAACCAAATATTCATTCATTGATTATGTTTGTGTTTCAGGTACGTCTGCCTCAGAGAGTGGATTATTTTATTTTCCAAAATAGAACTTGATCATCGTATTGGTATGTAATCTGAGATTTATTAAAAAGTTTCCAGGTCTGAGTAGCCCTCTAAATGACAGAAATTATACAATATATACTAAATCTAAAGTCCTTGAACGGATACGGATGACACGAAAGAAAAGAAAGGATTCAATAAACTCTGGAATTAAAGAAATCAAATAAAAATAAAAATAATAGTTAAGTTGAACAAAAATCTACGTGATCTATCAAAATCCACAGCTAATTTGTAACGTAACTCAAGTCCATGCGTATGTGCAAGACTAGCTTAAGCGACAAATGATAACCTAAAAAGTACTAATACACAGTAACTTGACAATTTTCCCATAGTTGACTTTGATGCGAATTGTCAAGTTATTGTGCTTCAATCCTTTTCAAGTTATTATTTGTCGCTGAGGCTAGCCTTGCAGATTCGTCTGGACTTCGGTACAACCTTAGCTTTTGATTTTGAAAGATCTAGTACATTTTTGTTCAACTTTGCTGTTATTTTTATTTTTGGTTGGTGGGGTAAAAGTAACCGGCCGCAAATACATAATATGTTCGGAAAGGCCACTACTAATGTGTCATTTCAAGCATTGAGTTCATCTTATCTAATACGAATTCAAAGAAACTCTTCCTAAAATGATGTTGTGAGGAAGCCTCTAATAGCCTCCAAAAGCCTCTAATAATAAAAGGTGGAAGTCTATCCCACAAGCGATCACCCATTATCATGAACGATCTTTGAATTTTGCAAGTTCTATGTGTTGGAATTTTTAGAACTAAAGCTCTGTCGCAAAGTCTTGCCTGCTTAGGATTGCTATCAACAAAGGGGAATAATAGAAGTATGTATTGAGTGGTCTCATCTGCGAATATGGAATATAGTAGTTTTCCATGAAAAACTGCCTTTTTTCAGCCACAATCAAGAACATAGCTTTTTGACGTATGTAAAAGATGGTAGTGGACAATTTCAAGCATCTCAAATCAACGAACACAACTGTGATGTCCATTTTTCCTTATGAAATAGAAAAATTTCTAGTAATTATCGTGTGAAGTTACAGGTTGAATTGTAAATTTCAGTTTTTTTCGACTTCTTTTAGAATAAAAATGTGTATTGGTTGGTTTTTTTGGCATTAGAAAAACGATTCTGAAGTTTACTTTGCCATAAAATTAGGTTTTAGGGCACTTCCGATACTTAAAAATTGGGTTTCTCGTCCAAAAAGCCCTCAATACACATTTCAAATAAAAAAACGGGATAAAGAAATACTGAAATAGCATTCAATCTGAAACTTCACATCAAAATTACTCAAAATCTTTCTATTCCATTGGGAAATATGGACATCAGAGTCGTGTTCGTCTTGTAAATACAATATTAAAAATAGCTGGTAATTTCAAAAAAATATAATTAGAAAAACTGTCCCAGATGACCATGTAATGATTTCTTTGGATGCTGTTGCAATGTTCCCAAATATGCCCATTGAATAAGTTAAACAGGCAATTTTAAATAGATGTGACAATGTAACGACACATACTCGATTAAGTCAAAAAGATTTTATTGGAGGGATAGTTTTCATTATGATTTCAACTTATTTGAAATTTAATGGATCTTTTTATAGGCTAAAGTTTGGTACTCCCGTAGGTTCGGTCATTTCTCCGATTTTGGCAGAAATGGTTGTGGAAAATTTGGAAGTCTTTGCTTTCAAGAAGCTGGATTTTTTTTTTGCCCTTTTACTATCGGTATGTTGATGACACCTTGCTGTGTGTTCCTCTAGCAAAATCACGGGCGGTTTTTGATACTTTTAACGGCTTTCATCCGAAACTTCAATTTACCCACGGAATAGAGAAAAGTAGTCAAATCAGTTTTTTGGACGTAGAAGTAATTAAAGGTCAGGATGGTAATATTATTACCAATTGGTACAGGAAAAATACATATTCAGGTAGAATTTTAAATTTCTTCTCGGCTCATCCTTTTCAAAACAAAATTTCAGTAATCAAAAACTTAGTTGACTGAGTTCTAGGTTTGTCCCACATTTCATTTCATAAAGAGAATTTTAATACTGTTAGGAATATTCTTTTTCTGAATCATTACCCAAAGAAGTTGGTTGAGCAAAAAATCACTATTAGAATTCAACCAATTAAAAACAAACAAAGCAACATTCTAGCTACAGATAATCAGAAGGAATCGAGAGAATATAGTTTCTTTAATACTTTTGTTCTTCCTTTTTTTGGTCAAATTTCTGAAAATATTCAATTCATGCTGAAAAAATTCAATATTCATACTATTTTTCGTATACTATTGAAAATGGATTCAATAATAACTTTTGGTAAAGATCCTTTAGACAAATTTGAAAAGGGTGGTGTGGTTTACAAGATCACTTGCAAGATCTGTAAGATGGCTTACGTGGGACAGACTGGCAGATTTCTTAATACTAGGGTGGAGGAACATAAAAGTGATGTCCGTTTCGGACGTTGTTATAAGAATATTCTTGCTAGACATACGAAAGGGTTTGTTGATTTTGACCATGAGTTTGACTGTGATAATGTTGAGGTTTTGTATAGTCAAAGTAATGAGAGAATTCATGGAAATGCTTCATATTAAAAAGCAGAATAAGTCTTCTATTAATTTAAAACCTGATTTAGATAGATTAAACAAAAGTTTCCCAAGTTTGATTAATTAATTTAGTTTTCATGAGTCTTGACTTTTTCTTCATTCTTGTTCGTTGTGACGGATTAGCCTATTGACCCACATTCAGATCTCAGGTATCGAAGCGATAGCGTCGTCCCTTGGTCGCTGTTCCTACCTGTTTTAATTTTTGTTGCCTTGATAACGGTGCTGTGTGAGCACCGAAACGTTGGTAAATACTTTGCATGCATTTGTATTGTGATTTGATAATAATAAAAATAAAAAGGACGGAAGAAGTAAAAAAGTGAAGAAAGGGGATTTGGTTTATTGCCTTCTCATTTTTCTTTCCTCTTTTTTATTTTCGTCCCAAGAAACAAATTTTTAAATTTTGTTTTTTAGGAATTGCAATAGGAGCATTTTGTGGTGGTGTTCTAAATTGTATCGTTGAATTCTTGTTTCATTCTCAGGAATTCTATATATTGATTTGATTATTGGACGTTAAATGGGATTTTGAATTTGATTTTAGTCTGATTTAAAATTCTTGAATTTTAACTTAAGATTTATTTTCTAGAATTTCGGTTATTTCAAGTAATATTTGTTCATTTCACGAGATTACAGAATTTTTGAGAACATTTATTTAGGCTCAAAATGTTTGAAACTTTAAAAAATTTCTAATAATCAAAGAATATGTTTGAAATTTTGAAGCTTATCAATCGAATGAAAAAATTTTCCAACTATACCTCGGAAAGTTTGAAATGATTCTTGATATTGAAAAATTAGTTGAAGAGCGTTCAGAAAGAAATAACCATTTGAAGTTCATCTGTTTGTAACAAAAAATATTCTCCTTCAGGTTGAAAAAATCACAGTCATTACAGTTAAATATTCAAATAAGCAATAAAAGTATCTTATCATATTTATATACACTCAATACAGCTATTTAATATGCATGGGGATGTGGTCATTCTGACAAAAATATTTGTTTTGTTATTAAACTTGGGTAATAATTTATTGGATACAGATCATACTGGTATCTTTCCCTATGTGGCATAGAATTAGTTAAACAAGCCCTTACTAGAAAATATTCGCTTATACAGAAGGCCGTGGCTACACGTACCGAAATTTCGGTACAAATAACTGGCAGTTTTCGGTACAAATAAGGGAATCTGGAAAAGAGGCCATTTGTACCAAAATTTTGGTACGTTCATACCAATTAAATGCAACACTAAATTATTATTTTTTAACCATAAACCTTTCGAAAGAAGAAACTTCTGAATCGATTCAAAATTGCGACCTGCGGACCATTTCGAACAGTAAATACCAGATTAGCCTAACTGTGTGGCAGTATTCGCTATATTAAATTTAAACAAGTGAATCATTATTCGAATATGATGACATGTATTAATTGAAGTTATTTCAGAAAGATAAAACTCGTCAATGAAAAATTTGATTTAGCTGTCTCCATTTTTATATTCCTGATCAGCAATTTGGAATTCACAGCTAGGAGAATTACTGTTTAGACGAGCTTTTCCCCACGCTTTATTTGAAAGTATCTTAAGATTGGGCGACCGGAACCTACTGGAGTTTCATCAATTTCTTCTGATGTTAGCACGGTAACACTGCCGCTTTCCATGTTTATTTTCACTCGTTTTCTACCGTTATTCTGAAAGATATAAATTCCTGCAAGTACATACGTAGTCTCCAATATTGCAAAGACGTCACCATCGAAAGACGATAGAACAATTTGTTCTTGGATTGTCATAGGATCATAGATATTATTTGTTATTCTCAATCTCAATCCTTTATTAGCTGGGAAAGTGTATCTCCGAAATTCGAATATCCGATTCGCATTTTTGCGGGGAATAAGCCGAATGATATTCATATCTTCAAGTTCGTATCCTCTTTTGTTAGAAGAAGGGAGCCGATTAGGTGGAACCATGCACCTGGCATGAGGATGCCTCACAAGTGGAGATAAGTCTGGAGAATATGTTCTGGCAGGAGTAAACTCGTCAGGAGGATTCCTTATAGAAGGAGACCGGGATCTGGACCTCACAGGAGGAGATGAAGACCTGACCGGAGGCTGATTTAGGTCAATAGGTTCTCTATTAGGCGAAGACTGGTAACTTATTTCTGCAACCAGAAAGAGTCAATCATATTTTTATGAATTTTGTGATACAAGACAGGATAAGGCTTCCGAGGAATTTGCTTATATTGTAGACTCAGTCACGCGATGAACGCAATTTAAAATATTGAATATTCTGAAATTTTGCAACTGAAATTCAAACCTCGCAAAAATTTCGAATAGGTAACTAATCACTTTCATGTTATAGGTGCAATAGGTGCTTGACAAACCATTTGTCTTACCTGAATATTTCTTTGTGAGGGGAAGTTATCTGTTTTTTTTTTAATGTACCAACTTGTGCCATAATATAAGTTTTTCACTAAGATGATTGAAAAAAAAGTATTATGCACCGAAAAAGTGGACTTCTCATGAATTCCGAAAGATTTTAACATTCTGCATGATTACAAACTTCCAGAAAAAATCTTAGAAAGTTTCAGAAATAATGAGAAGTCTTAGAAAGATTCAAAAATAACTTAAAACTGGAAAAGAACTCAACAAATTTGAACGAATATTTTCGATTTTTCCATTCTTCCAAAAGAATTTCCATAAGAATACTAGAACGATTCAAAACGGTTTTTATATCCAACAATTATTTTAAAGAAAATATTTAAAAAGAATTCAGAAGATTCAAGATAATTCAGAAAATGTTTGTTGAGAAATCTGGAAGGTTTAGAGGCAATAATCTTGATTTTGAAAATATTTGCAAGCTCTAGGAGATTGGAATTATCTTGAAACTTGCAAGAATGTCCGAACATTTTAAAAAAATATTCCGAAATTTTTGTATGTTTGCTTTTAAAAGTCCTAAATGTCTTTCAAATTGACTTGAATTTTTTCTATTATTTCTTCTAATTCTCTCAAATAAAAAAATTGTCTTCAAAATCTTCTAGGTTCTTTCGCAAATTTATTCCAGATCATTATTTCCTATAAGGAATTGATTCTTTTCTTTTAGTTAAAAAGGCTAAGGCGCGCATAACGAACGATTCATGATGCTCTTGTTTATGAAATTCAAAACTGAACAAAAAAGTAACAATCGATACTTCGTTTGCAAATCTACCTGAAAGAAAGTAAGGTTTTGACACGGTATCAATAACGATAACTAGTTGTTCTTGTCATGATGTATCGCAATATAAGAGGTAAATATGCAAATAAGAGAAAAAATCTACATTAGAATCTAACATACGTAAAATTTGATATCACATATTATTAAATGAAATTTAAAAAATATTATTGATACGTAAATAAAATAAATTCAGTTTCTGTTTCTGCTTTTATTTTTAATTTCAAGCGAAGGCATATTTGTGGAAACCTTGAAATCTTTTGTAGAAATATACGCAGATGCATTATTATATTATTATATTTACCAATAGAATTGATGATAATAGTCAACGATAGGATCAGAATAAAGAAGATCCTCATTTTTTTTAACTAAGTAGAAATTTACTACTGCGTGTTCATAAATAACTCGGTAAATGATATGATCATTCGGGTACTTTATGACGATGTATACTGTATGGAAAATTTCTTATCTCATGAGTTATATAAACCTCGAGTTTGTCGTTGTAAAATATGTGCATCTCATTAATCAGTACGAGGAAAAAACGAATGTTTCCTGGTGAATGAAATTTTTACAAGAAAGTACATTTCTAGAACTGTATTTTTTAGTTAAAAAATTCAATTGAAAAAGTATAACAAAGAATACATTGCAATGTAATTAGCTAGTTTCTTTTTTTTTTCTGTTAGAAAAGTGAAATAATTAACAATAAAGACGATACAGAAGTTAGGTCTGCATATACATTTGTCTCAGCCCTATTTCCGAGTGTTTTTGAAATTTTTTTTCAAAGGCATTTTTGAAACAATTAAATTATTATTAAACATTAAGCCTTCACTATAACCGAAAATAATAGTAAAAAAGACATTCCAAAGAAATAGGCGATTCCTCACTAACATGTCTCTAGATGTTTATTTTATTTCCGCAACAAAAAAATTATTCAAACAATTACATTGTTATCAACATTTTCCCAGGTTTTTCAAGTTTAGTGACAGAAATATCAGCAAAGCATATACTAATACTATCTATTGTTTTTATCTCCTCCATGTTCACTCCACCCATAGATTAATTCCGGCAATATGTCCAGAAGCTTCTTTCATTAATAGAAGAGAATCATTTTTTAAAGAATAATATTGTTAATAATTTTTGGAAATTCATCCAACAATGATGAAGAACAATTAACCTGGCACAATTTTGAAATCTATATGCTGCATGATATCGCATCAAGGAGAAACGTGGAGAAGATATGAAAGATAGATAGGTCATTAATTATTAATGTATAAAATTCCTGGGAATAAAACAAGAATCCAACAATTAAATTTGGACAACCACCACAAAATGGTCTTGTTGCAATTCCTCGAACCAAAAAACGTTTGTATGAAAAGAACGATATTCTCTCAATTCCTTCTGATTATCCGTAGATAAAATGTTATTTTGTTTGTTTTTAATTTGTTGAATTCTAATTGTGATATTTTTCTCAATTAACTTCTGTGGGTATTGATTCAGAGAAAGGATATTCCTAATAATATTCAAATCCTTTTTGTCAAATGAAGCGTGGGACAAACCAAGAGCCCCGTCAACTAAGAAATTTGATAACTGCAATATTCTTTCAAAACGGATGTACCAAAAAGAAAGTTGAAATTCTACCTAAATATGTACTCTTCCTGTACCAATTTATGATAATATTACCATCCTGACCTTCGTTTACTTCTATGCCCAAAAAACTGATTTTATTATTTTTCTCCAATTCATGGATGAATTGAAATTTTGCATGGAAGCTGTTGGAAGCGTCAATAAGTGCCTGCGAATTTGTGGAGGGAATACATAATCCGAATAAATCATTACATGGCCATCTGGAAGAGCTTTTTGAATAATATTTTTTCCGAATTTCCAGCTATTTTTGATATTATATTTCGAAGATGTAATTAAGTCTGTAAGTATAAAACCGAAGTTTTTTTTCTGAAAATTTCGCGTGGGTGTTCATAGTTGAAACAACTTTTTTCAAAGGATAGCCATCTTTATGAATATTTCTCAAACCATAAGATCTGGGAAGAACTGTGTTTCCGTCCATTTTTTCTCTAATTGTCTAGAATCTTGAGAGTGTCTCTTCATAATTGTTTTAACGGACTCTCATTCAATAAATGAAAATTATCACGGGTTGAAAGTGAATCCTCCATATCTCTTATATAATCTGATTTCCACATACAAACTGTAATATTTCCTTTATCAGCATTCATGCAAATTATATCAGGGTTGTTTTCGAGGAAACCATCCATTGGCATGGAACCTTCAAAAATTTCACAATCAATACTACTAATGTACACTCAATTCTTATCAACGACGCTCTTTGACAAGTGTAGAATCTTGTTTCGGAAATCTTACTGATCTAATTTTGGAATTTTGTGTATACTTGATTCAACATCTTTGAGAATTTCCATCATTTGTTTGAACTGAATTTTCATCACATGGTTATTAAAACCATTACCAGATCTGAGCATATCTGTAGCTGAATCAGAAACTTGAATATATGTCCAATTTATAAAGCATGGATCCCCATCTTTTTCTTCGAAAATATTGTGTAAATTTGAAGTTTGCTCTTGAACATCCGTTTGTAGATCAATCAAAATGAAAAGTTTGTCCTTATGTGTTTTATCATTGTTCGCAAATCTTCGATTAAACAGAATCTGATTTCTTAAAAGATCGATGATGTTACCTTATTGTTAACATACTTATAATTTACTTCGAATTCTTTAAATTTTTACGTTTAAAAAATTAACATGATTCGAAACATCCTTGATCAGTGAATTCAGCCTTGAGAGTTTGAAATTCTTTAGATTAGGTTCAAATCTTCAATTGCAAAAATTACTGTGAAAAGCAAAATCTTGAAATTTGTTATCCGAGGAAAATATTTTTTTAGCTAAAACATAATTTTCCGACATTCAATCAGAAGCCTTTTTGTCTCTTAATTTTTGGTTGATGTCACATCATAATTTAACCTTTTATCATTTATTTTATATTTATATGTATTGATAAGCGAAATTTCTGGAAGCTTGCATAATGATCTACCTTTATATGAATATACGTTTTGCTAATATTTTCGTGGCTAAGCTTGAAAAACCTGGAAGAATGTCATTCACAATGTAATTGTTTAAATAACTTGTTTATTGCAAAAATGGAACAAAAACACCTAGAGATATGTCAGTAGGAAATCTGAATGTCTTGAAAATTCCTTCACGACTATTACTTTTGTTCATAATAAAGGCGCACTGTTCAATAACAATGAAATTGTTTAAAACATGACTTCAAAGTAATGAAGGAAAAGCCCATAGGTATGGATAGGACAAATCGAGGGCTGTTTTTAATTTTTCGCTACAAATATTACTTTATTATTGATTCAAGGTACAAATTTCAGATGTATATGCATAGCTAACTTCTGGGTCGTCAGTAAAGTCCAAGTTTCTAAAATTAAAAAATGTGTGTTTTTTATTGATTTCTTTTCCTTTGTTGTAAAAATTTACCAGGTATTACACAAAACTGTAGAATGTTATGTTTTTTTAATTGGGGTGTTTGACATCATTTAAATCTATTATATCATTTAAACACTTTCAATTGTATGTAAATTATTGTTCAAAATTACAAATCTTTACAAGAAAATACAAACTCCAGGAAATTGGAGATATTGGGAAAGTCTTCTCAAAATTTTGAATGAGTTATTGCAAATAAAATATTAGAAACAAGAAAATTTTGAACCAAATTATTTGAAATAGAAAGCCTGGAATTGTTAATATTACAGAGCGTTACATTTAAACCGTGAACGTTAAAATTTCAATTGCCATATCCAACAAATTCTTAGTATGCAAGGGAAATAAATAAATTCTGGTGCATAAATAAAAATTTAACATTTATTAATTTGATTAAAATTTGAGTTATTTTAACCAGTTAACTTCTAGGCTAGATATCGACGTTATGTTCCAGAACTGGTAGAAGCAAATAATTCCGTTTTCGTCATGACCCGTGCAGAAATCGCCATATATATTACCGATTACCGACTAGGGCCTGATCCGATGTGTACTATCTGGTCCTGATAGGAAGAATTCTGTGGCCCTGACTCGTACCAGACCGGGCTATGTACTGTGACGTCATACGTATTGTATGCCGGAGCCGATACACGGCATCCCGGTAAGTGTCTTACTGATGAGAGCCACTTTGAGTATAGACGGAGCGGCCTTTCGCAGCGCCATTTTAAGCCATATGCGCTAGATGTAATATAATCACGAACATAACCTTAATTTTTGTTTTCCTTCGTGGTGTTGTGTTGCGAATGTTCTGGGAGTGTTCGACCGTATAATATGTTCTTAACACATTAATAATAAATGCCAACATTAAGGAGCACATCGCGTGTTCGCAAACATCGTGCCATCAAGTTCTAACCTAAACATTCGATTTCCTCATTTTAGTCAACAAAATTATTATTTGATATTTTTTCGCTCGGTAGCGTTTTTTTGTAAAACAAGTAGTTGCAATTTTTAGGTTATGTTTTGGATTCTACGTTCAAAGTTATGCATGTTATCGCTCCAGTGACGGGGTAAGGGATAATATTTGTGGATTGAAATGAAGAAATGTAATTTTGACCAATTCAATGCAACCGAAGAGGAAGTGCTGTTCCACATGAGCAACGTCTTCTGGAATGCAAAAGACTGGGACGGTAATCGGAAGCAGAGGTCCAAATAACCATTTTTAATTATTTTGAAGGTGTAGTTAAAATAAAGCTCAATCCTATTAATTTGGCTTTTCATTTAATATTCTGTTATAATTATTTTGAAGGATTTTAATTCCTACTAGAAAAATAAATAATGTGGCTAGACTCAGGTAAATAATAGGGGCCAGACCGGGGACAGATCGGGCGTTTGATCGGGCCCCTAGACATGGCTCCGAGGTGGCTACGTGTTTCATGATGAGTCTGGCCCTGACTCGATTTCCACATCAGGGCCCGATATGAACGAGTCTGGGCCCGGTCGGGGCCACGGCGAAATTTCTGCACGGGGAAGGTTCATTTTCTAAGAGTTTTTTAGGTCGCTGATGCCAAATCCGGGGTCAAAATTAAGGAATTCAAAATGGAGGATCCAATGTGGCGGTCTAAAATGCAAAAATCACGCGACTTGAATGAAAGACAGTACTGAAGAGATTTTAAGACGCTGATTAATTTTCTATGTATATTATCAGCTAATTTGAATTTTCCAATTTTGAGTCCGGATTCATCAGCTACCAGAAAAACCACTCAGTACTGACTTTCATTCAAATAACGTGACTTTTGCATTTTAGTTTATCATATTGGATACGTCATTTCGAATTTCTCAATTTTGACCCCGGATTCATGACGGATTTTTTCTGCGCATATATGCTTCATTACCAGTTAACTGGTTGAAAGATTTTTTGAAGATTTCGAAATAAAATTATGAAGCTCTATGCTCGAAGGTTTTAAGAAAATAAAAAAAAATTCTCAAATAATTTTGAGAAAATATTCAAAGAATTAGAAAAAAAAAGATTCAACTGATAAATGATAATCGAACAATTATCAATTTGGAAAATAATCGAGTAAGTTTAGAGCATATTTCGAAGTTTTGAAAAGATTTCAAAATAATTAGAAACGTGAAAAGATTTCAAAACATTTTGAAAGGTTTTGAATGAATAAAAAATTTGGATCGAAATTCCAAGGAAAACTAACAATATTTGGTGTTCTTGAAAAACTAATTTTCAAAGAATAATTAGTAAAATTTCCAAAATTTTCCAGAAAAGATCTGAATGATTTTAAGGTATTTTTTTACGTTGGCAAGATTTTCAAAGAATTGTAGAAAATATTAGAGTTCCAAGATAATAAAATTATATTAGAAAATGAGATTCCTGGAAATTTTTTTGAATCAATATCATATACATCTGCCAGCGTGTTGAAATGAAAAAATGTAGATTTTTTAAGGTTTTGAAGAAAATAAACTTTTTCAAAATTTTGAAAGGCTTCAACAAATAATTTTTTCTTCAATTCCTGGTAACATTTCAAACAAATTTTTCATTTTGAAAACTGCATTTCAAGAAGAAATTCGTGATCATTGCAAAACATTTCGAATTATTTCTGAAAATAAAGAAAATTTCGAAGCACAATTTTTCAATTCTGCATGATTACAAAGTTTTACTAAATATCGTAGTAATTTTAAGATATATTCATACAGAAATTTTGAAAATATTGCAGAATAATCGAAAACTTGAAAAGTTCCCAAATAATTTCAAACAATATATTGATTTTTGAAAGCTTTGAAGAAAATAAATGAATTTTCCGAAGATTGCCAGGAGTATATCAAATAATTTTTGTTATTGGCAACATTTTTAATAAGGCATTTTCCTTCGATGAACAGTGATAGTCCAAGCAGGAATGGTATTAGAAACTCTTAATCATTATTGGTTATTACATCATAGAATGATTTCTTTCACCGTTTGTGACATAATTTTTCAATTTTCTTATAAAGAAAGCATTTCAAATCATTCTAGATATTTTTTACGTATTCATTGAGTTGCAGCACATGCAATTTGTTCCTGAATTGGAGGAGCAATTTCTTTTATTTCTAAATATTTTCCTAAATCGGGGGCGGGATGTTTTATTTTTTTATTATTTTTATCAATTATAATGTAAGTATATTTTGGTATCCATATGGTTTCTGAATTTTGAAAAGAAATGTTTGTTTTCAATTTATTTCGGAATTTATCACAGCGAGCGAACGCGCCCATACAGAAGCAAAGCTGAAATGACACTGACAATGCTGTGAAATTTGCCATTG
Source organism: Andricus quercusramuli (assembly GCA_932178445.1). Taxonomy (NCBI): domain Eukaryota; kingdom Metazoa; phylum Arthropoda; class Insecta; order Hymenoptera; family Cynipidae; genus Andricus; species Andricus quercusramuli. Next base: position 32,427 of record CAKNXH010001721.1, read on the forward strand.
AGTGTGATTGTTTTCCTAATTTCTTCTCTGGGTTCTCTATATTGAAACAGATTTTTGTGTTCATTGAATACTGTTAAAAAAAATTATACTTGAAGATTCAGTGCATAATAATTAGTAATGTCTCATTATTTGTGGAAATTTTAAATTTAAGGAAAGCTTAGACTTTCACACTTGTAGCCCTTTTTCAACTTTTGATTCTAAAATATGGAAAGTTTTCTCTCAACATTTCACACCTTAGAGGTTTTTCTTCTTTTTGCGGATACATTTCTAAAAAGTAGGTGGCAATCGACTTTGGTGAAGTAAAATGGAATAAAGCTTATTTAGCGTGTAATAGCAATAATTGAGGAATCACTTTTGTGTTTGTCCAAATTTAATCGTTGAATTCTTGCTGTTTTTTTTTCAGGAATTCTATATACTGAATCAATTTTATTATGAATAAATGAAAAAATTATTTATTCATAATGTAAACTGAACAAATGAGCAGCGTATACGTACAAATACAAACAGAATAAAGATATTTGATTTCGAATTCACTCGAAATAAAGTTCTGGGATAAGGTGAAAATTCCTTTGCAAGAAAAAGATCCTTGTGTTAAAAAATTGATTGAAATACATAAAACTTGGAAAGACCATAATAAGAAAAGCGAGCGAATTTCAAGTGCTTTCCAAAAAAAAAAAAAATTCTGCGATAATTTGGATAACTTGTTCGACATAGCTCACGGTGATGCTATTGCGCGGATTAAGGTAGAAAAAACTAGGCAATTTTCAATTTCCCAAAAAGAAAAGGGTCGTAATGAAGTTATAGAGGAGGTGAATGATAACTCAGTAGAAAGTGTGAAGAAAGTCGTGAAGCGTAAAGCATCTCTCAATATATCCTTTCCTTATTCCGCACATTCATCACTTTCTTCAATGTTATTCGAAAACTACAGTAATAACGAATAAATTTATGACGATGAAGAAAATGATGATTTCAATAGAAAGGTTAAAAATTATCAGTTTGAATATTAAAAACATTGACTTTTTTAATGGTTTTGGAAAAAATTGAACACTTGTTCTTTAGGTTCCTGACTGGGAACCGAAAACTGAAAAGAAACTTCCGAAGATAGATGTAATCACTCCAGCTCTCTGTCGAACTTTAGACAGAGATCAATTGTCTGATAGGATGCCAATGTATTTTGTGCCCAGTATAGCAGAGAGTTTAGGGCACAACATAGGTCATTTGAAATACTAGTTCTCTAAAATGCAGTTCAATAACTCATATATTTTCAAGAAAGCTTCATGATAAATTGTTTTTAGATGATTTGAATTTAAGTAAAAGCACATTAGCAAAAGTTAGAAAGGAAGAGCGATTGAAGCATGCTCCTGAAATAAAGGGAAATTTTAAACTAGAACAGGAATCGCGATTGCACTAGGATGGAAAATGTGTTTTATCATTGACTTGAAAGAAAAAAATTGAACCATTGCCTGTTTTAGTAACTAGCGCTGGTGAATTTTAAATCTTTGGTGTGCCACAGATGGAGTCTGCTAACGGACTTGCTCCGGCTTTTGTTGTGGCAGAGCTTGATGAATCATGGGACATTTTTGACCGTATGGTAGGATAATGCTTCGATACATGCAGTGTTAACGCTGGTCGAGTTCGGGAGACATGCGTACGTTTGGAACAGCGCTTTGAAAAAGATTTGCTGTACTTTGCTTGCAGACGTCATATCTCTGAAATAATGCTCGAAATTGTATGCAAAGAATGTCTTGGCCTAACATCTGGACCAGAGACTTCATTATTCAGAAAGTTTAGTGAAGCGTGGGAACCTTTTGATAAGATAAGATTTGAAATTGGTATAAACGACAAGCGAATACTTCCGAAACTGCGATCAGGAATGGACGAAGGAATTGAATTTGAAAATTCGCAGTTGAAAGAAAATTATCAACCCCGTGATGACTACCGCGAATTACTTGAACTCGCCATAATTCTTTCAGGAGATGTTCCAGTGCAAGGTAATCGTTTTGTGGCTCCAGGACCAATGCACCACGCTCGGTGGATGGCAATTGCCATGCCTGAAAATTCAGATGTTTTGAAAACAGTATACGTTAACATCTACCGAACCCCAAGCCATTAGGAAACTGTGCATTTTTGTGATCAGAATTCACATCCAATTTTGTTTTGAGGTTCCTTTGACTGCTGCTACAGCATACAATGATTTACACTGAATTGAAGAATTGGTGAAAAGTTTGAAGGACTCTTGTGGTATCTTTTAGTAGAACTTGTGGCCATGGCATTCTCTGACATAACGTTTGGGAGACTGGAAGTGATGAAGAATACGCTTTAGACTAGATGTCCTATAGACTAGGTATCCCGACAATTATATTTCCCGCGACTAGATGTCCAGCTCCGGTCATATAGTGATTGTGAATTCGCTTTTGTTGAAGCTCATTTAGCTCCATTGAACGCATTCTCATAACGGATCAAAAAAGGTCAAACGCGACTTTTTATGTCCAAGTTAGGCGAACAGTTTTGTTTTTTATCAAAAAATGAATTGAAATTCTCATGGCTTCGAAAAGCCATAAGCCAACACTAGCCAAAGTGAAAGGGCACAAGCGCCAATGTTTGGCACATATGCTTCGAAAAATCGAGAAAAACTGAGTAAATTACGTGTATCATAAGAAATTTGGAAGAATATTTCTTCGCCAATTCTTTTGAAAAAAAAGAGTGAATGGTGTCCATCTTTGAAAATTTCACATAGTCGAATTGAAATCATTTTTTGATAACCAATTGCCTTGAAATTAGTAATGACAGTAGTTGATGACAGTCGCTATTATTTTTGGATGGATTTTATCACTTCAGTAATCAGTATTAAATTGATTAGGAGCAATTCTTATTGTAAGAACGAACTCCTCAGAAAAAAATCTCAAAATAAGTATAATAGACAGTAAGTTTATTTATATATTTATTCTCAAACACACAAAAATCAAAATTTGCGAAATTGCCGTTTGGTCCACACTCTCCTCACAAACAAAATGATTACAGAAAATATATAAATCTAGAAATCGGATTTTCTAATTTTCTTTCAAATTTGGCTATGGTATTTTGAAATAAAAAATTCCCATGTCCGTTCTGAATTCCGAACTGCAGACTATTTTGAACAGTAAATACCATATCCATTCTACCCTGTGGCGGTATTCCATATTGAAGACTTAAACAGGTGAATTATTATAATAATATGATATTTTTTTCAAAATATTTTCATAAGCACAGAAATAATAAGGTCATCATCAACGTCAATGCTGAAAAATAATTGAGAATTGCCTTCAATATTAGCACTGTTGAATACGAACCAATTATGGTTCACATTTTTTTTTCAGTTTAATTGGAAGTTGTTGCAAGAAGACAATTGCCTCGTTGATTGAAAAATTCATTGACCTATTCGCATTCTTATTTTTTCATTGAGAGTATCCTTAAATATTTCAGAACATTTCAATCGAAATTGTAAAATATGAAAAAATTCACTTATGCTTCATCTATATGAGTGAAAATTCACTTGTTTATTTCTGGTGATGAAAAAACAAAGTTCTGAAGAAATGAGCGTTACATACATACAAATACAAACAAAATAGGAAAATTTAACTTCAAAACCACAGCCAAATTTCATTTGCTTTTGATAAAGACTGACTGGAGAAGTGAAAAAATATTGAAGCCGTGAGAACCATAATACATTTGCTCTTCATGATTTTCGTTCCTCATCATAAGCTTTTGGTAACAATTCGATTCGACTTTGTATCAGAAACAATATTATGTTATAGTTTCCCTTTCTTTTAAATGAATTATTAGTGTGGATGATTGCGGTTTACACAAGTCTTTCCAAACGTTTTATTTGGAAATATCTTAGGAGTGGGCGACTGGAACCTACTGGCGTTTCATCGATTTCTCTTGAGCTCAATAGGGTAATATTGCCGCTTTTCATGTTAATTTTCACCCGTTTTCTAATGCCTTCTTGACGCATGTATATTCCAGCAAGAACATAAGTAGTCTCCAATATTGCAAATATGTCACCATCGGATGTTGATATAACAATGTGTTCTTGGGTTGGTACAGACCTAAATATATTGCCTCTTGTTCTTAATTTCAATCGTGCGTCGGCAGGAAAAGTATATCTTCGGAATTCAAATATCTGCTGCGGATTCTTCTTAGAAATAAGCCGAATGAATTCCATATGTTCAATTTCATATCCAAATTTGTTCCAAGAAGGAAGCCTGGTAGGTGGAGCTATGCATCTGGTAGAAGACTCTCTGACAGGCGGAGCCCGGAGCTGAGACCTCACAGAAGGAGGAGATCTGACTGGAGAACAAGGTCTGTCAGGGGGAAATTCGGCAGAAGGATGCCTGGCAGGAGGAGACCTGGACCCCGATATCGCAGGAGGAGAAGGAGACCTCACCGGAGAACGATTTAGGTCAATAGGTTCTCTGTTAGGTAGATACTCGAAACTTATTTCTGCAACACGAAAGAGAAAATTACATTTTTATAAAGTCCGAGATGCAGAACAGAACTTGGATTCCAGAAAATTCGTCCGCATTTCTGAATGAGTCAGAAAATTAACGGAACTTAAAATCTTAAATATTCTGAAAGTGGGAACCTAAATTACAGTGATGAGCAATATCTGGTTTATTTCAACTAGTTACGGTAACTCTCAACCTTTTTTGATAAAGGCAGTGATAAAGGTAAGTCTTCAAAATAAGTAGAGAGTTGGTAACTAGTTCCATTTTTTCAGTAGAGACATTCAATACATTCGGTTGTTTTTCAACGATGTTTTTATTTTTATCAAACCACCAGATGAGCAGGTCCTAGTTTATACTGAACAATTTTCCTGCTTAAATAACTGCAATCGACTATTCCAGAGAATGAGATTTTTCAACAGGAAGAATTTCAAACTGCCTAAAATACATTTTTCAATTGAGGGTAATTTGAGGGAGTACGAAAACATGAATCTAAGAGATCAATGGATGCATTTGTAATGAATATATAATATGCATGCTGCTAAAGGGCGCCTGACTAGACATGCGACTATGATGAGCTGAAAATATAAACAATTCTTTTACACTACATGCAGAACAACCAAAAACATTTCGGAACTTTCACAAAATGCTCGAGAGAAAACGGAAATAAATTTATTCTGAGATAAACACATAAGTGATGACGCTGCAGGCAAACGTTCAATATTAGATAAGACTTCAGATGTATTTTAGAATAACAGAATATTATCAATATTTGAATGCAAGATTTTTTCTTCATTTTCAATCTAATAAGAACTCACTTAGTATTTCAATTCGGAAAAATTCAATATAAAATAAGAATATATTATTATATTATATTTACCAATAAAATTAAGGATTATTGATAATGATAGGACCAGTGTATGAAGGATACACATTTTTTAGAACTGAGGAAAAACCGATTACTTTGGTCATGCAGAATTTGGTGAATAATTATTTCGGTGCTTTATGAGGGTACATAATATATGCTATAGTTCTTATCTCATAAATTAGATAGATCTTGAAGCTTGTGCTTCTGAGATATGTAAAAAATTTAAGGCTGCTACTTGTTTAAACTCATTTACCCATAAATCTTTCAATCTTTGAAATTGAAAAATTAGAAGCCATTTAATGTTGAAAGCATCATTTTTGCGGGTGAATTAAGAATTGATTAATGAATGAATTAATTTATTTATATTGCTCGTGGGTAGAAAGAGTTTGAAAATCTATTATTTCAGGACGAGAAGTGGAGAATGAGGCTACAACTATGAAACATTTCACCCGTCTGTTGATATTTTTCTGATTGATGTACGTTCCAGCAAGAACATACGTAGTCTCAAATATTGTAGAGACATCACTTTCGAATGTTGATATAACGATATATTCTTAGGTTGGGATAGGCTTCAAGATATTATTCGTTATTCTCAATTCCAGTTGTGTTCCTTCAGGAAGATTGTATGTTCGAAATTGGAATATTCAGCAAGAATTCTTTTGAGGAATAAGACAAATAAATTGCATATCTTCGAGGCCATATCCACATCAAAAGAAAGGTAGCCTAGTAGGTGGGATTATAAACTAAAATGAAAAATGTCTGACAGAAGCAGACCTGTCAGAAGAACAAGGTCTGGCAGGAGGAAAGCGGCAGGAGAATGCCTGGCAAAAAGAGACCTGGACATCCACCTCGCATGAGAGGGATACCCGACCCTAAGAGTCTTCAGATCATCATTCAGTCTAGTAGGTCGAACATTAGATTTGAAAGAACCATTCCTGGCAGAAGCAGACCCACCAGGTGGAAAATATCTGACAGGAAGAAACTGAGCTGGATGCCATCAGGCAGAAGCAGGCCTGAACCTCGTCCTGGTAGAAGGAGGAAAAATCTGACTCGGATATTTTTCAGGTCGATAGGTTCTCTATGAGAAAATACTTGATACTCATTTCTACAGCAAGGAGAGGGTTACATAATTATGAAGTCCGCGAAGTAAAACTAAAATTCAGATTTCAGAATCAATCACACGATTAACACAATTCAAAATCATAGATGTTCTGAAAGTTCAAACCTGATTAACAGTGATGAGGAAAATCAAGTTTCATTCAACTAGTTACTGCAACTATTTACTTTTTTTATATAACGATAGTGGTGAAACTTAATTTCATGGACGAGTAACGAATTCGTAACTAGTTACATTTTTTTCATAACAGCTTTATGCAGGGTTATTATTTTTTTTTTTTTGCTTCCAGACTGCAGTTAAGGAGACTTCTTTTCACGGCAATAAATACATTGTATCACTTTTTAAAGCTTTTTATCGTATCAGCAAATGGAAAAGGTCTTGATTTTCATCCAACATTTTTTTGTTCTCAAATATATAAAATATATTTTTCTCATTAAGTGTTGCTGAAAAAAGTACGAAAACATGAACCTATTAGATCAAGAAATGGATTAGTGATAAACATCAATCTTACCTTCACCAAGGTAGTGAAGGTCATTATGAATAGTTTAAATAACTATTTTTGAATTCTACTCTGAAATAGCAATTTTATCAGACAAAAAACTTCATGGAAAGATTTTGAAGTGATTTTGAAAATTCTATAGTAATTTTTTATACTCACCTTGTAAGTTGGTGATGCGTTGTAGGCCAATTCACATATTTTTTTACTTATAATTTCTAAAGGGAGTCATTTATAATTTTGAGAGACAACTGTTTGGTAATTCGAGCGTAACTCAAATGTAGAGACAATTTTAAAACATTTGTATAAGAAGGTAGATTATTAAGGTTTTATAGAAAATAAACTTTTTCAGAATTTTGAAAGGTTTTAAATATAAATTTTTTCCCTTCAAATTCCTAGTGAAATTTCAAACTAATTTTTCAGTTTGAAAAGTGAATTTTGAGAGGAAATTGAAAAATATTGGGAAACATTTCAAATTATTTCCTTAAATTTCGAAAAGCTCAAAGCAGAATTAGTCAATTCTTATCGAATTTCATTTTTACAATCTCATAAGAAATTTCCGAATCATTATTTTTTGATGAAATAATGCATTTGCAGGGTAGCTGAGAATAAAAATTGATACAAAATAAGGCATCAATATTAAAATAATCATAAAAAATAGAATTTTCACTTTATTTTCCAATATTTGAGTGAGCAGTGCCAGACCAAGGTTCATAAATTAATCAAATATACGACGTACGTGATAAACTTTTAGCCTGCCTTGTGAAATATTTCCATTTTTATGACCAATTGGAACTCTTCTAAATTTGAAGTAATTAAAATTGAAATTAAAAATACTCAGCCTTAAGAATTTAGCAATCGTCTAATGTTGAATATTGTAAGAAAGAAAATTTTCTGTAGGTATTTGCTGAAGTGTCTGTCTGTCTGTATGTCTTTCTGTCGCTATGCGTGTGGCGTGTGTGGCTGCAGATTTTTAGTTCTCTTAGCATGATTAGAACGCAAGATATGAAAGAATTTTAAAACCAGAAAAGCATTGCTTGTTGAAAGCCCTACCATATTATTATAACAACTTTTTGAACAGTCTTGGCTCAACTACCGTCGCCAAAGGTTGTGTTTACGACGAGCGATCATAGTGCGAGTGTTCCGAGAATTTTGACGATTCAAACCCAAGTGAAATTTAAAGTGTTTGTGTCTGTGAATTACAATCCCCACAACGTATAACATTCGTTGAAAACTCAGGAGGAGTGCAATTGCACTCCCCCACCAAAATGCAATCCGCGTCCTCAAGTCTACAAGATCACCCTACCATTCTCCCGTCACCCATTCTTCCTAAAAAAGAACAAGGTTTACTAATTGAAGCCTGTGAAGGCATAGAATTAAAAGCATACGTTAAGGCCCTCGGTACCCTTACCAAAAGTGAAAACATAAGATTTGCTTCTAAGATTTCTAATGGTAGAATCTGTCTCTTCCTCTCCAGCAAGGAAATTGTGAGAGACCTCACCGAAAACCATAAAGACATCCTAGTCGAAAACCAGCTTTTGGCCATGCGACCACTAATTAGCCCTTTGAAAAGAGTCATTCTCTCAAATGTTTCACCAGTGATCCCCCATGAGATAATTGAAGAAGAACTCCAGAAAAAGGAAAGTAAGCTATCTTCCAAAATAACCTTCTTAAGAGCAGGCATTGCTGAAGAAGGATTCTCCCACATACTCAGTTTCCGTCGACAAATGTATATCCAACCTGAAGAAGTAAATCGATTACCTGAATCAATGCTTATTCAGTACGAAGACACCGCTTGTCGAATCTTCCTTGCCTCGGAAAGTACCACCTGCTTTATTTGTAAACAAGCCGGACACCTCGCTAAACACTGCATACCCAACAATAACAACAATCAACAAACCAATGATATAGATCCCTACCAAAACAATACCGATAATCAACCTAATCCAGTAATTGAAACATCTCACTCGGAATTTCCTAATCTTAATCCGAGCCAATACGCATCCAAACGTGCTCTTTCTTCATCCAACATATCAGACGTCACTCCTACAGATACTCCTACCATCCCAACACGTGAACCGACAGATAATCCACCCCGATCCCAGAACAGTAGGAAATCGAAAAAACCTGAAACAACCGAAAACACTAAAAAACCGACTGAATTTCACCATTTGCTTTTCCCCACAAAAAAAACATTAGAAAACAAACCTTCTGAATACATTTTAAACTTCGAACAACTTAAACTACTTTTTGAAAATTGCAGAGGAGCCCAAAGTATAACCCCCATAGTCAGCGACTACACCGAAAATTTCTCAGAACTAATATCGACACTAGAGAGATTATACCCTTTATTATTAGAGCGAAAAATTAAAATGGCATTCACCAGAATAATCAACAAACTCAAACAAAAACAACAACCTGGATCCCAAGTCGAAGACATCGAATCGATGATTGATTCTCCAGACGAAAATTATGACTAAACATGGGCAATGAAAATTCTTCAATGGAATCTTAACGGGTTTCGAACCCATATCCGAGAATTACAGATTATAATAAAAGAACATAATCCTACAATAATTTCTTTGCAAGAAACCAACTTTAGCAACAATTCATTTGGCGACATCCGGGGTTACAACAAACTAAATAAAAATCGAATCGAATTTAGACACGCAAGTGGAGGAGTATCGACATACATTAAAATCGGAATTGAATTTAGCGAAATCCCACTACAAACAAATCTTGAAGCAGTTGCAATCCAAATATCTACACCCGTATCAATCTGTTTATGCAATATTTACTTACCCAACAGCTACGAATTCGAAGAATCTGAAATAAATAACCTAATTACTCAACTACCAAAACCTTTTATACTTTTAGGAGATTTCAACGCTCATAACACTCTGTGGGGCAGCCCAAAAACAAATACAAGAGGGGAAAAAATTGGAAATGTGATTGATAACCACGATCTCTTTATACTAAACAATGGATCTCCAACCCATCACAACATCGCTCACGGGACCTTTAGTGCAATCGACGTTTCTCTGTGTAGCCTACAAATTGCACCGAAACTCCAACGGGATACCTTGACAGAACTTCACGATAGTGATCACTTCCCTATTAAAATCACGTTTTCTAGTTCCGAACCCAATATAACTAAATCGCCCAAATGGAATTTAAAAAAAGCTAACTGGGCACTTTTTCAAGAAATCCTAGATATTGAAATTAATCAACTCGAAAACAATTTTCTAATAACTGACTCTTCAATCGACGATATCGTTTCTAAGTTTACCTCTCTAATTAATAAAATAGCTGAAATTGCAGTAGGGAAAACTACAATTAAATCAACAAAAAACCACCCTCTATGGTGGAACGAAGCATGTCAAAAAGCCAGGGAAGCAAAAAACCACGCATTCAACAGGCTGAAAAAACAAGATACCCTCGAAAATAAAATAGAATTTAAAAAATTAAGAGCTACAGCCCGCCGTACTTATATACAGAATGGCAGGAAAACATGGATTGAATACTTATCAACTCTTAACAACCAAGTCTCCACGTCAACAATCTGGAACAAAGTCATGAAAGTCATGGGGACCAAAGGGAACACAAGAATAGTAGGATTGAAAAACCCAGATGGAACCATTACAACCGACTCAAAAGAAATGACCAACCTAATAGGAAAAGAATTCGCAAAAAACTCCAGCAATGATAACTTTCACCCTTCCTTCAGAAGACACAAGGAAACCGAAAAATCCAAATCCACAAACGAAAACTGCTCCAGCAACACAACCTTCCCTGAAATCAATCAAGATTTAACCATTGAAGAACTCAAATCTTCAATCCAGAAATCGAACGGTACAAGCCCAGGGCCAGACGAAATACCCTACGCCTTCCTCCAAAACCTTCCGCCCTCTGGCGAACAATACCTTTTATCAATCTTTAACCATATCTGGAAAAAACAAACCTTTCCTTCCATTTGGAGAGAAGCCATAGTAGTTCCTATCCCAAAACCCCGCAAAGATTCCTCGCAAGCTACAAATGACCGCCCAATCTCTCTTACATGCACTATGTGCAAGCTCTTCGAAAAGATAGTAAATGATAGATTACGTTGGTACCTAGAAAAAAAACAATTCTTCGCTCCACAACAAAGTGGATTCAGGCACAAAAGATCTACCCTTGACCCTCTCATCCAACTTCAGACCAACATCAGCCAAGCCTTCAATAACAAACAACATCTCATAGCTGTGTGTCTTGATATTGAAAAAGCATATGAAATGTCTTGGAAAAAAAGAATAGTTAATATCTTAGAAGAAGAAGGAATAGATGGAAAGCTTCTAGCTTTTATTAAAAACTTCTTGAATGAACGAAGCATTTTAGTTCGCGTGAATGGAGAACTATCTGACAAGTTCCAATTAGAAAATGGTGTACCCCAAGGTTCAGTAATAAGTACAACTCTCTTCCTAATTTCAATTAATGACGTAATAAAAAACATACAAAAACCAGCAGGAGTCACCATTTTTGCTGACGATCTAACTATTTACTGCAAAGGAAAAAACTACGAATCAACCATAGCTGCCCTTCAAAGAATCCTTAATCACTTATGGGATTGGTCACTCAAAACTGGGTACAAATTTTCTCAATCCAAAACAGAATACATCATTTTCTCCCGAAGGAAAATACCGATATCTATCCCAAACCTACAACTTGATCAACACGACATGAAAAGAGTAAATCAGGTCAAGCGACTAGGCTTGATTTTCGATCCAAAACTGACATGGAGTCCTCACATTCTTAAATTAAAAGAAGACTGCAAAAAACGAATGAAAATTCTCAAAATCTTATCCTACAGAAACTGGGGAGCAGATTTAAATGTGCTAAAGCTTACATACAAAGCAATAATCCGAACAAAAATAGACTATGGATCAATAATATATAATTCGGCAAAACCCGGTACCCTCGCCTTACTCAACCCGATCCACAACACTGGACTCAAGATCTGCTGTGGAGCTTTCCACACCAGCCCTAACAAAAGTATCCGACAAGAAATTAACGAACCCCCCTTAGACAACAGAAGACTTGAACTCACTTTAAAACAAGGAGTATCGATAGCGGCACATAACAATAATCCAACCCATCAACTACTCTTCCAGGAAAAAAATAATAGCAATTACCAAGAAAAGCCAAACCTACCAAAACAAATCGGAATAATCCTCAAAAACTATTTAAACGAACTATCAACTCAAATGCCCCCTATCCAAATTAACCAAATCAGTGCAGATCCTCCATGGTGTATTAACATACCGGAAATCGATCTCAAACTTTCACAGTACAGGAAGGAAGAACTCCCTAACCAGCAATGGATAGAACTCTTCGAAAAAATGAAAGAAAAATACTTTAATTTCACTCTTATCTTCACCGACGTATCCAAGACAGAAACTGGAACTGGCAGTTCTATCCACACCAACAACCTAGAACTCTATTTCAGTTTACCCGAAAAGTGCAGTGTCTTTTCAGCCGAGATGGCTGCCCTAGTTAAAGCATATGAGACATGTGAATCCCTTTCCGGAAACAACTTCCTAATCTGTAGTGACTCTCTCAGTAGTCTCCAAAATATCCAAAAAAGAATCTGCCAAGACCTAAGAATCCAAAGAATCCATAAACTCTACACTGAATGCAAACAAAACAACAAAAACATCATTGCCACATGGATTCCCTCTCACCAAGGTATCACAGGTAACGAACAGGCTGATCTTCTTGCAAAGTTCGCCACTACATTACCAATCGAAGAAGCAAGTCTTTCCCTCCCCTTGTCTGATGCCAAAAATTACTTTCAACAAGTAATCCATAACCATTGGAGAAAATCTCTTGAATGTCATAGAGACGAAAACTTTCCTGTTAAGAAAATAAATCCTAACCATCCAACATGGAAGAACCTTAATAGAAAAGACCAAGTAGTTCTGACCCGACTTCGAATAGGCCACACAAAACTCACACATAAGCATATCCTTGAAAAATCCGATCCTCCCCAATGTGATCAATGCAACGTCACGATCAACGTAAAACATCTCATTATTGAGTGCAGGAAATACAGTGATACCCGACATAAACTAGGAATACCAGTCTCTCTTCAAGAAGCACTAGGACAACCCACGCAAGCCGAAAAAATAGTCAAATTCTTAAAAGAAATCAATTTGTTTTCTCAGATATAATCAAATTCTCCATATTAACAAATTTTTCCAAACAAGTTTTACAATACTAACCATTTTTTCCTGACAGATGAATCTATTAAGATTGAACAATAATTTAACAATAGCATAAATCCAATTATTAGCATAACTGTTCCCGTCGCTAATTACCCAGCTGCAGATGCGACGTTAAATAAAACTTAAAAAAAAAAAAAAAAAAAAAAAATTTGAATTTCCTTGAAAAATCGAGAATTCAAATCTTGGTCGCACAAACAAGTAATGAAAAATAAAAAATTCCATTTTGGGGTCAATCTATGCAAGGTACTGAGGAATATGAAGAGACGGAAATTGTGCATTTAAAAAATGTCCACAAATCTGTGCAGAATCACTTTTTGATTGGATGCGCAATTTTGTTTGAATTCGTAAAAAATAGCATTGAAAATAATTAAATATTTGGACAAACAACACAAGCTACGAAAAAAAATTATTCGACAAAAGTTGTTCACCCGAAAAAGAGCTACAAATTTGTCAGAAATTATTCTTTGATAGAATTCGCAGTTTTTGTTTCATTTGTAGGAAACGACATTAAATATTGAAAATTTCAATTTTTGGACAAACGACATTAACTATGAAAGAAATAAATTGATTAAAGTCGATCATCCAAACAAGAGCTACGGATTTTTCATTGATAATTTTTTGATTGGACGCGTAGGTTTTGTCTCAATCGTAAAAATAACATCCAAATAAATGGATTAAGTTTTTTAGAAACCGACACAAGGTAAAAAAGAAAAATAAGGAACAAAAGTTTTCTATTCGAAAAGGATCTACGAATTTGTTTATTATTAATTTTCAGATAGAACGAAAATATTTTCTTTCAAGCGTAAAATACAAGATTACAAATAAAAAAATTAAACCTCTGAAAAAAGGACACAAGAGACGAAAAAAAAAAGTTTTTCTGCCAAAAAAGATCTACAAATTTATTATAAAATCTTATTATCAAAATACACTCATAATAAAAAAAATTGCCTTTTTAGGAGAAGTACACAAGTTACAATGAAATTTTTGATAAATTTTTTTTTTCTCTTATAGGAAGCGCACTTTTTCAATTATTGAATCAAGACTTGTGAGCAAATTAGACTAGCAAGAGGAAACATTCCGTTCTCTAACATCTTTAGTCAATTGAAAGGCAGGAAATTTGATTATTTATTCTGTTCCTGAATTGGTAGAGGCAGTTAAAGTGTGTCTGATTCTTTATTCTAAATATGTTTCGTCAGATGAAAATCAAGTTTTTTTTCTATGTTTTCCTATATGAGAAGAGAATTTTATTTAATTTTCAATATTTCTGTTTAATTAAAAAAAAAGGATATTCTGGTATATAATCGGTTTCTGCTTCCGTAGAGAGATGTTTTATTTCCAATTCATTTCTGAATTGAAATCGGGTAATTTTGTATGTTTAACATTTTTATTCAGTTGAAGAGGAATACATCCTGTATTTTACACATTGCTTTCGAGAGAAATAAGTGAAAATTTGTCACTGAAATGTATCTTTGAACTTAAAAAGGGACATTCCTAATTTTTGACATCCGTATTTAGTTAAGTGAGAGGAAATTATGATTTCTGATTTCTTTCTGAATTGGAGGGGGGATTTTTCCGTCTTCGACCTTGTAAGTAAGCTGAACGTGAAATAAATATAGTTTATTTCTTTGTTATGAATTAAGAATTATTGAATAATAGCAATTATCCTTATTATGATTCGCGCTCCCGATTTCCCTTCATGCCAGGAAGATCACAGAAAAAACTAAGAGTAAAATTTGTTGCATGAAATTTTGTAGAGAGATAAAGTTTTGTTCAGCCAACTTGGCGTCTTTAAAATACATGTGTTTTTCATGGAAGAACAAAAGAAAGTTCAACCGATATTTTTCTAAAGTTTATCCTGTGAAGTTAATTTTTTGTTGCGAATAATCTTTCATCGGAAATCGATGTAAAGGTTATCTTCTGTTTTTTCTGTGATCATGTGCGGATCAAATGTTCAGCTTGAGCAAAGCGGGTATAAGGGTATATGTGTGGATCTCTGAACATTGAAGGTGCGTGGGTTAGCGCTTGCAGATGATAATATTGTTATGACAGAGTCAATCAAAGACTTGCTGAGAATGTTGAGCACATTCAATACTAGCATGCAGAACATCGGCTTCAAAAATGACCTGAATAAAGCCAAAAAGATGGTGTTTTAAGAAAAGGGGTGAAAAAGTGGTATGCAACATTGTCTTAGACGATAAGAGGGTAGAAAAAATTAATAACTGTGTGTATCTTGGTAGTATATTCTAAACTGAAGAAGAAATCGACAGAGCAGCTCCCAAGCAAATTTACGGGGATAGCAAGGTGAGAGTGTGGGAGTCATTACCAGCTCTGGTAATGACATTTTTACCTCTATAGGTAAATGTGGAATTAGTGAAGCTAAAATTTGCAATATCTCTGTCCGCGCTCCTACTGTGCTGTATGGTAGCGAGAGCTGAACCTGCCAAAGAAAAAGAAATAGAGTAAAATTAACGCGGTATGCATGAAATTCCTGCAAAATGTGTGCGGTAAAACGCTAATGGATAGAGTCAGCAATGAGAGGATTCTTACATAATATGGTAAAGAAGAAACACTGTTTGACAAGAATGAACGAAATTCGATGAGATGGTCTGGGCATATTGGGAGAGTGAAAAAAGACGACTGACGAAACAAATATATGTAGGTTAAGTTGGAAACCTATGGTGGGAATTCGTGTATGTGACTTCATGTGGAAAAAACTAGAACTCATAAGAACACAAGACGTTGCATGAGAAAATGTATGCACGTTAAGGAAGCTAAAGAATTATATATATACATATAGTTAAATTTTCAACGAAAATAATTAATAATTATCAACGAAATACATGCATTCACAGACAGACACATATTTAAGCAAAAGGGACAGATTTTGAAACCAAATAGTTCAATTTTCAACCAGAAAAGACAAACATGCAACAAAAAAGATGAATCTTCAACCAAAATAGACAAATTTTCATCTCAAAATTAAAGCGCGCCTACGGCGCGCGTTTGTCGGCTCTCGCCCTCGATCGCATACTCATCTTTCAGTCCGTCTTATTTTTCAGTGAAGGTCGAGAAAAAATGTAAACCAACTTGATGAATTTTCAGATAAAAAGACGAATCCTTCAGAAATCAGCACAATTTTAAGCATAAAAATATGACTCAGAATTTCTGAAAATGATAGGTTTGTTAGTATTTTTCACCAGAAATAAGCATTTTTGAAAAAAAGTTATCAGAAAGTCACCCAATTCTTACCAGTTTTAGCTAATGTTGAAATTTTACACGGCAAAAGTCTTTTTTTAACCAAAAATTGTTAGATTTCAGGTATACCAGTTTCTTTTAATTCACGCTCTTTGGCTTCATGAGCGTTTTTAGACAGAAAATTAACATTTTCAATCAAAAATAATTAGATTTGACAGGATCATAATTTTTTCAACCATTTAAGGATACGCTGGTTCTTCACACCAGAAAATTAACCAATTTTTTTGACTTAATGCCCATGTTGTGCATTTTTGTGTAGGAAATTATCTTTATCTACTTTCTTTTAAATTTGATCACTGAGAATAGAAACCCTTGAATGAATAGATTTAATAATTTTGCAAAGAACAAATTATTGATATTAAACAATTGTTCATATTTGAATTGCTGTTTAGAGTAAATAATTTCCGAAGTCAAGCCTCGTATTTTGGAAGGCATTGTTCTCGTCTGAGCTCTCAGTATAAGCAGAATCAAGTTTTGATTTCTTAATCAACAAATATCATCAAAAATAGATAGTTCTGATTGCTCTTGGTAATTTAACTTCCCCACAAAAAAATGGTGAAAATTGGTAAGGTATATAAAATTTCCTATCATAAATGAACGATTGTTAAACGTAACTGAGAATAAAAGTTTTTTTGCATAAGAATGCCTTAAATAGGTATTTCTCATAAATCGCAAACCACTTTTCAAGCAATGCTACTAAGGTTTGGTGAGAAATTATGCTCGCTGTCTTCATGAATGTCGAAACTAACAAACAATTGAGAATGCTTTGAATATTCGTATTATCTAATACGAACCAAGTATGGTTCAATTTTTTTATATAACAATAAAGGAATTAAAATATTCGATTTCGAATATGCAGTGAGTTTTTATTTGCTTTTGAAAAGGACTGAATGGGAAATCAATGAAAGACTGAAGGAACCATGATGAACCTGCTATTCATCAACACTATTATTTACAATCATAAGCTACTTGTAACTTCAATTGCTGGCGTGGAGGATTGTGATTCAAAGGACTTTTTCCCTTCGTCTTATTTGAAAATTTCTTAAGAGTGGGCGATTGGAACCCACCGGAATTTCATACATTTCTGCTGAGGTCAATAGGGTAATATTGCCGCTTCCCATGTTTATCTTCGCACGTTTCAAACCACCTTCATGACGGATATAGATTCCCGCAAGAGCATAAGTAGTTTCCAATATTGCGAAGACTTCGCCATCAGACGATGATATAACAATTTGTTCTTGGGTTGTTACAGGCACAAGGAATTTATTTGCTATTCTTAATTTCAATCGTCTATCCGCAGGGAAAGTGTATCTTCGAAATTCTAATGTCCGGCGCGGATTCTTGTGGGGAATGAGCCGAATAAATTCCATTTGTTCAAGTCTATATCCAAGCTTATTACAAGAAGGAAGCATAGTAGGTGGAACTATGAGTTTGGTAGAAGGGTCCCTGGTAGGAGGAACCCGCTGCCTGGACTTCCCAGAAGGAGGAGACATGACAGGGGAACATGGTCTGACAGAAGGAAATTCGGCAGGATAATGCCAGGCAGAAGGAGACCTGGACCTCGACCTTGCTGGAGGAGAAGAAGACCTAGCCGGAGAATGATTTAGGTCAATATGTTCTCTCTTAGATGAAATCTCGAGGCTTAGCTCTGCAACAAGAACGAGAGGGTACATTATAATGAAGTGCATGATGCCAAAAAGAATTCTGATTTCGGAAAAATTTGTCAGAATTCCACAATGAATGTTACTATAACTATTTGCTTCTTTGTTAACGATAGAGGTGGGAGCTACTTTTTTAAATGAGTAACCAGTTGGTAACTCTCTATATTTTTTCAGCAACGACAATCAATCATTCTGTTGCTTCTCAACGATTTTTTCATTTTCATCAAATGAGCGGATGAAAAAGTCCGTATTCATACTGAACAATTTTTTGTGCATAAAAAACTGCAATCAACCATCTTAGAGAATGAGAATATTGAGAAGGAAAGAATTTTAGACTTTAGTTAGTTTCAAGAGAATATTTGAGAAAATTTCAAAAGATTCAGAAATATGTATAAAATGTCTGAAAAGAAACTGACTTGGGTTTCTCATAAGATAAGAAAATAAGAGATAAAGATACAGCCAAATGTTGAATAACAGATAAGACTGAAGATACATTTTCAAATAAGAGTCCCCAAGAAACTTTACTAAAAAATCACGAAGTCTTTTATTTCAAAAAATTTCTTATTAATCATGGCATCCATCGAATGCTATTTTTATAATACGTACATTGTGGTTTTTCCGAAATAAATCTACATTAAATTTATAATCCATTTGAGAAAATTCAAATTAAGGATTGCGTTGAACGAATTCTCATTTGCGGAAACCTTAAAAAGATGTGTATTATAAAGATATATTATTATACTATGATATTTACCAATGAAGTCGAATACAATCGCCAATGATACGACCAGTGTAAAAAGCAACCTCATTTTCTTTTGAACTGAGGAAGAACTAATTATTTTGGTGATGAAGAATTCAGTAAATAATTATTCTGGTGCCTTATTACGGTACATAATGTATTTTGTAGTTCTTATCTGAAAGGTTAGATAAAGAATGAATCCTGTTCTTGTCAGATATTTCTATTTTGTCAGTTATTACAAGGAAGAAACGAACTTTTTCGATATTATTCCAAAGGTATATCAGTTTTGAGAATAGGATTGGTTATTTTAAAATAGAAAGCTTATAATGTGTTCCCTAAGGGTTCACATTTTTCTCGTATCTCTTCCCTATTCCTTTGCACACCACCCACACACTTACTTGGTGATGGAAGGAGGGCCTACAGTTGAAGGTGGATTCCGAACCACCAAAAGCTATACAGATTTAAGTATTGAGAAAACCTTTTTCTCTAGAGGTACGGGTGAATATGTGTGTCAATAATGTGACTAATGTTCTGTTGGATCAGTTGCAAAACACATTTGAAAATCTCTACAATTCTGTTAAAATCTACAAAGTTCCTCACTTACCTTTCAAATGCTTTGGATTCTTTTTGAGCATCTTTTCAAATTATACAATTTTTTATGTGCAGAAATACACAGATCTCTGATATGCTTCTATTCAAACCAAAAAAAAATAATTATTGGAATTTGTCACTATAAGAAAATGGAGATTTCAATTCTATAGGGAAAGTAGAACCGAAACGTATACGAGTTTCACAAATGATATTCAATATCATAACTATGATCAAATTATAATAGAAATCACAGGTACAGAGCGTAAAAAGTTCAAAAACAGACTACCATCACAATTGAGGTTATGGTTCATTACACACCTTGGAATATATTTGACGTATTTCTCCTTTTCAGACTTTACCGTTCAACGGTTGGCAACACAGAGCCGCACATTACTAAATACGAAAAAACACGTGTTGTATCATAGAACTCGAACTACGATTCGATTCGATTACTATCTCCTACAGTGATCCCGAAAAGACCACCTTGACATGTGCATCTGAATAGCGCTTATTGGTTCTAGTTCGCATCCTCATTGGGAATTAAAATACAGGCGCGTACTACAGCCAATCATCTACACTATAATCGAAACATGCGCACATAGAGGCGAGTCAATTAGAATCACTAACTTCAAATGCAGAACAGACACAGACACACACTACTGTTTAATATGAGCGGCCTACAGCAAGCAAACGTTACCAGCGTTACTCTCGAAAATCGTCAGAATCAAAAACGAAAATATCGTTTAGAGATTTCTCAATATGGATTAATTTCTGTGATTTATTCTGGGACTGCTTATTCAGGCTTACCGTAAAGGTGAAAGACAAGTTTTTAGTCCGACGTTAGGCGACCGACTTTCTTAATTATGATTTAATTGAATCTTGTGTCGTTTTTCCAGAGATTTATTTTTTAAATGTATTTTTTACGATTGGAACCAACACAACGCGACCTATCAGAAAACACGGTGTGCCTTGAACGCCTTCAATCAAGAGGGCTTGTATATGCCGTTTTTTTAAATATATTTCTGGGATGCCCCACGATAATTTTGAGCCCAAAAAGAAAGAAATAGTTTGGGCCTTTCTTGAGAAAAGTAGAACTTCATTGGCTTTAGTTTGGCCACGGTGTGCAGGAAGACACTTCAATTGTAACAAAACTGTCGACAAAAACGGGAGTTACAGTGTTGTTTATTAGTATTAGAGGAACAAAAAACTGCTCTATACGAAATCCTAGCTGCTCCATTTCCCTTTATATCAGTAGAAAATGATTTTTACTATCCTGAACGTTAACGTCAAATTAATATATTTGAGCGAAGTTCCACGACTATTCCGCGTTGATACATAGTGTGTGCATACAGATACAATGTTTATACAGTGAATGCATTTGTATTTCATGCTAGATCTTAAATCTTGATGCTCCATTGAAATCAATTCCGAAAATTCTGATTAAATACATAAAACGATAATCACTGGCCCGATTTTATTGTCCGCTTAGAAGTTTTTAGGAGTGAACCCAGCCCACGTAATGAAATCTGCATGTTGTGTACGGAAAAATAAACTCAATTCTTTTTTTGTTGTTGTACTTGCTCGATAAAAAGTACGTAAGCCAAATTCATAACTTTTTTTAAATTATGTTCTCGATATTTAATTGCATTGTAGTATAAATATTTATTGCAGAAGTCAGTAGATGAAACATTTTTGAAACAATACGATGACAGACAAACATGAAGAAAATCGGCGGAAGGTATGTGCCGCTTGTGGAAACAAAATTAAGTTTGGTACAAAAAAACCAGAGCACTTTTTGACCACTAACAAATTATGTGGTATGATAACTGATTTGCTTTGCTCTGATTATTCAACGTCGAATGGTGTCTATCGTCTGTGTATTTGTAATACTTGTCGTGTTACTCTACAAGATCATACAAAAAAGATTATTACTAGACCACTGTCAATCATGCCTGAGTATGAAAAAATGTTTTTGCCAAAGTGTACAAGGAGTAGTTCTATTCAAAAATGTGAATGTTATGTATGTCGCACTGGAAGCTCTACAGTTCACAAAAAAGTTATAACAGGTGCTGGTCACATTCGAGAAAAAAATAATGCAATTGATGGAATAAATAGTTCTTCAATATCTGGGAGACCGAATATTTCAGACACTGTTGAAAAAAATCTACTAATAATAGTACAACTTGCAAAAAGTGTTTTGCTGAAATTGGTAAAGGGAAACCTCATTCTTGTAGAAATATCGAAGCTCGTAATAACATATTAGAAATGATCGACCATCTTCCAGAAAGGCAACAAGAACAGATAGCAAGTAATATCTTGAAAAAAAATGTATTGCTATCAATCCTGATGATAACAATAATAACAAAATATTAATTAGTAATATAGCTGGTAAGAAAGGATCCATTGCTCTAAATCCAAAGGAACAAAAAAGTGATGTTTTCGACGAAAGACATCTGGATAATTTTATGACCAATTCAGGTTCATCTGTGAGACAAATGAGAAAAGTGACTAGCTTTATTCGAAGTAGGCATAGCAGAAAATCAGTTCCTTCAAATTATGTATCACATGTTACTGAAAAGGTCAACAGTTTGGAAAGTGTCTACAAAAGCGATCAAATTCAATTTGATATTGAATCTTCAAAATCCAAAGAAACTCGACCAGTTGTATGGGCTGATGCAACCGATTTATTAGAAACTGTTCTAGATTCTCGAAATTTGATAGGAAATTACACAGTGAAAGTGATGGCTGACGGAGGCCAAGGCTTTTTCAAAATTTTTCTCACAATACTCCCTGAACATTATAATTCGACATGTGATGATGATTATGAACCTGCTAAGAAAAGCAGCCAGGATTTCGTATAG
The DNA here is from genome assembly GCA_932178445.1 of Andricus quercusramuli. Lineage (NCBI taxonomy): Eukaryota > Metazoa > Arthropoda > Insecta > Hymenoptera > Cynipidae > Andricus > Andricus quercusramuli. The sequence continues at coordinate 54,759 of CAKNXH010001721.1, forward strand.
AGCAGTTTTCTGTTCCTCCAGTACTAACAAACAACCCTGTAACTTCAGTTTTTGTCGACAGTTTTGTCACAATTAAAGTATCTTCCTGCACACCGTGATGGCATCCAAAAAAGGACTACAGGTGCTGAAGATTTTACGAGAACTGAAACCCTTCAATATTTTTGAGAAATGGTGAAAAATGAAGAAAAAAAAAACAGTTTTTGGAAAACTGCCTTATTCCAGTTCATCCTATGACCCAAACACTTCAATAAGTCGATTTCGAGCGAATAACTTGAATTGATACAATATATATATA